>CM029782.1:4317165-4917165 GCA_017562165.1 Ectropis grisescens | reverse complement strand
CAGTTTTAGTAGTGATAGGAAGGAAATTACGTAGCCTCCTAAGAGAAGCCGCAGAACTAAATATCTTCCGGCTTACTTCCGCCAGTTGAGGACCCCACGATAGTTGTCTGTCCATAAGGATGCCTAGATTTTGACGACTTCACTAATAGCGATGGCAATGCCGTCAAACATCACCTGGGAAGATGGAACCAATCAACCTTCGAGATCATTCAGGAACTCCCAATTATGATGGTTTGTGTTTTCATGGGGTTCACCGTGAGGCCAAATGATCTGCTCCAGTTTAACAAGCTATTCAGATCGGTGTTAGTAGCTTGGATAGCCTCATGTAGTTGCTCCAAAGGGGCTTGTGTATAAATTTGTAAGTCGTCTGCATACAGATGGTAGGATGAAGTTAAATGTTTTGTGATTGAATTTATAAATATTGCGAAAAGAAGTGGAGATAAAACGCCGCCCTGTGGAACGCCGGCAGAGACACTACACCATGAGGAATAAGAGTCATCAATACGAATTCGCTGTCGGCGTCCAAACAGGTAACTGCGAAACCAATCAATTGCCGATGGAGATATGTTAAGAGAGCGAAGAAGCTCCAACAAAATGTCAAAATCGACATTGTTGAAAGCGTTGCTAAAGTCTAGTAGCGTCAGCACAGTCAGCTTACGATGACCAATACCATCTCGAATGTCATCGGTAATTTCCGTAAGAGCAGTAACAGTACTATGCCCAGCACGAAAACCCGATTGAAAAGAATTTAGAAGGTTATTTTTAATTAGGTAAGAGGAAAGTTGTTGGTGTATTAGGCGTTCTAAAACTTTGGAAAGGAAAGGAAGAATAGAGATAGGACGGTAATCGGAGTAGGATGCGGGGTTGGGTTTTTTAGGAAGTGGAGTAATCTGGGCTTCTTTCCATATAGTTGGGAAAATGCCTGATGTTACGGAGTAATTCAGAATGTGCTGAATGACAGGAGCGATTTCGTCGAGTATAGGTATGATCATTTTGCGACTTATGCAGTCGCTACCAATAGCATTGGATGAGATAGATTGAATGCTCTTCTTAACATCACATGCGGTAAATTGATTAAAGATTAAAGGGTCATAAACGGGAGGACTTATAGAGAAATGGATTTAAGAGTCTGATCTTTTAGTGGTTCGTTGAAACTGGAAGAAGTGGAGAAGTGTAGATTTAGCTGATTGATGTCTAAGTTTTTGGAATGTTATCGTGACGAGATTTACCAACTCCCAATGACCTCAAAATTTCCAAACTTTTGCAGGATTTTCATTTTCAACAGATTTTTGGATATGTCGGCGTTGTGCGTCCCTACATGCTCTGTTGCAGACGTTACGATAATTAATATACTTTTCCTTAATCTCATCAGAACCAGAACGGTTTTTCTTAAGTTTGTTCTTAGCGACTAGTTTTTGTGTGCATTAGTACTCAGTTTCATCAGTCAGCCAGGGGGCTGGCAAATGCTTCATTTTTACAGCGCGGAGTGGCGCATGAACATCAAAAATTTTATTTAAAATGTCATTGAACTTTGTTATTTTGACATCCACGTTTTCTGCACTCCAAACATCAGACCAATCAGTCTCTAACGCATGTTTTCGCAAGTCTTCAATATTAATACTACCAAAACTGCGCTGCAAAAGAATTTTGGGTTTCAATTTAGGTGGTCGAACTTTATATGAGAGGAAAATTAAATCGTGATGAGAAGATCATCTGCCGAACACTGGCCGTGTTTGGCAGCATGAGCAGGAGAAGATATAATCATTAAATCTAAAAGAGATGGTGTACAGTTTGGAGGGTTATGAGTTGCGTTAAGTGGGAGTATTGTTAAATTTAGAGACGTGGCTAGTGACAGAAGCTTACGAGACCGGTAATCTTGCTTAATCAGGCAAGTATTAAAATCACCCATAATTATGGTGTGATCATATGAAGTGGATATGTTTTCAAGAAGTTGTTCAAAAGATGTGAAATAATTAACCTCACGAGAGTGTGGATAAAAACTCAAGAAGTACTTTAGTGTGGTGCAGTTCGACTTCAATAAAAGATGTTCACCGGCATCGGGTGGGGCGGTTGTGCGGACATACTAACAAGAGTAAAGGGGATATGTGTACGGAGATATATAGCCACGCCGCCACCACCTTTACCAACACGATCATTTCTAATGAGCCGAAAACCAGGCAATACCACGGAGTTAGACGGTAGAACAGGTTTCAACCACGTCTCAGAAACTAAAATAGCATGAATATTGGGGTGTACGAAGGACGCAAGCATTTCTGGATAGTGAGCCGTAATACTCTGTGCATTTACATGGAAAATATTGAAGTTTTTGGGAAGGTCTGATATCAGTGACTCAATAGAGTTTGACAAAGTTGGAATACTGCAAAAACTGCTCACAGTATCGTTGTTTGAGGAACATGTCAGGTAGTTAGAGACTTCACTATCACTATCTGACATTAAATGTATACAGAGGTACAATGTTTATAAAATATATAAAAATATACAATAAAAATATATATAACAAAAATAAACTATTTTTAAAATAATATTAAGTTTTGTGGTAAGTAGACTTATCACCTACCTGCCCATTGTGCAGTGTTATTATATTACACAATATACAATTATACTTATACACTGAATTAATAAATAAACTAATTAATAAACTAATAAAGAGATGTCACTAATTTTAGAATGAGAGTCTATCCATTTAAAATATAAAATAAAATTTGCATTTGTTTAGTAAGTACCGTCGTGCACTCCTAGAGCATTTTCGAAACTAATATTTAAAATCTACACGCACAATGGTAAAAACAGAAATAATAAAAAGATAAAACAGTAGATTTTGTCACTGTCAAATTGACGTTGACGCATCTGACACGTAACGTTCAGAGAATTGACTCGAGCACCTACAATTTAATTTAACCACCATCGCATCGCCAGCCTATCCATAGTACGGCCTATAGCGAAACAACTGACGTCCACATAATACAGAACAAGAATTGTCTGAATTTGTAATAGGTAGCAACATTTTGCGATCGTGGCACCATTGCTGATTTACTAATTTGCTAGTTTGCTACATTCTATTTAATAATAAGGTGGTCGTAACATATGAAAAAATATTATTGTTACACTTGGTTCGTATCTTCCGAACACACCTTTTTAAAAACAATATCTAAATCTATGTTCTGTCAAAATAATTACAAATTTACAATATTACAAACGAAAGAAGGCAACTAATAAAATATTTTTGAAGAATTGGCACTAGAGTAAGGGTACTTATTAACAACAACAAAAACGATGGTAGATACAGAAAAACGGAAACAAAAACCTAACTAAACAAACGAAAACAGAGAACTCAAAAAAATAAAATAAATATATCAGTGAAAGACTTGGAAAGAACTCGAATCTGTTATCTGCTACTTGTTTTATGATCACGTCGTGATTTCGCGCTCTTCGAATCCTTCGCTGCAGCAACCACCAACCTTCCCAGCGGTGCCTGTGTTGTTGAGGCTGATGATTGTGGTAAAACCACCGACCGGCTCCGTTTCACCGGCGGCGTAGTGGCCGATGGCTGCGGTATGGCGGCGAGATCATCCATGTTATTAATTCTGTGTCTGATGCCGTCGGGTCCTGAGACAAACACACTTCCATCTCTCGTCCAGCACTTCGTAACACCAAAGCGCTGACGAGCTGCCTGAAACAGGTCGTGGCGGGTCCTCGTTAAAAACTCGGATACTGTGATACCCGAGCCTTTAAGAGAGCTTTTGGCTGACTAAATCTCATCCCGAAGTCTTATGTCTCTAAGCTTGAAAAGAACTGGTCGTGACTTATCAGCAGCTAAACGTCCCATCCGATGGCACCGACAATATCAGCAGATGAAAAATTGGCAATCTTCAACCGTTGTGATACTATCTTTGCTACTGTTTCATTTGCCTTTTCATCTTTCTCTTCAGGAAGGCCATGCAAGAGCAAAATCTTCCTGCGTGAGCGCATCTCGCTATTATCAATCTGTTGTGCCAGAATGCTAATCTGTTGTTGGACTGTCCGGAAAGTGGCAACAACAAAAGCCTTGAAAGAATTAAATTCTGCTGACAGACTATCTGGGCTCTGCGGAGAAGGACTTGGCAATTGTACCTCGATTGAGTCCAATCTTTTATGAAAGGTGGCCATCATTTGATGAAAAGACTGTTGAATGGCATCCATAGTGTAGTGTGTTAGTGATAAAAATATGTTTGTTTTGTTTTGACAAATATCTTCAAGTGCAGTGTATATAAAGAGGAGATAACACTCACAGACAGGTAGGCGGTATCAACAACTGTGTTAATACATAAAACTTGTAAATTTACAAACTTTTACTAATTTTAATGTAATTAAAATTGATTAGTATTCAAATAAGATGTTTATACTTTGACACCTACCCACTTTTTTTTGTGTACCTACTTATGAAGCTAAATTTAATTAACAAAAAGAGGTTTTCGTGTACTACACGTGCTTGAAAGACACTTCAAAGGCTTGAACGTCGCTGTAATGATTCAAATTCCTCATTAGAAATTTTGAATTAATATATTTTATGAATGGCTCTTTGTGGATTAGCCTCACAATTCTGCCAAAGACACGTTAAGAATTAATATATATTTTTTTGAACTAACTTGTGACAGAATTGTCAACGACTGACAGCGTCATAACACAAAATTATATTCTTTATTTTTATTTTCCAATAAAACTAAATTTATTTGCAATTTTACATGGTTCTTTTATATTAATTATCTTCGGCGAGTTTCGTGTGTGAACTGGGCGGCTGACCTGAGGTAGAGGCATCGGAAGCAGGACAGGTGTGTAGATAACAATAGCGTAGAGGATTGGTATCTACTTCTGTCCTTTGCTTTTAGCGCCTTGAAGGTTCCCTCAGAGCAGTCACCTGGTAATATTACAACTAAGGTGAAAGCAAACATCGAGTCCTCCGTTTCTTTTCTCTTCGAGGACGACTTGGGTAGCTCTAGGTTAGGTGCAGGAACGCGCTCTTTTCAAAAAGTCGTAGAGTCAAAAGTTTTTGACGGGGATCTGAGAGGAGCAGTCCGTATGCTGGTTTCCGACGACTCTTTTGCGCGGTATAGCCCCGATACACTTTCAACCTTGGAGCAGAAACACCCGGGTCCTTCGCGTTCACTCAACTTACACGCCACGCGTACTTTTGTAATGGATCCGGGGAATTCGAATAGCGTTGTGCTTAAGCTAGACATCCGCAATGCTTTCAATACTTTAGAACGCGGCGTTCTATTGAGCGAGGCCAAAGACAAGATTCCTTCTTTGTATCCTTACCTTTACCAGGTATATAATTGAAAATCAAACCTCTTTTTTCAAGATCACCTTATTTTTTCACAAGTGGGAGCGCACCAGGGAGATCCGCTTGGGCCACTTGTTTTTAGTTTAGCCATTCACAAGGCTATATTAGAGCTTAATATATGGTATCTGGACGATAGTACTATAGGAGGGTTACCAAATACTGTGTTGCGAGATTTGGATATGCTAATTCCACGCCTCAATCAATTGGGTCTAGAAGTGAACCCTTCTAAATGCGAGTTTTTTCCCTGTGGCGCTGCTGCTCGTGCAGATTTCGGTCACTTTAGCGCTTTACTGCCTGTCCTAAGGGAAATTTCAGTTGCCAACTTCAATCTTTTGGGGTCTCCAGTTTTTGTTGACGCAGTGTCCGAGGCATAACGTCTCGTAAAAACCTCCTTCTTGGCATTCAGGATCGGCTTAGAGTTACTTCCTTAAGTATTCGGCATCAAAAAGAGTAAGTAGGTACACTCCGCGAGGTATAAGCTAAGCTTTGCATTAGTGTGAGTGATCACCAATCAGAAAGGAGCTTGAAATTTTGTCCGCGAGGTATAGGCTGAGCTTTGCATTAGTGTGAGTGATCACCAATCAGGCAGGAGCGCGGCGAGACAGAATGGCGCCGCGCCTAAGGCCGGTTGTCACACCTACACTATCCATGTACACTCACATAAATGCAAAGCTCAGCTTATGCCTCGCGGAGTGTAGCAGCACATTGTTTCACTCGTTTCACCGCCCTCAAAATGAGGCGTTTTCCTGACGCAAAAAGACTTGTCAAAGATAATTCTAAATATTGCCAAGTGTGGCACCACTGTTGGTTTTTGTAAAATTTCTCTAACAAAATAAAACAGTGGCGCCATCTATGGTGAAATTGAGAATTGTCTTTGACAGGTCTTTTTGCATCTTGAAAACGCTCCATTCTAAAGTGTTGTGTGTCGTTTAATTGTTTCATTAAAGCATCGATCGTCATAAAATTAATGCATGCAACTGCTTGAACTCTTCTGTTTAAAGTTTTCGCTGTATTTGACAATCAATAATCATTATTCAATGAAGTGTGTAGATGTTAATTATGATAATAAATGTTTATGTTACTCGTGAATAATGTTGTTTCTCTTTTTTGTGAATAATTTCAAAAAATCTTTAGTATTCTGCAATCCTTATCTGTATCTTTCAAAGTTTCAGGTTATCGATTACTTAAATCGATTAAATTTTACCATCCAACGGTTGCCTAGAATAAAATAGCTTTTAGTGTTACGGTTACAAGGTGCTACTTTATTTTTAACTTTTTGGACTTAATTGTAAGAAAATTGTTAATTTCTAATTATAAATAATCTTAATACACTGTTTGGTTTTTCAATGATAGGTCGGATTGTGAGCTGCAACTTCTTATATCTTCTAACTCCTGAAAAAAAAAACGTGATTATTTTTCAGACAACACTCTGAACCAGGGAAAGCATTAATAATGAGAACCAGTTAGTAGATAGAATACTGTGTATATGTAAACTTGCAAGTTTACATAGGTATACAAAGTATTATTATTAATATAAAAATAACCAAAATAAACCTTCATATTCATCACAGAAGTATTTGTATTAGATTTTTTTTACTTTTATGGGTTTACACTTGACCGCCATCTCGCCTGATGTTAAGCGATGATGCGGTCTACAATGGAGCGTGTTTACCTAGAAGAAACCGATTCACACTCGATTTGAAGACACAAAGATTGTAACCATCGGGGAGCCATAACCATAACCTGAGTGGGTACTCAGGCAACGTATTCCACAGCCTAGACGTAGATGTTCTTATCACAAAAGTAGAGTCAAATCTCTTCGTTCGTGTCTTTGGAACATCAACCATGAAACGATTTCGTTTTTTCGAGTGACGAGCATTCCAATAGAAACAAGAACAAAATTAAAAATGTTGATTAACCCCCGACTACCTCGGATTTGTTATCTCTACAACATTCTACTAGTCAAGCCCTTTCATTTGATACCCATATTAAGGGAGTTGCAAAAAAAGAAATTTATTTCGCTATTTTGTGGTAGCGGCCATCTTGGATTGTCATAGCGCAAAGTATTCTACTAGTCAAGCCCTTTCGTTTGAAACCCATATTGTGGTAGTAGTGAAAAAAATAACATAATTCGCCATTTTATGGTGGCGGCGATCTTGGATTTGAAATATGTCATAGTGTATAGTATTCTACTTGTCAAGCCCTTTCATTTGATACCCATATTGAGGTAGGTTGTGAAGAAATATTTTGTCCGCCATTTTGTGGAGGCGGCCATCTTGAATCGATATTAACCAAACATAGCTAAGAACATCCGAACGGATATGAACCTTCAAATAAAAAAACCTCATTGAAATCGGCCCATCCGTTTGAGCTCTACGGTGCCACAGACACAGACACAGACAGACAGACAGACATCGACGTCAAACTTATAACACCCCTTTTTTTGGTCGGGGGTTAAAAACAAACTTACAAGTTTATCTACACAGATATACAAAGTATTATTAAAATATAAAATACCCAAAATATTCATCACAGAAGTATTTGTCTTAGATGGAATCGGATCAACGATTCAGTTAAAAAGGTCGGTTAAAATCAGCTAATAAGTCATTAGGCCATACAAATTAGTACCTAGGTATCGTTTCTAAGCTTTAAGGTTAGGTAGGGTTTAGAAAACTAAAAGAAGTATATTTCTTTATTAGTGCAGTAAATACTTAGTTTATTTATTTTGTCATGGACATGAGGCATATCCTCCCAAAATCCCAATAGTAAGCGGCTTAGATGGAACACCGTGGAGGTTTTAGTCAGTAGGGGCCAGTCGTGGTGTCGAGTCTGACCATCCCTTCAGATTTTTTTTTAACTAGAATAGGTTCGCACTTGACCACCATCTCGCCTGATGTGCGTAAATGCAGCGTAAACGCATTTCCTCGTAATAAAAAAAGTTGGCAGTTATAGAGACCGCCGAGAGATGGGAAAACTTATACCTAAGTCACAATTTGATAGCTCACTTTGGAAACTAAGCGGGTGAATCTGGAGGGCGCTGCTAGTCTGGAATAAATCTTCGAATCATTACCGTGTACATACACAAGTCAGTTATGAGGTTAAACCATGGTAACACGCCATTGTCATGTAGAAATGTAGCATTTCTACATGGCCATGCAAAAATGTTAATGCTTTTCTTCACAAGACGTTGGCGTAATTGTACTCATCAAACATATCACACTAACATAACACAACGGGATAGAAGCCAGAAATTAATACATGATGAATCAGATGACATATATGATATAACCGATTAAAAGTTAAAAATGAAAAAAGAAGAAGAAGACTTTATCAGCTGACTATTTATAATATAATTCAGACCAATGGAAACTGCGTTGCCAGACATATTGCATGCCTCTAGAAGAAGAGGCCAGTTTGTATGGGTCAATTATTTAAATGTTTTGTATCATCTTATCTTACCTGCAAACAGCAATAAAGATTTTTGTATTTGTATTTGTATTCTACATGGCCATGCTAATGCATTTCTTCATACTCGGGATCATCCATGGCCATCTAGAAATGCATAAGCGTTTCTAGATGGCCATGATCCCGAGTACACCCGTATATTTCTTTCATTTACGAACGTGACGCTTGAGGTCAAATCACAGCCCACGGAAAATCTGTATGAAAAAAAAAGCCAAAAGTAAAAATACTTTAAAAAATGATTAAGTACCTGTCCCGAGACTGCCCTGACAACCACCTGGTATAACATCCAGGTCCAGACAAGGTGCAGTCCGAAGAGGAACCACAGCAGCAGGTTTAGGGCGTGAACTATCACCAAGTTGCATGCGTACGCCTGCGCACTGGAAGACACAACTTTTTAATACTTCGACTTGATAATTCATATAATATGATATAACCGATTAAAAGCTAAAAATGAAAAAAGAAGAAGAAGACTTTATCAGCTGGCTATTATTATCATTGTATAAATTCAGACCAATGGAAACTGCGTTGCCAGACATATTGCATGCCTCTAGACAGCGAGCAACACGGATTTCCGTGCTTGCGCAGAAGATCGAGTTGCTCGATGCCTCTAGAAGAAGAGGCCAGTTTGTATGAGGCAATAAAATTATTTGTATCACCTTATCTTACCTGCAAACAGCAATAAAGATTTTTGTGTTTGTATTTTGTATCTTACTTAGACTAAGCCACCAGCGACCGTCGCAGTTGCGGAACTACAGTTTTATTTCAAAACTTACGTGGACGCTTATTTTCGCGGTTCCGCATCGTGATCGTGCTTTGTTATTTTTTTGCATATGGGCCCGTAACCGCGGCTGTCACTAGTGAAAGTCGCTCTATAGTTCTTAGAGTGTAAGGATTCCTATTAGCCGTATAATATAGTTTTTAAACAAAAATGTTAATTCTGACAAATCGGTGGTGGCAATAGTCTTAAAAAAATAATGAAATATATGTACATTTCTTAAGTAAATCTTGAAGAAAAAAAAAACGAAACTGAACTTTGGAGCTGTTCAAAATTGGTCCGATATTAGGTCCTCTATAGGAAACTCGCAAGAAATATTCACAGTGACGAGTAGAACTCGTTAGTAGACAACTGAGTGTTATTTATCGTGGTTACGAAGCGTTTTCATTTGAGCTATAAATATTTCAAAATCGGCTCTACATACCTAATTCAGGAACCGATACATTTCTACACGGATTAAGACGTTTAAAAATTACACTTCTATGACGCGCCATATTCGAGTGCTATACGTTATAAGCGTCCATACACGAGTCCTAAAATCAGTGCAAATGGCGTAAAGGTAGTGGGGCGGAGCCTACATCGAACCATAAATCACCAATCATATTCTACATCGCACCATATGATTGGTAATTTATGTTGCGATGTAGGTTCCGCCCCACTACTTTTACGACATTTCCTCTGATTTTAGGACTCGTGTGAGTGGACGTTTTTACTCACGTCGTTCTAGTTAGGATCAAGTAGGGGTAGAGTATTAGCCTGGAGTATCCAAGAGGCAACGAACAGGGCGAACAGAGGAGTGACCCCTCGTTGAAGTCCTGCAATCTTGGCAGCTTTCCCGATTTCCAGTGGAATATCCGTTATCTCGTGCAGCAGTAATATCACACAACCTATCCTGTTGATCAAGAACGTAACAGTAAATTAATATTAAATACTTATTATCCGTTAATACTAGCTCAAATTTCCCTACAACAGGGCAACAGTCTTTTAAATCGCTCCGATTCGATCGATCCTGAGTTTTCATATAGTCTTATTTAACATCACGTCTTACTTTTGTATCTGAGGATGACCTAGCTGTTGTTGTACAAGGCTTATTTGGCATTTGGATGACGTTGTCAGGGGGCGTGGGTGTCGAAAAATGAGGCATTGGCAATCCTTTGTGGCGTGCCAGCGACGTTAGTTCCCATTTTGGGCATGAGCCAAAACGCCCTGGTAGCACTATACTGGTGGATTGTGTTTACATAGCCTGTGAATTTTAAACTTTAAAAAGGAAGAGCCTCAATATAAATTATTGCTAGGAAACCTCTTGATCTCATCGACCTTCTTACAAAAACAAAATAGGTGACTTCGGTCTTATACTCTACACATTTTGAAAGTCGTACCGGCAGATACGTAAAATTTATTTGTTTCTGCTTTTTACAAGGGGTGTTAATAATTGTCGCTTGCCATTCACACAAATGAATTACTTCTCTTCATTTACACCCAATTTTAGAGGTATTCAATATGGACGGGCCTTAACAGTTTCAAAATAAGACCAAGACGTTGACTTCACTCCATCCATCTCACCCTCTCAATATCAGAAATGTGCGAGATTAGTGCATGCAAAGAGTATAGTCATTCAATTTTGTCCGCCTCTGGTCGAAGATCCAGAGACTGACGCAAAAGCAGGCGGAGAACAGCAAAGGAACATGAGAGATTGCAAACTGTTCGATGACGACGTCATAGATAGATCGAAGTGGAGAAATAAAAGTAGGAAGGCTGACCCCACCACGATGTGGGATATACAGGAAAATAGAGAGGCAGACAGAGAAAGAGAGAGAGTACTGCTTCATCATTGAACCTCTGTGCGTTGGCAAGCCAGCTAAGAGTAAGCAGAGCGTTGGCTGTGAAGTGGTGAAGAAACATCTGCCAGTAGTCCTTGTGACGCACGTCCCAGAAGTGAGTCACCGTCAGCGACCAGTAGAACCCAGACGACACCATGTAGTACCACCACACATCAGCTGTTACACCCTGAAATTCATTGAAAAATTCAATAGCCTTGTTCATTCAAAAGTTTAAAAAAATTGAAAAAAAATTATAAAAGTTTAAAAAAAATGGGACTTTTTACAGATAAGTATATAAGCAGTGCTTTAATTACAGACTATAGGCCCGTGAACATAACTTACGGGTCATATATGAACCACCAGGAGACCTATGTAATAAATGTAGAATGGTATAAAATAATAAGATTCAGCACTATACCGTCACTTGAAAGCTGTCCAACTGAGTGCAGGTGAAGATAGGATAGGGGTTGCAACTCTCGATCATTTCTCTTTGTCACATGATTTTTGTACGGCGTTGCGGAATAATGGATTGGAAGATTATGTAGTATTCCCCGTTCGACTTTGACTTTGACGGCAATAAAAGTTAAGTTCTACAAACGGAGTCTCAGTTTCCACTAAGAGCGGGACAGACCTACGTCCTTTTAGGTTTATGTAGATTGTATAATAGGTCTATATACTAACAGCAGAGGTAGGTTCTCTTGGAGGTTCCGCCTGGGAAAGTACCAAGCCTTAGCTAAGGAGTAATGTTTTAACTTAACCGTGGCCGTGAGTTCGATTCCCACCCAATGCAAATTTGTGTGATGAATTCAAATATTACTACTGTCTGGATGTTTCTATGTATAATAAGTATGTATTTAAAAACTATAAAAGTATTATATCAGCTGTCTTGTACAAGATTTGCTTAGTATGGGATCAGTGGGTATTTTGTGTGAATTTACCATCAATATTTATTTATTTAACTGTAGTAGGTACTGCGGTTTGAAGAACAATCTTTGAACAATAGCTAATAATATTTTGCCAAAACATATAATAATATATAATATATAGATACTTATAATAACTTTTGACAAAATAAGCATAATTATGTCACAGCCAAATAGCTTAATCAGCCGTTAAATCAACAGCACCGTTTGATTAGCTTTCTTAACTACGAGTATATTCAGCCAAACAACCAGATCAAGCAGCTAGTCAAACAACTTGGATCGATTTCATGTCTTGCCTAGCCTGTTCATTACTTGCCTCATCTATTCATTTCAATTTAGTTCCACATTCTGCCAACTAGCGTCGAAATTCTCGAAACTGTTAAAATGGAGTACAAGCAAACAACAAATTTGAAAAGTGTAACTTCTAAAATAATAGAATGACAAAAATAAAAAAAAGTGTAGGATCTACGTTACCATGTGAACTATCAACGAAAATTGGTAGTTTCACACCAATAGAACCAATAGAAGTTTCAGTAGAACACTGATTAAAGTAACAACGAAGTGCAAGAACTTTTGTATTATGTTACTTGCTGCTACGGAAGCCTTCATGGGCGAGCCCGACTCGCACTTGACCACTTTTATTTATTTCTGTCACATGTTCGTTCTTAGGCAATTCCCGTACGAATGGCCTTAGCATTAGTCAGCAGCTGTCAAACGTTGTAACAAACGTTACGGCTGACTATTTATCATTTAGCATTTAGGCCGCTAGTTTAATGGCAGCTTTAAGCTTTAAGTAAAGAGGCTAGGATATTGATTGAACTGCTGATTAAGCTAGTTGATAAAATAAGTGCGTTGTATCTTTTGTATTGATGCGGCCTTGGATGAAACTCTAAAACTCGACTAAAAATTACATTAGAACTGCTTTGATGAAAAAAAAAATCTTACCATATTTACATCTGTTGTCTTTTCTATGTCCCAAAACCATTCCTTGTCCCACAGAGTGTATAATCCAAATACAAAATTGAAAAGAGCGAAACATGCTTTCCGCGTGTTTTCTGTGAACATAGCGAGCGTGGAGGGCCTGTCCTGGGTGTGCCGGAGGTGCCAGCACTGTTCAACCTGCGTGTGCTTCAGATCGGCTTTCTTTGCGAGTGAAGATAACTGGAGTAAGAGTACAGAATAAGAAAATGACAAATATCATGACAGCGAAAAAACCAAAGTAGGTAGATAAAATAATAGAGACAGGGTAGAGGATAATATTTATAGATGCTAGTATTCGTTCTTCGCCTAAACTGTGGGCTATGCATATTGGCAAGAACGACCTATTTCATAATCACGAAGTCGTGACTGAGGACCATAATATAGTTACCCATAATAGTTCGTAAAATACAAAAACGTACGTAACGTACTACGTAAAAAATACGTCAAGAAAATTTTAAAATACATAAAGAATTCATTATGATCAATCAATCATCATCAACAGATCATCAATCCATTATAATCTAATTTAAAAATATTATTAAAAATTGAAACAGCAGATACTAACGTCTTTCCATTTTGATGAATTGTACGTCCTTTCTAAGACGATATTATTCGGAGTAGATATTGCATTCACATCATTTACGATTAACCACCTCCCAAGTGGCGAGAATAAATACCTAAAAATAGTAAGATACTGAAAAATAGGTACAGTATAGTTGCAAACATGAAGCTGCACGAGAGCGTGCCCCATGCGGTCGTCGCAATCTCACGGCACACGAGGATCTTCACATACTACGCTGACGACACCGACGACGCCATCGTCGGTTTGTACGGCGACTGTTAGCTGCATCACCGAAGACCATCCGAAAATTCAACTTACAGATCGCCATCAAGGACAGAAATGCGGCCGTGGTGGAGGCTCTGGGCCGGGAGGAGGCGGCTTAGGCAAATGACGATGTCGAGTAGATTGCTATCGGATCCCAACCGGTAGTGATCGGCTCAGCAGACGAAATCGGACTGACTAAAACTAGAACTAGGTTCAAAATGTTCACATAATCCCCCTGTTTTCCGCTTCTTCTCCTAATCCAAGAAACATTTTAAAAAAATATCCAATTGTAATGACAAAGATCACGGATCCTGGAGTCTGTGGAAAGGCTAAAATTAATTTTAAAAATGTACAGTATAGTTTATTTATATTTTGAAGTTACGTCTGATATAGTCGGGAGAACAGCAACTGCTGACCCGGAGCCCTGGTTCTAATCCTACGCACACCATTGTCTTTTGTCTAAAAACGGCGAAGAAAATATCGTGAAAAAATCGAGATATTCCAAGAATCTTTTTTAGGTCATGCGTGACATGCGTCATCCATTAACCAGCTTGAGCCAGCGTGGTGGACTATAGCCTGAACTCTCTCCTCGTGCGAAAAGACCCCGAGTCTTAGCCGTGAGATCATTTAGTGTTTATGGTCAGATAGCTGCGAGACACTATGTTGCTACGGGTACCATCACCAGCACGTCTCAAGTCATGCTTCCGTAATGTACCTACTTTAAAAAAAAATGCAAATGCTCACACATTTAATTTTTTAATCCTGGTGCAATATTATATATTCTATGGTTCTGGTCTAAAAACAGGCTTATTAAGATAAACTTACTTTTCCAAAATATATCTGGAGATCAAAATGATTAACGTTAACGGTAGCTGACTCCATAGATCTCGAGCCGTTGGGTAAACAATAACCACGTCTATACGGGTTTTGTGTTTCAAATAACAATGTTCAGAAAAACTATTTGTAGTTATTTCGACCATTGCACGAGACTGGGCAAAGTGTTGTGGCGGTTGCGGTGTACACTGATTTACTTTTATTTAACCCGCAAAGAGGTATTTTTAGAAAGATAAAAAATAAAATGTCAGAAATAGTTTTTCATCGTGCCGCTAATGGCGTTTATGTTAAACTTTTAACGGACCTCAAAAAAGGAGGAGTTAGAGTCAGTTTGATTGTACGTTAATTTTTTAACGGACTTCCGAAACTGTGGACGTTATTATATGTATGTTACGCGATAGCTTCTTACATTTTTTATTGAATAGCTCGATAAATACGTGGGATAAGAAGTACTGGGAATGGAAAAGAACAGGATGTCTACTTAACTCTCTTTCTACGAAAATGTAATTTCGTAATAAACCAGCGACTTTCCTACTCCGGTTCTAGTTCGATCCGTTGTTTCGTCTGTTTAAAATTTGTACGCCTAATCTAATTAAAGTAGGCTTAGAACATTTAAACGTGAAACAATGTTTGATCAGACGAAACGAAGTAGGGAAGTCGCGAGTTTAATTCGAAATTACGTTTTTCGTAGAAAGAGAGTAGACGTCCAGGATTAGCCATCATATAAAATTAACTACAAAATCAAAATAATCCTACGTATTGTAGGACCCTACCATACTTTCTCCCTACTGCGCGTATCGATCAATCTCGCCTACAATTCGAGAGCACAGGATCAAGATATTTCTGTACACTAAAAAATAAAGCTTCACATATAAATAACAGATTTCGTAATGCAATAACAATAAAGATAACGAACTAGCATTTTATTTGTTTTATTACAGTGAATGGTTCAGCAACAGCTGGTGAAGTACTTAGACACTTAACTTTTAAAATAAGATGTCAAAGAAAGAGCAAGGGAAGGGCAGAATTGGGATGTCTTTAATTAGTGCGTCAGGTAGATTATGAAAAAATATGAGACGTATTTATTTTTTATTTTGTCAAATTATTATTAAAAATCGACAAAGAAATAGATCATCCATAGATTTCAAAATAAAAGCAATTCTAAAAAATTTTTAACATCCCTATTGCTTATGTTGATAAAAATGTATAGCTTTACCGCGGCAGTCCCCGAGTGCTACACTTCTTTTTTTAAATTATAACTGACGGACGAATTTGTTGTTTATCGCTATTGTGAGGCTACTCCACACAGAGCAAGAAGAGTCTAGATTACATTACAGACTTCAAGATTACATTCTCTTTGATTCAAGAGTTGAACTTCAATTCGTATGAGATAACCAGGATAACGCAATCTTAATTTCGCAAATAAAAGAAACATTTTTTACAAACACATGTTTATTACACCTTTTTAAATATAAATATGTATAACTAATAGGAATTACAATCAAACACAACAAATTGGAATATTTTCCTAAACCTAAATTATAATTAGGTAATCTTTTCGTTTCAACATAAAGAAACTGAATATACGAATGTATATTAAGTGAATACTGAACACATATTTTGGGCTTATTCTGATGACACTTTAAGATTAAATATTTTTTTTAAGAAGGAAAACAAAAAAATCATCTATATTTAAATTTTTAGATATTATTTAAAGATGCCTCAGAATACGTGCCTCAGTAGAAATAAAGAATGATGTTAGTAGTTTAAAGTTGTACTTTTATAACATAGTGTGAAGAGACAAGCAAGGCAGGTACCGGATAGTAAGTACCCGATCTGATCCGAAGTACTTCGACGTAGGTAGGCACAACTTCAGGAGGAATTGAATTAAACATGAAAAGTTCAAAAACTGTATTTTATTAAGCTCATCACCTGGAGATGTATAACATAGTATTCATCTGTGCTCTGAAATTGCACTGAAAACCTTTCAAACCAGAATATAGCAATAACAATAATACTTCTTGACGGTAGAATGACTGCCAAATACTTCCTCTTTATCACTCTTCAAAGGATCTTACCACTACAAAAACGATGTAGGTAAGTAAGTACTTTACTGTTCTGTATCTCTATGTTCAGAGCATTTTAACAACATTAACTATGTTCCACTTTGAAGGGCTATTTTTCAGACAAACTACAGGACAAAGAGATCTCTAATAGCTGTGTGACGAGTACAGTGCTAGGCATCGATTCGGACTCTTCATGGTCATATAGCTACGTAGCATTGTACTGCTATCGAAGTGTTATTTACTATCATGCAGGATATGCATCTTACTTGTCCCGTCATTCGGTTTCATAAGAAAATGTAAAAAAAAACTTGTATAAAAGAAGATAATAAATGATATCATTTATAGTCTGTAAAATAGACTCCATACGGACAGACAAGGTAAAGTCATCGATATAAACTATTGGATGTGCCCTGAACACCTTGCAAATAAACTGCGACTCAGTGTGTAGTTTAAGTGGTTTCAACATCACCAATCTACTTGACCCTTAGAATCGCTAGCGGCGAGGTATGCTGTGGTTCTACTTATTTTGGTTGTACGAATAGCGATAAGTATAAACGTCCGGTGTTCACCGCTTTCTCTACAACCGAATAGAACGGAAAGAGTAAGCTCACTCTTCCCAACGATAACATAATTCCGTGCGCCTGAAGTTTGGGAGGGCACATCCAGTAATTTATATCGATGATAGGCGCAGTATGAATACGTAGCGGTTCCGTTTTCGCCACACAATGCTAGCAAATGTATAATTGTGTTACTAATAATATTGTAATGGAACTTTCGTTAGCGTTTTGACATTTACGGAGGCGCTACGTTTTTCTGAGTACTGACGACCAATCCGAAATATTTATTTTACAAGTCTACGCCAAAATGATAAGACTTTGGCATCTACCAGCTAATTAAAATGGTATGTAATATTATCCTCTCTTTCTTTCCGCTTGAAACTAAAAGAGAGCAATACACCATTTTAGTTAGGCGGTAGAAATACTGATTAGTTCAACTTTTCTTATTAAAGAAGAAAATACAATAGTATAACTTAAGCACTTTATTATTAAGTAGGTTTTATAAACTAGGTACACTATGCATCTTTGGGTGAATCTGATAGCAATTAAAATATTTATGTATGCCTATAACTGCATAATATTTAATAACGTGATATGAATTTTTAAAGTCCCGTTAATTGTGAATTATTGGTGCGAATTACAATTATTGTTGATTTTATTTGACTTATTTAACTAAAAACAATGATACGAGTAGAGCCATTACATAATTGGTTAACAAACAAACCACGTTGTAACATTTCATCCCGTCTCCCAAGCACGCGTGATAAGTACATGAGATTTTTTAAATATATTTCAGATACACCTAATTTTTATGAAACAGATTAACCTGAAGAGCGAGACTTAGACCAGAGGGTCTACCGCCCCTCACAGAAATTGTATTAGCTTTAATATGACTCTCTCTTTTCTCTTCGCTTGAAATGATAGAGACAACAATAGCAATGCCATAGTCGATTTCGTTAGACGGTAAAAGGTCAGCAAGTCTACTACGAAGTCCGATAAACGATATATCGGCCGAAGTTATGGACGTTTCATACCACGAAACACAATCGGTCGGTTGATGACACAAATTACTTAGAGATTTATACTACGTATAGAGTTAGATTTTCCGCACGGTTCCTTTGTGTCAATCGTAAGCAGATGACGTGCATACTTTCTCTGGCAACAGAGTGGCATGCAATGCAACAGAATGATGTGCCGCGACAAAACTACGAAACTTCCACAAGAGCGACAAGGCAAGAAAGATGCACCCGTACTCGGTGTAAAGCGTTTGTGCCAACTCTATACGTAGTATATGTAAACTCTTTGGTTTTACCGTTAAATACAGTCAAGCAGAAAATAACAGTCATATTGTCATACGCTTTAAATTTAAGATTTACACCTTTAACTACATTTTAAGCTTTAAGTAATAAAGAATTTATTAATACATAGGTATTATTTTTATCTGATATTATTATTTGATAAATTATCACCGTTACAGCACCATGTATAAAGTTATTTGCTGTCTACACATCTCCCGAATTATAGTTAACGCAAAACTTTATGAGCCGTCGGAAGTTAGACACGAACCTGAATTCAGCGCCTGTTCTTTCTTGAGTGTTGAGTACGAACGTCATGCTTAAGTAAGAGTTTCTTTTTTTGAGAACGTTATGTATTTATTCTTCTTTCGCGTGCTTTTTTGAAAGCTCATAAAGTGTTGCGCTAGTTCTACTAACCTAATCATAAATGCACGCGTGTTTAGGCACTATCCCTACTGCTAGAAAACAAATACAATGTACATACTATATTTCGTTATTGATCTATCTAAATGCTGAAAGGATGGAAACGTAACAACATCTGAGGCAAATACCAACAAATAAATTTAATTACTTCACTAGCTATTATAACAGAAAGTATATCTACCTACACACCTACAGGTCAAGTCCAATAGGTTTCCACTTTACTCAGCTTTATTGGAAACTTACAAAAATTATACAAAAATTTGATATTTCAAAATTCAACAGAACCTCATAGTGTGTCAAATTATAACGTAATTTTTGAAAGAAGAGGTTTTTTCTCTTGGTATTGATTCAACAGTTAAGTGTAAGTATATTGGTGAGTAGATACTTTTAACTTAGTAAAATTTTTAGTCTACAACAGATTGTTTTAAATTATTAAAACTAATACATCAGCACTATTGAATGCGAGGAGAAATGTTTTACTTTCATAATATTAGAAGTTAAATGTTTACACAAAAATCGGCTGTAGTTTGGAATGAGCTACCTGCGGTAGTGTTTCTGCCAGCTTATAAGATATAATATTCACTCTTCGTTTGAAGGCACGCTCAAACAAAGAGTGAATAAATAATTCTGGGCATGCGATTAAACGTCCGTAGTTTATTTTTGTGGTTTATTATATACATACTTATATCTCTTCTATATATAAAAATGTTGTGTTGGTTTGTGTACGCTTCAAAAACTCAAAAAGTTCTGCACCGATCGAGCTGAAATTTTAGAATGATATAATCCGCATCAAGGATTGTTTTTATCTAATTTTTTACATTACAATGTGCCACAGCGAAACGTGGCAGGGTACAGCTAGTAAGTTATATGTATAAAACAAATCACATCAAAACTAAGGCACATCAAAAATATAAAAACGTAACGATATTAGAAATTTACACAACATAATACTTATTCAACTTTGGTCATGCGTTTGGTAATAAAATTATTGCATAAAAATAACTATTTCGTAATATGATTTTCGCAACAGATGTAAAAAACTAAGTAACCAACCATTGAAAAATTCACACGGTTTTAATACCATATACATTTTTAAGATATTGTAAAATAGACATTAGAAAACCAAAAAAATAATGTTCTCCGATAGAATTTGAATAAATTCCCAAACGGTCGGGGACCGCATACGAGTGACTCCGTGTTTCATATGATTTATCAGTGAACGTTCATACTAAATAGATTGTAACTATCTGAAAATAAGGCTTAAAGTCAAACGGAACACGGTGGCGCCCCGGTCCGCTTGGTGTGTTTAACGAGTAACAAAGTTTTTCTCTGCACATGCAAAATATGTAGCCATGCCAGTAACGCCAAATAGCCAAATCAGGTAAAATAGAACTCGCGTAAATCACTGAGACCTATTTTGTTTTTTAATACAGACTTTGTATAGGTTGCGAAATATTAGATTTTACCATCAATTTTTAAGGTATGGTTTTTAATTGCTCAGTGATATCAGAACAAACTCTTAAATACACTTTTGTTATATTTAGTACTCATTTTACACCATGTATAATCAAGAAACGATTGCCAAGCAAACCAACGGAAACTAGCTGCAAAAATAATTCTTGATCCATAGTTATTTACTTAATATTTTTAGTTTAGTATCTAATTATTGTTTTACGTAAAATAAAAATAAAACATGTTTTAACTACTAATCTTATTAAACTATTCGTTTTATCAATACTTGACTGTACCGTACAATTATATTTAAAACAACAAAAAAATATTCAAAACTAATTGTTCCTTAGTAATACAGTGTGTTCATAAGATTAAGTAAACATTACATAATGCTAAAATCCTACTTTGGTGTAAAGCTAAAAATATAAAAAAAATAAAATAGTGGCAACACCAAGAAAGATTTTTCGATAAAATACTAGTCAATAATACTAGATACTCGTAGTACCTATTATGCAGAAGGCTGATGTAAAATAACACAATTCTCCGAAAAAACAACACGAAATTATATTTATTCGTTTAAAATAAAATAATATTTGTTCGTATATAGTATTATGTATAGTTTGTTTATAAAAAAACAACACAAATATTTAAAATACAACTTTTAAAAATATTACTACCATAATGGTAGAAGTTTTCAAACACGACAAACAATATGGTAGTTGGCGCTTGAATAAAGAAATAGACATTAAAAAAACTTTATTTTTTAATTAATATTTTGTCCAAAAGCAAGATTTTGTCAATGTCGAATTGGCGTATATTTTGACAAACTATATTCATAATGGGGAGTTTATCTCGCATACTACTATATCGTATTGCTAGAGATATATTAGTATGCGAGTATAGGAACCACGAATACTTAAGAAGTATTAAAAAAGTATAAAAAATAGAAATTTGAAGTGTAAATTGTACATTTATCAATAAGGAACTTTGACTTTGACTTTAAAGCAAATATATGAACTTTCTTTGTAGAACGAAACTCATTTAAAACTTTCCGGGATAATAAAAAAATACAGTCGGCTAGTTTAGGGACTTTATGATATGTAATCGCATGTCAAAGCTGTGCATTGCAATACTACCCCCTATTTTGTACACCATACGATTCAAATGCCTAAAATACAGAGGCGGATAGCAGTTTTAGGTTATGTCTTAAATTGTTATTTTGTATAGTGAACTTGTTATACAGTTTTATAGTATAAAATGATGTCTTGAAATTTGTGTTTAATTGAATATTATCAATAAAACAGAAAAAAATGGAAATGAAAGCATGCTACCTAGCGCCTCGGAGTTTTACCGGCGCTGCGTATTTCCCATTCCTATTATTGTTATCCTGTGGTAGTTTTTGAAATTAAAACTTATTTTGCCGCGCTACGGACAGACTTTTCGTGTGCTGTAAATTGAATTCTAGCGTCACGCTCGGGAGTGATAACAAATCTTCGGGCAAGCTCGGGACCATGACCATGGCCATCTAGAATGCGTCAGCATGCGCATACGTCCTCCGGTTTCACCCGCGTATTTTTCAAAATAAGCTATGTACATGTGACTGACTTTTTTATATGAGCAGCATAATAGGCATTTTCACAGACTATAATACAGATTATAGGTCTCTTGTACAAAATTTCATCCAGATGCGTTCGATAGTTTTTTCAGGAATGAGTAGGTAAGTGTAGAGACACATCAGCGGAATATTTTATACGACGCCGGTTTTGAATCTTCAGTTGACTACGCTTGCAGTTTTCCTTCGAAGGATTATTTCGGCAACAATGCATTCAATGTATTTTGCCGAAACGACGTCGCCACGCAGCGCGCTGAACAAGACGCCGCGTTGTGATCGTTTGGTTTGTCATACTAACGAAATATAATATAGCGACATAGTGATGTGCCGCGACAAAAGTATATGACACTTCCACAAGAGCGACAAGACAAGAGCGATCAGACCCGTGCTTTCGGTGTAAAGCGTTAGTTCTAACTCTACACGTAGTATATGTAAACTCTTTGCTACCACACATAAAGACAACCGCTAAAATCGGCGTATTTATAATAGTGTAGATTTAAGTAAACTTTAAGCCTCTAAGTTTTTTATTTAATAGTTAGTTTTACAACCTATCAATCATAATGCCCAATAGAAGCATCATTTAAGATATGATATCATAAGAGTTAGAAGAAGTTAGAAGATAAGCGTTATATTATTATTATTATGTTAATTTTGGACAATGCTTTACTATAACCTAGTAATAATTTAAAATGTATACTTATAATATATGTATTGTATGATCAAACATCATACATTTTGTCATATCATCAAACACACTTTCCGTCATTTTGCACATGCGCATAAAATCCATTAGTTCACTATAGGTCGGCACGCAGTGTGCACAAGCACATTATATATACAAGTCAAATCAAGTTATCTAGTTTTCATTTCCTGCTTCATCGGAATGTAATACTGAATGAACTGAATGTACGGAATGTAAAAAATACGTGATGTAAGTAATGTAGCTTCTGGACCCCATATCTCAAAATTGGCCGTCTAAGCAAGTTAGCGGATAATCATGTGTTCTTAGTACGTACTAACTCTACTCAATCGCATGCGCGGTCCGAGGGGGGGGGTCACAGGGACATGACCCCCCCAAATCGTATACGTTGAACAAAAAATCTAAGAAAAATAAAAATATCTAATAGGTACATAGACTATTTTTAAACGCGGGAAAACAACTAGAACGGGAATTACGCGGGTAAAATCTTGGGGGACTACTAGTAAAGTATTTTTTGCTTGATTTAATGTATTTCTACTTGTGAACCCCCCACCCCCCAAAACCTGAGGCTGCGTACTGGTGACCCCCTCCAAAATTCGAAGCTAGGACCGCGCCTGCTCAATCGTCCACATTTCATCCATCAGAAAATACGTGACGTCTGGCGGCTCTGGGATCTTAGACTACGATGTTTGATCGTACAATTATGCTTTTTATACATTTAAAATGCATTGTATATGTAGTGAATTATCTGAAACCGTTTTTATTTTCACTTAGGCATAAAACAATGAAAAATGTCTAGTCTTTTTTAAATGTAACGGTCTTTTTTGTTGATTGATAAAATATGTCAATTTTTTTACAGTTAATTAAGTCAAAGATTGATTTACCTAGTTTCAATAGATTATAAAAAAATGTTCAATCAATCACTCAAACATTCGTTCATTCGTTCATCAGTCACGTGTCAGGATCACAACAAGCAGTTCGTTCATTACATTATATCCTAATATACCCTCTAAGATGTGTTAGGGGCTTACAAAATACAAATATTGCTGTCAAAGACAAAGCTCTCAATTTTACCAAAGATATCACTAATCTTTCATTTTGGTAGAGAAATTTCATGATAGGACACATTGGCGCCCCCTATAGTGAAATTAAAGGCTTATGTCACTTGACTAAATTTAGACGACTGAATTCAGAAGCACGTCTAGAAGCAAGTTAGAAGCGAGCAAATATCGCTTCTGCTAGTATGCTAGCTTACTGAATGCTATTACACTTCTCTGAATTCATTACCGACTGAATTCAGTCGACTAAATTAGGCCAAGTGCTGTTTTCTGCAAACACCTCATTGTGTCGATGAATTATACGTTCGAAAACCGAAAATTAAAAACGAATTTTACTAAACTTCGAACGTCATTTCGCTTATTAAATAGGTACATTTAGAAACCAAAAAATTTAAGTTTTTTTTGAACTCCACTTAGCTTATTAAATGCAACAAGAACAAAATTAAAAATTTTGATTAACCCCCGACTACCTTAGATTTGTTATCTGTATAACATTCTACTAGTCAAGCTCTTTCATTTGATACCCATATTAAGGGAATTGTGAAAAAAGAAATGTAATTCGCCATTTTGTGGTAGCGGCCATCTTGGATTTGAAATTTGTCATAGTGCAAAGTATTCTACTAATCCAGCCCTTTCGTTTGATACCCATATTGAGGTAGTAGTGAAAAACATTGTATAATTCGCCATTTTGTGGTGGCGGCCATCTTGGATTTGAAATTTATTATAGCGTATAGTACTCTACTAGTCAAGCCCTTTCATTTGACACCCATATTGAGGTAGGTTGTGAAGAAATATTTTGTCCGCCATTTTGAATCGATATTAACCAAACATAGCTAAGAACACCCGCACGGATATTAACTTTCAAATAAAAAAACCGCATTGAAATCGGTCTATCCGTTTGAGCTCTACGGTGCCACAGACAGACACACACACAGACAGACATACATCGACGTCAAACTTATAACACCCCTTTTTTTGGTCGGGGGTTAAAAAGGATATAATTTATGTTGAATCCCATTGAAGAAATGTTTGCTTGTTGCATTTCTTTTGCATTTAAGATTCGATGTAACGTATCGAAGAATGTAACCGTCTCCGCAGCCCCCGGGTAGCGGGTTCAGGACACCAGCTTCCCTTGGAGGCGGGAGAGGCGCGCCGGGGTGGGCGTGCGCGAGCGGGGCCGGTGGCGGAGCCCCGGCCTCCGGGACCGGCCCTATGTGTCTCTGGAAATCATACAAACAAATTTATAAACATAAACGTGATGAATAAGCAGGAAGCTTATTAAAATGTATAAATATAATAAAAATAGTACCGCAAAGGCGCAAGCTTAGATAAATTATAAGTAAATAGATCGGGGTTTTCCGCACGTTTCCTTTGTACCAATCGTAAGCATATGAGGTGTATGTTAGCTATGGCGACAGAGTAATGTGCCGCGACAAAAGTATGACACTTCCACAAGAGCGACAGGACAATAGCGATCAGACCTTCGTTGTAACCCAGGTAGCAAAATGACGTCTGCGACGAAAAAATGACGTCATCCTAAGGTCATATTAGGGTCCGTAGTTTATTCGTCAAATAAGTACGTCACACTGACGTCATTTTAACGTCTGGTACTCAAGGGAACGTCCTGGTGACGTCGATTTAGCGTCAATTCAGTGACGTCCTATGTTGGTCATGATTATGACGACGTAGCAACGTCCATATAAGGTCAATTCTGTGACGTCCTGTGTTGGTCGTGAATGTTACGTCCTAGTAACGTCCATTTACGGTCAATTCCGTGACGTCCTGTGTTGGTCAATAATAAGACGCCCTAGCAACGTCCATTTGGGGTCAACTGTGACGTCCTGTGTTGGTCATTAGTAAGACGGCGTAGCAACGTGCATTTAGGGTCAATTCTGTGACGTCCTGTGTTGGTCATGTATTATACGTCCTAGCAACGTCCATTTACGGTCAATTCTGTGACCTCCTGTGTTGGTCAATAATAAGACGCCCTAGCAACGGCCATTTGGGGTCATAACTGTGACGTCCTATGTTGGTCATTAATAAGACGCCGTAGCAACGTGCATTTAGGGTCAGTTCTGTGACGTCCTGTGTTGGTCATGTATTATATGTCCTAGCAACGTCCATTTACGGTCTATTCTGTGACGTCCTGTGTTGTTCCCTAATAAGACGCCCTAGCAACGTCCATTTGGGTTCCATTCTGTGACGCCCTGTGTTGTTCATTAATAAGACGCCGTAGGAACGTACCTACATTTAGGGTCAATGGCGAAAGTTCGTAGTGTCTATGTACAGACTCGCCAAGATATTTCGGCCGTAGTGTACTTACCTACGTACTATTTATTTAGTGCATCTAAAGGAATGCTCTAACACGTAGGTACTACTTAATAATACCTGCTTAACACGTTCGCAGTCCCAATACAAAAGTTTCCGACAACGCCATAAGTCCAATATCATTTTCATTACTTTTGACCATTAGTCGATGCAAACGTCACAACTGATGCATAATTATGTTAAAATAAAGGCCCGTGCCCCGACTTTGCTCGTGTACACCGGGCGGTACACGGACTTAAAACACGACGAAGGAAGACTCACTTCGTATGCACGCGCCAAAGCTAAAGGGTGTCATCACAATGTAAAAAATGTAAAAGGCATATGTATTGATTGTTTTCCTAAAGTTACAGTTCACCAATAAAACATTATATATTTCTACTAACTCGTTTCATTTTGTACTGTGAAAACATTATATAAAAAAAAATAAGTCATGTTTTTGGTTTTTCTTGTCTAATAGAACCCTTGTCACAAGTCCAGGAACGATACACTAACAAATTTCATAAGTCCGTGGCTGCAGAGCCCATATAGTTATAGTGGCCTCGTGTACCGCATAGGGTACACGGACTCGGCGGAATCGCTCCGCGTGTACCGCATAGGGTACACTGGACTGCGAACGTGTTAAGGTAGGTACCTAATTGCAACCGATAAAATTAATATTCATCGTCATTAAATAAATTATCAGTTTAAATGATAAATGATTTATTTTCTGTAAGTAGGTTTGTACAAACACTTTTAGTTAGAAGTCCACTGCTGGACAGGCCCCATATACATAGAAATGCCACGACGAGCGGTCTTGAGCCGCCTCGATACCTACAGAAACATCCACCACTGACTTCCATTCGTTTGACTAGCAGAATAAACGGGAACCTACTTATGATGCTATGGACATTCAAGCATATTATTATTATTATGGGAATCAGAATAAAACCTAATTAAGTAAGGTAGGTATATGAGCTAGGTATGCCATTATCCAAGAAAAGAAACATAATTTTATTCTAGGAGAGTACAACAGGTGCCTACCATGCTCAAGCAGGCACGATTAAATTAGCTCTAACAACATAACTATCATCATGCGGCTAGCGAACGTTTTTTGTATTAAAATATAGGTACTCTGTAAAAACTTTAACTCGACAGTAAATAGTCCATTTTAATAATTTAAAAATTATCACCAGAGTTTATCTTTCTTCCAATCTGCGAGGAACGGAACGCATTGATAGCATGTTGTTTGTTATTATTTTATTAAATTATTATTTTTACATTTGTATTTGTTATGTAACTCAATGAAAAGAAATTCAGCTATTAGTCTATCATCAAACATTAGAAAGAACCAATATAAGATAGAAAAGGCTGATTAAAAATATAAATATTTAAAAAGTAAAAAAATATATTTTTGTTTGCTTTTGTTTATTTCGGAACGGAACGAACGAACGCGTTGACGGTTGGTTGGTATCCCGCGCTTTTTTTTTCTCAATTCTCTGTGTCAAACAAATGTGTAAATTCTCATGTTTTTTCTTGCTGTTGTTATAGTACGTATCACAGCACATAAAGGATTGTAAATTATGTATAGTGTCGTTCAGTTCGCGGAGAGTGAGGGTGGCACTGTGGCTGTGGTCATCAATAAATGGATAACACCTAAAAAAGAAATCTATTGGCCTCCCGTAAAGGAGGCGAAAGCATTTGATAATAACTTCTACAGAGGTGTTCGTCTCCAAATGAACAATGGAAACTATACGAGATCGATAGAGTTTTCTATCAGACTGGTAAGTTTTTTTATGAGTAGGTAGTGTAACACTACCACACACAACTATTTTAGCAGCTGGTGGCTTGAGGGCAGTTAACTTTACCATGCTTTAAGCCTGGGCACAGACAGACTGGCCCAGAATTTAATTCTAGTAGGTGCTAGTGTTTTAAAACCTAACTAAAAAAATACACGGTGCCATAACCTAAAAATCTAAGGATTACGGCCGAGCTGAAGTTGACTGCAGTTTTGATGCGCACAGAAAAAAATATTCAGATTGCCCAAGATCACAAGACAGAACTGCTATTTTTAGGTCATGGCGCCGTGTGTAAACAAGCAGCAGCGGCGACAGCAAGCAAGCAACAGATAAGTAATCATTTCCAAGAAAGTGTGTTCACAGGTGTTTGGTTTTGTTTGTTTTCACAAATATTTGTTGGTCTTGTCTTATAATTATACATTGTATAACATACATAAACCTGGTGGTTAGGTGGCCACCGAACCACCAGGGTATGTATGGGGTATGTACCCACATCCACCTAGAATGTGCCCTACATAGCATTGTGTTGTGTTCATTGCAGTCTCATGTGCCTGTAATCTCACCACCATACCATATCAAAACAGAAACAAAAGCATAGTAAATTATATAAGTAATGGCAGTACTATTAACTACTAGTAATGAGATAGAACTAATGGATTAATAAGTGCTGGACTACCAAGCTTGTACGGCGTGGGTGTGTGTTGCATGGCGTGACTAACTTTAACTTGCATGTTGTTTTGATATTAACTGTGTTGGTGTTTTATGCTTGTTCTATAGATGAATTGGATAAGGCAAAGAAAAAATTAAAGTTGGTGGAAGACACATCAGATATACAGACTGAGGAGGAAAATTATATAAGTAAGCCACCTAAACGCAAAACAAAAAAAAACTAGCAGATACATTTCATCATCAGATGATAATGATGATGAGAAAGGGTGTGAATTCCTCGTCCTCCGCCTTTAAAAAACATCTATCAATTGTAATTATACGGATGATACATTAACTAAATTATTTTGAACATAATAATATTTCCTTCCATTATTTTCTTTTTTTTTTTTGCTTTTAGATATAAACCTTGAACCTTCAAGTACAAGCACAATTTACAGTGATTTGGTACTAAATCACAACTCACAGATGAATAAACCTGATGCACAAGAGAAGGCTTCTAACAGTCATCATGATCAACCATCTGGTTCACAAAGTATGACACTCGATGAAATTGTTGCCAGCAGTGCTTCCAATAACTGTGGTAAATAGTAAAATCATTTTGATTTTTTAAATCTATAGCTGCCTAACTAGATTCTTTGCTAGATACTACCTTATATGCATGAGTATAGTTTTCGACGATTATTTCTATTTTTTGGTATAGTGGTGGTGGTGGTGGTTGGTGTTAAGATTATTATAGACTGTAATACCTACCATACTACTTTTTTCATCCAGATTGTCAAGGCCAAGTTGTTTCACTACTTGCCAAAATAAAAGCCCAAAATGATGTCATCCTAGCAATTTTGAAAGACAGAGCAGGAAATACCAATGCATTGAAGCCTGAATTCAAATTTCCCTTGGAAACTTTTCAAGATTTAGAAACAGTGGAACAGTTACTGACTAATACAGAAAACTGTGCTAACCTGGTAAGTGTTTACTTTTAATAAACAGGAAATGCCTATTGAGCAATTATAATTAATTCCTACTTTACCATAAGAAAGCTTTTTATTACATGGGTACCTTGCTAGAATGAGTTAGTTTGTTTGTGAGTTTGGATGTAGGAGTTAATCATCGAACTATTGATTCAATTCTGGGAATTCAGTCACTAATAGCAAGCTACATTACCCTGACAGGCTATGTTTTATTAGCTTCTGCTCACATTATGTGTAGTTAATTCCTAATAATTTTGGCCACTGCTTCACAGTGGGCGATTAGAGGGCTGAGATGTGAGGTGTGGGTTCAATTCCTGTTGCAACACAAATATTTGCTCTAGGTCTGTGTCATGATACCTTGGCACTCGTAGTTCCTGATACCTATGACAGGGAATCCTATAGTGTGAGCTCAAGATTATGTATGTGACTGTTGGATCTTATGTTAATTCTAGTGTGTACTTATAGAGATATATGTGGATGTTTATTGCTATCAATTAATATTTACAGACAAGCTACCTAAAGAGCCTTGGTGGGCATGATTTAAAAAATAAAGTATCGAGAGTGATGAAATATACATTGTCAGACTCGTTGGCAAGCAAGTTCAACTTCTATGGTAAAGGTCTGAGAAGAAGCCTTTTTCAGAGCTACGTCTCCGTGAATTTATTGTTGGTATGTGTCTATTGTCTTTCATATGATTAAATTTATTCTTTCTAGATCTCATCTATAATACAAAATAAGTGTGCTATGAAATACCTAAATAATTTCAAAAGATACATATTCCTTGTGTACTGGCAACTGGTTAATAATTGGCATGTTTTATGTAGGTGGCTAGGTGGGGAGACTCTTAGTACTAGAAAGCTGTAATTTGGCAAGGCTATATATAATAATAATCACGTCAATTAACTGGTAAAATAAAACAATTAAGTCCACATAATTATTGCGACGGGCTTACTACGGAACCCTACAATGCGCGTGATCCAACACCCACTTGACCGGTTTTAATTCTCCGTTAAAATAATATTTAACACCAGTTGTGTCGCGACTCGCGAGTCGCTGTGTGAGAGCGACCCGTCATCTGACCCCACAGAGCGTTGCAGGCATTTGGGCTATTCTTATATTCACAAACTTTTTGTTTTCAGAGAGCTTAAAGAGTTCCTCTCAAGGATTACAGAAAAAGACATTGAAGACGATATAAAGGTGTGGCTCAAGCACGCACCTGAACGAGCAAAAAGCGATTGTCAAAGAAAATAACAATGTCATCCTCTAGGAAGAAAAAAAAAATGTAGTAGGTGAGCGTCAAATGTATAGAAGGATTTTGGCAGAAAAACGAAAAATTATTTTAGAAATACAAAGAAGTACATTACAGCCATCATTAAGTGATTTGCCATCTTCACCACAATATACATCCACATCTATAGCTACGGTAACAGTAGTATTGACAACAATACTTTAAATGAAAACTGTTTAAGGACATATAAAGAGAATATTTTTTAGATGAAAATTGTCAATCAACATTGTTTGAGGATTGTTTTATAGATAATGATGATTCACGATCTGACGATGCTAACGATTTGCCATCGCAAATTAAGACATTGGGCTACCGTAGAACATAAAATTTCCCACAGTGCTCTAGATAGTCTTCTAAAATTCTAAATCCTTTTTGCCCTAAATTGCCTAGAGATAGCAGAACGTTTTAAATACGCCAATGAATATATCAAGTAACTCTTTGCAATCTGGTGAATTGGTGCACATTGGTCTCATAAATCAAATACAAGCACAATTAAAACTGTACAGTGGGTTCAACTTTAAAAATAGTGAAATATTGTTGTCTTTTAATGTTGATGGTTTGCCACTTTTTAAAAGCACGAATACTCAACTATGGCCTATATTAGGTTTGATCAAAACTTTAATTGTGCACAGCCATTTGTAATAACTCTGTTCTGTGGAAACTCTAAACCTTCACCATTGAATCTGTTTTTGGGGCCATTTGTTGAAGAACTGTCTACATTACTTAATGATGGAATAAATTTTGAAGATACTCATTATATTGTAAAAGTACATAGTTTTGTATGTGACGCTCCAGCTAGAGCTTTTATCAAATGTACTAAATCCCATGGTGGATACTCATCATGTGATAAATGTGTAGAACCTGGTGAGTATATTCAAGGTAGAGTGATTTATACAAGCGTATCTGCGAGTAGGAGAACAGATTCACAATTTCGTTTACAGTCTGATGACGACCATCATGTTGGTGAATCTCCACTTTTGACGCTTCCCATAGATTTAGTTTCATTGTTTCCCATTGATTATATGCATGCTGTTTGTCTGGGAGTCATGAGGAAACTTTTAAATGTTTGGGTTGGTGGTGATTTAAATGTTCGTTTAAATAGCCGTTTAGTAAATGCAGTTTCTGAAAAATTACTTAGCTGTGCAAGTTGTATACCTGTTGAATTTAACAGGCGACCGCGAAGTATCAGTGAGTTGGCTCGCTGGAAAGCCACCAATTTAGGATGTTTTGTTATATACTGGACCAGTTGTTCTAAAAATATCCTTCCAACCTCCTGTATGAAAATTTTTGTTATTTCATTGTGCTATAACAATTCTTTGTAGCCCTAGAAACATCAATAAAGTAGGTACATATTTAGCACATGAGCTATTATTAATGTTCATAAGACATTCCGAAACTATTTATAGCCGGAAATTTTTAATTTACAATGTTCATATGTTATGTCATTTGTGTGATGACGTTCGTTTATTTGGTGATTTGGACAGTTATTCCGCCTTTCCTTTCGAAAATTATTTAGGCATGTTAAAAAAAATTAGTTAGGTCACCTAACAAACCGTTGCAACAAATTTATAAACGATTAAAAGAAATGGAATCTACTTTTCCTCCAAAACTGATTGACGAGGTACCAGCGGTTTTTTATTACAATAGCTTAGGACCAACGCCTGTTGATAACAATGCTTATGAATGCTTTAATAAACTTGTTTATAAGGGTTTTGCAATGTATACAAAATCTGGTTTAGCTAATAATTGTTACTGCTATGCAAACGGCAAAGTAGTCGAGATACATAATATTTTGAGATGTAAGATTAATGGAGAGTTTCCTTGTTCGTCTATGGAAAAGAGTTTGTACATTATGATTCCTACTATACGTATCCTTATGATTCTGCTGTTATTGATATTTTAAAGTTTCGGAACTCTGTTCAGCTTACAAAATTGTACCTGTTTATGATATTATTTCAAAATGTGTTGTTATTCCTCAAGAGGCAACTAGTAATTCTTTTATATGTTTTCCTATGCTCCATGGTTATAAGGATTAAAATTCTCCATTTATTAATTAAGTTGTGATAGTTAACTCGTTATAATAAATAATACTACAATGCAAATTTGTGTTTTAATGTTGACCTTTCAGAGTTACTTGAAGACTGTGGCTGGATGAATTGCATCGAGGCCAAATTGATCCCGGATGACGTCATATTAACGCTTCAGATAACGTTATATTAATGTGTCTGAAGACGTTAATAGACGTTATTATAGGAGGTCTTCACAATACGTGGTATTGACGTCTTCTGGAGACGTTATCTGGCGACGTTAATATGACGTTATCTGGAGACGTTAAGGTGACGTTATCTGGAGACGTTAATATGACGTTATCTGGGGACGTGAATAAGTCGATATCTGGAGACGTTAATATGACGTTATCTGGAGACGTTAATATGACGTTATCTGGAGACGTTAATATGACGTTATCTGGAGACGTGAATAAGTCGATATCTGGAGACGTTAATATGACGTTATCTGGAGACGTTAATATGACGTTATCTGGAGACGTTAATATGACGTTATCTGGAGACGTTAATATGACGTTATCTGGAGACGTTAATATGACGTCTTCAGAGACGTCGCTGAGACCTGACATTAGGCCGTCATTTAGTACGTCTGTGGGACGTTTTTTACGACGTCATTTACGTCGAAAATGACCGTGAATGGACGTCGTCATGACGTAAAATTGCTACCTGGGAAAGCATTCGTTCTAACTCCATACGTAGTATATGTAAACTCTTTGGTCGCAAGTCTATTGTTTTTTGAGGCCGTGCAGTTGGCCTAGGTACATGATTTAATACCAACCTTTTTATCCCCTTTTTATGCGACTGCTCGTAGTTCGAAAAAATAATGTTTCATATCTCCTGCTCGACAAAGTCCAATTATATATGAAACGTCAAAACAAAGCAAGTAATTGTGACCTTTTAAAATGCAGAGGTAAGTAATATTGAAAAGATTCCCTAGCCGCTTGATACACCGGCGTGTAATATAGTACCCAAGATGACGAAAACAAACAAACTTATATTTGCGTTTTGGGTTTTGGCGGGAAAAAATTTTTTTCGTGTTTTTATTTGGATAGGTATAACGATAAATTTGTGTTTAATGGCGTCTACTTAAACCGGTCTTTATTTTGATGTAACCCACTTTCAAATTAAAGTTCATTTACATAGAAAAATCGTAAAATTAAAAAAAAACAAAAATCAAAATTTATGGCGGGAAAATGGTCCCGACGTAAGGAAAAAAATAAAAAAAATATATTTTATGCAATCGAATACAGTTTTTTTGGTGTTTCGAGTTTGTTATTTCGTATACAACATATTTAACCCATAAAACCTACTGTCTCCCTTATAAATGATTAAAGTCATAGTTGTTAGACTACTTGAGAAATCGCGAATTTTTTTACTCAAGTGTCAAAAATGTTAGCTTACAATTTAAGTACATTAATTATAAATAAATGATACTGCTAGAAGCGTTTTGAAACGCTCTTGAGAGTAAATGGCTCAAACGGGTAAAAGTCAGGCGCCACTTCATATGCCGAAGCATAAACACCGCACTTATGTAACCTGACACCCGTTTTCCCGCCAAATTTGTAAACGCGAAAAACGGCCAGTGTATCAAGCGGCTAGGGATTAAAATTATTTGAATTTGGAATGTTAAAACTCGTATGAAAATGTTTACCCATAGTACCATTGTAAAAAGACTTTATTAAAAACTCGAACTTTTTTTTCGAAAAAAAGCACGCACAGAAAAAAACACAAAAAGAAGAAAATAGAAAAAGGCGTCATTGAGTCTAATTTTGTTAGGTTTGAATTGTATCACTTTAATTCTTAAAAAAACACCAAAATGTCTTCAAGCGATAATGAATTGACTCCGGAGTTCATCAAATTGCTTGAACTTTAATCAATTTTAATTTTTCTTAGAATCTAAATATTTTTTTACCGACTTCCAAAGAGGAGGAGGTTATAAATTCGACCACAATGTTTTTTACAGTTTCGGAACAGTTCCGGAATCCTGACATTGGACATCCAGTATCGTAAATCGTAACTCAGTTCCGCATTGAAAATGATATTACACGTCCATTCCGATATTACCTACACTACAATAGAGTTGCTGCAGAATGAATATTCTTGCAATAAGGAGATCTTGATTTTTTTGTGAAGAAGATAAAGCTTACTTTTTGTGTTTGTTGTTCCGGCTGGGAGTGCTGTTGTTGGACTGGTGCGAGCTATCGCTGACATCCGAGCTAGAACTCCGGATATCTCCCTCCATCTGAAATAACCGTAACCATATATAACTATGAAATGTAGTGGTACGACTTTTTGCAGAGTCCATCTGGAAGAGCCTTTGAAGTGCCACACTTTTGCTAGTTATTCTACCGCCAAGCAGTAATGTGAAAACATAGTAAATTTGTATGTATATGTTTACTAGCGACCCGCCCCGGCTTCGCACGGATGCAATGCTGATACTAAATATAACCTACTAATAAAATTCCGGTCCGGCGGCAAGACGTTTCGTTTTACGTAGTCACATAAGTCACAGTTTTTTGTGAGGGATACTTTTTTGGCGCGACGGACGCACGCAATGTGTTGATTGATGGAACGAAACGTGCTTCACACCAAATATGGCGACAGCGGTTTGTTTGTCAGTGCCATTGGTATTTAACGAAATTCTCCATAATCCGAATTTTGTGGACATATATAGGTATGTTGTCGACTCAAAATCAATATTTTTATGTTTTGTTATTCATATAAGGTTTCGATCAAGTCTACCGTACCCCTTGACGAAATTATTAATATAGAAATGTGTTGTGTATGTGAACGAGTAGGTATACGTATATGACATGCTGAACGGTGCCCGGATTGACCAGGTCCAGAACACCCAGGGTTCGAGATTGATCACTGTATGACATGGGAACACCATTTCTAAAAGATGTTTCCAGTTCGTGTATCGGACTAAGACGGGTGAAGAGGTAGTAAGAGGTGTAAGAGTGGTATCTGCGGATGTGTCTCGTGTGTTTTATTTTGCTACAGTACATTCTCGGTGCATTATAGTACGGTGCCGTATTATACTTAGCACGCGCTGCCGACTGGATCGTGCGTCCGTCGCCCAAAAGCGTACCGCACCTACTTACGTGCCATTGTTGGCGTGTCGCAAAAAGGATAATTTTAAACTTTGAAAATGTATGCTTTTTGTTGGCTCTTTCTTTTGTTTTCTTATATTAATAGACGTATAAATTGTACATTTATGAATAAAGAACTTTGACTTTGTAAAATAGCTTTTCAAATCATATTGTATAAAACCTTCGCGCAACCTCAGGAGAATTTATACGGACCTGTCCGGAGCGGATGGCCTTGTAGGCCACCTGCAGGATCAGCCACGTCCACACAAGATGCAGTGCTAACAGTAGGCACAGCAGCGAGTTGAAGATGTAGTACGCGGGGAACATCGGCAGAAGCATCGGCGCACGGATCGTGGTACTGAAATTAAATAATCACGAAATTTTATTTAAATAAATTCCAATGATAGTTTTATTCAAAGGCTAACAACGGTCTGATCTGACTTTGGTCGGGAAGCTACTGGCTAATTAAAATCGGATTAAATTATGACATTTCTTTAGCTACGGCTAATTAGACTAGACTAGTTTTTAAGTTGTTCACATCACCTACATGATTAATAGTAGTAAATGTATATGTATCTACATTGAACGTATTGTGCAACAAAATGAATTTTGGTTAAAAATATGAGTCTACATTTCTATCAGTAGTTCCCATAACTATTTTTTTATTAGGCGCATTCGGAGATTATCTCCGATATACAAAATAACAGTTTGTCAAGAACGGACAACTGTCACAGCGCCTGAACTAATATTCAGAGCAAAGTTTCGAGTGCGAGATCATAACAGATCGAAAACATTACAGGATTTAATCGCGATCTACTTAAATAATTTTTACTCTTCCGTCATTTTGTTCTCTACAAATCGCAAAAGTTTTAAGACTATGTCATAGCAGATTAATTGGGCACACCAAATACGAATATGGACTGTGCAACATATAAGCAATAAAGGCGATAATTCGTGATGAATGGTGCCAAATACTGAAGCGAATTAGCACTTGGATTGCAAGCCATGACCATCATTCGACTACCCTTATCCCACTTTAGGTGGGCTCGGTACAACATGCACGTTTCCTCCATTCATTTCTGTCATTTGTCAGATCTAAGCTCACTCCTTTCCTACTCATATCATCTTTCACACATGACATTGTAGGCCATTACCATTCAATCAATAATTCCAACCACAAAGAGATAACATTTTGTAGAATCCGTATTCCGAATTCCAAAATGTCGCGACTTAGAAATCTCGGACTATTTTTCTGATATTTCAATTCCGGAAATTTAAACACTTCAATATCGTTATTCCGATATTGATATTTTGACTAGGTACTAACTTTTTCTTGAACGCAATTTGTTTGATTACTAAATTTTAACTTTTTCCTAGATCCAAATATTTTTTATAGTTTCAGAACAGTTCCTGAATTCCAACATATACAGTATCGTAACTCAGTTCCGAAATCAAAACCTTCAATATTATTACATGACCCTTAGGTCATAATACAAATACAAACAATACCTACACATTTGTCTGTGGATTTTGAATTCATGATTGCAATCATAAACAGAATACTTGAGCGGTATTGTAGGCATGACTTAAATTTTGAAACAAATCTTATCACTTAAAAGCGAGAAGTCAACGTTTTTCAAAACATCTCTTTAATGACGCAGTTAAGTTTTTTTGTAGGTATTGTTGAGATAAATTATCTGCGCGTCAATTGTTTATTTGTGTTTTCTAATCTAAAGATTGAAATAAGATACTATTGGCGAGATAAACTAAGTTTTTCTCATTTGATCAGAATGATTGGCATTTAACATCTAGCTCAAAAAAACAATGCGTGTGCAAATGTACTTTGGATATGTCACCGTAAAATTGTAAAAAAAACGTCAGTTTACATTCTAACGACCTTAGATTATAAACAAACCTAACCTAATCGACCATAATATGATTATGATATCACGCGTTTTGTTACAAACTGACAATATCTACACTTTTACAGTGACATACCATTATGTCATCATATATTATTACATAGGTACTTTTTAATAAATTTAATATCTATACCACGTTGGGCGCCAATTCTAAATTAGTTAGCAACGAAATCAAAACTCACCTCCAAATAATATAAAACGGATAGAATCCTAGTCTCGTCGCGATCCAAGAAAGCGTCATTATTGCGAATATGAAATCGCATAGTTTCTGGTAGTTTGCATACTTGGCAGCTTTGGCTGCGTCGAGGAATATATCGGCGCAGTCGTGGAGTAGCAAGACTAGGGTTCCGATGCGGTGTAAGTTGCACACCCAGCTGAAGGACAGCAGCGCTATAGTGGCCAGGTGATGCACGAACATCTGCCAGAAGTCCTTGCGGCGGACGTCCCAGAACTGCGTAAACGTCAGGGACCAGTAGAACGCTGATGATGTCATGTAGTACCACCAGATGTCATTTGTTAAACCCTGAAATGAGATTAAGGAGAATTTGTAACCATAGACTCTGACTAGATTTCCAAGGATGGCAGTCAGGCGCTTTGCAAACGGAAGGGTCGGTCAATTTCAGCGCGAACGATAGCGGAAAGGGAATTCTATACTACCAACGCACGTAAAAGGGCAAAATAACTCTCGATTTGAGGGCACCAGGGTAGTACCTAACCATCGGAAAAACCCCACTTAGGCAACGCGTTCCACAAACGTTCTTATCACAAAAATAGAGAGAGAAAACCCTCTTTCTTTGGGTTTATGTAACATCAATATGAAATGGAGTCGCTTTTGTCGGGTGTTGTATTTTTATAAAGAGTGACTAGACGAGCACGACATGTGCTTGATGGTAAGCAACATGCCTGCCACTTAACAGCAGTGACACGCAGCTATTGGAACATATGAAGACTCCAAATCATTACCTAGCACTGCACTGCGGTCGTCACCCAGAGATCTAAGATGTTATGGATATCTCTAAGCCCTGTATTTTCTCTAGAAACATTGCCCTTCAAACCGGAACACAGTAATGTTTGCTGCACAATACTGCTTGGCGGTAGAATAACTGCCAAAGGTGTGGTACTTCCCCAGGCGGACTCTGCCAAGAGTCCTATCACTACAAAACTAACTATTGCTTCTTACTTCGTGGTCAAGAATATTGACCCGCCCCGCCGTTTGCAAAGCGCCTAAAAGTGAGCAATATACAGAAGATACGTGGAGTATGAACAGATTATCTTGAAGTGAATAATACAGCGATTTCGCAGTACTAATTGTCTATGCTCTATATTATTATCGCTGTGAAACAGCAGGCGGTGTTTCGGTACTTCGCCACAATGCCAGTGGTAATCAAGGCGTTGATGTCAGCAGTACAATAATAATGGGTTAAAAAGAGCACTCGTTCTCTGCTCATGGGTAATTTTTACTCATAATTCGCATAAAACCAACTCTTCTATTTTAAATCAACAAAATGTTTGTAGCTATTGTAAGCTAACAACTCAGAAATGAAACAAAGATAGTTTTAACCATTCTGTATTAATGTTTAACATCGGTATTTAAACTAATTGACTGGCCTCGTGGCTTAGTGGGTAGTAACTCTGCCTGCGAAGCCGAGGGTCGTGGGTTCGATTCCCACCCAGTCAAATATTTGTGTGATGAATTCAAATGTTTGCACTGTGTCTGGGTGTTTCTATGTATAATAAGTATGTATTTAAAACTATATATGTATTATATCAGCTATCTGGCCGCCATAGCACAAGCTTTGCTTAGTTTGGGGTCAGATGGTGTTGTGTGTGAATTGTCCACCAATATTAATTTTATTTATTATTTATTAATTAACCATTATCCATATATCTCTAATTAATTTCAATATCCATCTTTTTTTCCATCTATCTTTTCTCTGACATCCCAGATCTGTCTACCCAACGAATTCCTCATTTTATTTTTAAATATTTATCCAGTAATCATATGTTAGCAAGTCTATTTGAACCTTACACTCGTCCATCCTGATAACGTGCATGCCCTCATGTACGCACCAGGTGGTACCAACCGTACACTATGATTTTCATCAAAAGAACAATGGCAGACTTTCATACTTTAAAATAGTTGAGACGAAATGATAGCGTCTATACATCAAAAATATCTTTAAATGTTGAGCGTCAGCCCCTGAGTAATATATGGAAAGATTTTTGTCTTGAGAAGGCCGTGAAAAAAAGATATTTAGGTTTAAACTTTTTTTAGGTTATGTAGGTTTGACATTGGTTTGACATTGTATGTCGAGACGTCATGTTCTCACAACAAGAAAACTACTTTTTTCTGAAGTCTTGTTTTGTTACATAACTAATATAACTAATCTAACAGCAAATAAGATTGCCAGATTAACATGTAGGTGCCTTTAGGCACGCACAAGTCACATAAAACGATGGGAATATCAGTCCGGTAAACAATCCAAGTCCAATAATTATAATGAGATATTCAAATACGAAATCTACCGACACGAAAATCGCAGGAGCAACGAACTTGACACTTGACAGCGACAAAGGTATTTCCGATGTTACCATAACATAAAATAAAATTAATACCAATAGTTATTAGGGTAGGCATTAATATTGTAATCGTAATACAGCGGGAAGAAGTTTAAGTGAACCTTATTTCTATAATCTATCGTTTGTTTTTTATAAATACTGATATTTTATCTACTAATAGTAACCAACTCTAAATAAAAATGTTTTGGCGTCATTATTGTTTTAAAATTACTTCCAAAATAGTATGATTATAGTTAGTGGTCTCACTTGAACGGAGTAGGAAGTTATTTTAATCATTTAAAACCCAATATATTGTAAAATTTTTTGTGGCTTCTATTACCATTTATATTTATGTGAAAAATTACTTAATTACTTTTGTATAGATGGTATTTCTAGACGCTATCAACGATGTCAACTATTATTTTGCCATTGTTCTTTCAGTATCTTGCGACTTTTTCGATTTAAAACATTCTACTGTGTTTTCCTCTTTTGGCTCCGACAGCTTTTTGTCGAGACTATTATTAGTTGATCTATTTATTTATTTGCTAAGTGTACAATGTACATCTATTCAACAGTATAGTTAAAATCGATAACAAGGACCGCGTCAGGGTGTTGCAAAACAGGACGACAGCACAGTTTCGTCCTGAGAGGTGTAATTACAAACATGCAAATTATATTTAAATTCAGGTTACACTTTTTATTTTATTTTGTGCCGAAACGAGCAGAACTTGTGCCTGATGGTGAGCAGTATGCATGCCCATAACACACAATATTGTTAGAAAATTTTATTTCCGTTCGTCCTTGTATCGGGCCCCCATTGTTTATTTGAGGCTAGTCAAGATTATCAATAGATGCATTGGCATCTATTGATAATCTTGACTAGTGGTAGGACTCTTGGCAGAGTCCGCCTGTGGAAGTACAACACCTGTACCAGTTATTCTACGGCCAAGCAGTAATGTGCAAACATTACTGTGTCATTACTTGAAGGGCAATGTTTCCAGTGAAATTATAGGGCTTAGAGATAAACCGTCTTAGATATCTGGGTGACGAGCGCAGTGCCGTGTTAGGTAATGATTTGGGCTCTCCATGTTCCAATAGCTGCGTGTCACTGTGCTGTTACGTGGCAGGCATGTTGCTTACCATCAGGCACATGTGCTGGTCGTCTCGTCACTCTTTATTGAAAAAAGAACAATATTCTTGGAATAAAAACAACGGAAAACGTGCTATGAAACTTGATGAAAATTACTAACCTGATGCGGATACCCGATGTAGCAGTAGTCTATATTCCACAGCCATTCTTTGTCCCATAGTATGTACAGGCCGTATGAAAAGTTGTACAAATAGAAGGTACATCTCCACATGTTCTCGCAGAACTTGACTAGTGTGGAGGGCTTGTCCTGACTGCGGCGGAGGCGCCACCATCGCTCCACCTGCCGTTCCGTCAGGTCTAGCTGCTTCGCTAAGGCACTTATCTGAAACAAGAGAAATGCCATTAATTTTTTTTTTTTAAGAAAGAGTGACGAGACGATCAGAACATGTGCCTGATGGTAAGCAACATGCCTGACACATAACAGCACAGTGACACGCAGCTATTGGAACATGAAGAGTCCAAATCATTACCTAGCACTGCACTGCGCTCGTCACCCAGAGATCTAAGATCTTATATCTCTAAGCCCTGTAATTTCTCTGGAAACATTGCCCTTCAAACCGGAACACAGTAATGTTTGCACATTACTGCTTGGCGGTAGAATAACTGGCAAAGGTGTGGTACTTCCCCAGGCGGACTCTGCCAAGAGTCCTACCACTACATAAATGTCGATAGGAAATAATAGTTGAGTACTATTGCATTCCGCGCTTTTACCCCTAATTCTGCAACGAAAGTTGCCACCTTTGATAGCTAATATGAAAAATTTGACAGTGCTGTTTTTATGGATCTTTGCTTAGAGGAGTTAACCATAGGAAGACGCAAGACATTTCACTTGCTAACAAACTTTTTCACATTTTTTGCGGGGCAACGTATATTTCACACATTTAAAATGTGTTGTAACTTGAACTCACACAAGAGCAACAAATCTCTGTTTGTATATACACAAACTAAGACAAATGCTACGCACCTAAACAAAACATGCACACATCTACGAAACGCTTTATAAAACGCGGTTGACATTGGGCACTAGAGGGGTATGTTGGAACTAGGCTCGTCCCCTAAGAATAGTTGGTCTGAGGGATCTATGATATTGGCCTCGTATGGTAATTAACTACAGAGCTTTGGTTTTGCAAAGGAGGTGCACAGCCTTATATCAATGATAATTATACACCGTTTTGAATGCGTAATTTGAGCGCTTGGACAGTGAGTCATAGAGAGTGCAGGGTAACTGACACAAAACAATCTCAATACAGCTTGGAATTCGATTCAATTCTAATAGAATTCGTAAGGACATGCGTTAGCATAAACAGTCTGCTTTATAGTTCCCACTGGGGATGAAGCCGAAGCCTAGTTAGTGGCTAGAACGATTCATAATATAGTGAGATCATAGGTTCGGATCCCGTCTACACTGATTATTTTTCCAGGTGCAAATGTACAAGTAAGCCATCACCACTGGCTTGGACGGTGAAGGAAAACATCGTGAGGAAACCGGCGTGTTCCAAGAAACTTTCGAGTTTATGCGTCGTTCCCCAATCCGCACTGGACTCTCGTGGTATATTATGGCCTTGGAACTTACCTTGGAAAATATTTAAAAACATAATGTGAATCAATTCAGATACGGCTCATTCCGAAACCATTAGACTAAAAATCAATACATACAGATTTAATGTACTGAATAGAGAATGTAATCCGGGGTGTGCAGGTCTACTATACCAAACGGAAAGAGTAACGTTCACGCGTATTTACGAAAATTCTTTTTTATAGAAGAATTGATAAAGACGTATACCACGAAAACGTCAGTTTTGAAGTGAAAATTTCGTTTTGGCGCACCGCTCACAGATTTATTCGTAGGAAGTGAAGCTGACCCGTCAAGCTCTGAAGTGAAAGCCTCATACGGATGAACTCGGACGTCTCGGACCGCCGAGAGACGACGTCAAGTGTAACCTAACAGGCTTGTTCGCTCGGCTTGGTTTATCAGTTTAGTCTAACCCTGAATTTATTTAGTAGGGTTGATTGAACTTGAGCGCCACAAACTTTTTGACCTTCTACGACTTACAAGTATGACACCTTGATACCTTATCTAAGGAGTAGGGATAGAAAAGACGATTCAAAGTGAAACCTCTACCAGTGATGGTTCACCTTTATAGCAGTCACTAGTCTCGCCCCGCGTTTTTGCCCGCATACTTCTCGTTCCTTTTATTTTTCGAGATAAAAGTAACCTATGTCCTATTTCCTATATTCTAACTGTTCCAACTATCAACTCGAGCTTTTGCGAGGTCATTGAACAACAAACATTAAAAGTTTCGCATTTTAAATATTAGTAGGGTTTTAAGCTCTTTTCCATCCAGCGGTTGCCTGGAAGAGATCGCTTTTAGCGATAATATCGCCATTTGCTACTTTATTTACTTTAGTTCTTGTATATTTTTGTTATTTTGTATTCTTGTTAAGAGCTATAAAAAGTTTATCCATCTATGTTCTTCAGTTACTTTTGAAAAATTGATTATTAGTTTGCTAGCAGCCCATTTAATATGCCCAGTGCTGGGACTCCGGCCCTTCTCTCGTAAGAAAGTCAAAGTTATCCAATTCCACAATTATACACCAGGCTGGCCAATTGTGGGTTAGACGCAAATATTTACCTAATTAACTTCATTTTAGCACCATAATCAGTTTTATTTACACATGCCGTCGAAATTTTTTTTCTTGGAACATATCGGTCTCCTCGCTATGTTTTCCTTCGCCTCTAAATCTAATGGCGGTAACAAAATCATAAATAGCGATTTCTCTAAGATTTTAAGTTTAATAACGTTAAAAGGTCGATTATTATACCTTTATCTTTAGAATCTAGCGTTTAAGTTCTATTCGTCCTTGGTAAGGCGATTTTTAAGTGGGCAGTAAAAATCAATACAGTACTAACGCAAGCCATTGTCAGGCAAATTACCGGCATGAAATAGAAGCCTCTATTACCGGTATCTATTATATTCTACTTCCAACAAATATCCTACTAATATGATAGATGTCGAAGTTTGGATGTTTGTTTATTGCTTAGATAAAGAATAAATAAGTAAACAGATCAGGGTAGTGATTCTAAGCCCAATCCTAATGGCTCAAATTCGGAATGACAATTGTTGTCTTCTGTCATTCTAAACAGATAAGACGAAGACCGAGAGATTAGATTCCGTGTCAAATCAATCCGACTTCCGATTCCGATTCAGAATCGCTAGACAGGTTATTCCGCACGGTTCATTTGTACCAATCGTAAGCATATAATGTATGTTAGTTATGGCAACATAGTGATATGCCGCGACAAAAGTATGATATTTCCACAAGAGCGACAAGACAAGAGCGATCAGACACGGGTCTGACCACGGGACACCGAAAGCACGGACTATCGTTATAAAGCGTTTGTTCTAACTCTATGCGTAGTACATTTATGTAAACTCTTTGGTTTATTGTGATTGAGCAGTCACGTCGGAAAAGGCTGAACGGAACGGATTGAAATTTGAAGCTAGATTATAATCAATAATCATCTTTATTCATGAAAATATTACATGTCAAATTGCATTGAATCAATTATAGACCGCAGGCCCGTGAACAAAATTTATGGGTCATCTGATACAGCAGGAGACCTATGTAGGATGATAGAAGAGTATAAAGTAATAAGATTGAGCACTATGCCGTCACTTGTAAGCTGTCCAACTGAGTGCTGTTGAAGAGGGGGGGTTCTAAACCTCGATCATTTCTCGTTATCGCATGATTTTTGTACGGCGTTGCGGAATAATAGATTAGAAGAGGTATTGAAACTATAAAAATTATAAATTTTAAAATTCTTATTGTTAGTTTGTGAAAAAAATTCATGATTTTCCGACGATTTACAGAGTAAGTTTGGTCATTTGATTGTGTTCGGCTTTGGTTCCATACAGTTTCATTACCTCTTCTAATACATTATTTCGCAATGCCGTACAAAAATCATGCGACAAGGAGAAATGATCGAGGTTTAGAACCCCCCCTCTTCAACTGCACTCAGTTGGACAGCTTACAAGTGACGGCATAGTGCTCAATCTTATTACTTTATACCCTTCTATCATCCTACGTAGGTCTCCTGCTGTATCAGATGACCCATAAATTTTGTTCACGGGCCTGCAGTCTATTATGCCCGAGTTACACGAGGCTAAATTTTCAAGCGAGGATAGCAGGCTAGTGTTAGCAAACTAACAAGCTAGTAACTAACTTCTTCAAGTAACTACTTCAAGCTTCATATAGACAACGCTACGCAACGCTAGTTTTGTCTACACGAAGCTAGAAGCACTTAGCTTGCTAGCTTATTACCACTAGCTTGCTATCCTAGCTAGATGCTAAATAAAACTTCTGAATGGATCTACATTCAAAAGATAATTTAAAAAATGGCTCCTAACACAGGCATTTTACAATTTAAAAGAGTATTTTCACGATGGGAAAGATGTTTAACTATTTTAGTATGTAATTGTTCAAAATAACCTTTATTATCGAAAACAGAATAACAAGAACAAGAGAGTACCTACGTACTTTCTTGTATACTTGTTAATATTGCATGCCCGTCAAAGGTACACTGTTGTACATTTTTATATTTTAAGACCTATTTTTACCAGTGCGAGCACTTTCTTATTCTTATTGAAAACCAGCCTAGTGTAGCTCGGGCATTATAGTTAAGTAAGGCGTCTGTTTGCTGTGGCTAGTCGCTGGAACTGATAAACCAACTTTAACAAAATTTTCAAAGATAGCTGATGTTATAAATAGTAAATTAAGCTACTTCAAAAAATAGAAAACAAAATAAATAAACATATAGCTTTCAATTGCTTAGATAAAACGCGAGGCGCAGCTAATCTTAATAAATGCATAAAAATCTAGTGTGTGTATGTTTGTTGGTTTGTTTCCAGTGAACTCTTCACCAAGTCAACATATATACTCGAAAGTTGGCAGTTTTGTATAATTTGGCCGAAGATGAGAAAATGAGAAAGATGAGATCAGATGAGAGATAGGGTATATTTTATTTCGGTTAACGGTCGTTATATGGCAATACGAGCGAAGCCGGAACAGGCTACTAGTTTTATAAAAAAAAAAGCACTTTATCCAAAGACTAGCTGACCCTGCACACGTTGCTACGCCACCTGTCGAAAATGTATCGTACCAACACAGGTTTAGAACAAATTTGTTTAGCAAAGGTTTATAATGACGCAATCTTAACAGATCTCAGACCAACTATTATTAAAAATCTTCAAATTAAAAGATAGACACGTGCTGTCACGAACTTCAGCGCACGTCAACGCACGCGACGAAAGCTCTCAAAAAGGAATAATTTTTTGCCCGTTTTTGTTACATTCTTCATTCATACTCCGCTCCTATTAATAGTAGCGTAATGTTATATAGCGTATAGCTGTATAAATAGACTATCCAACAGAAAAATAATCTTTCAATTGCCAGTAGTTCCCGAGATCCTATCGTTCAAACAAACAAACTCTTCAGCTCTATAATATTATTATAGAAGTATAGCCCCATGTTAAAAATTTGTAATTATTTTAATTGCCAAGCGCATGGTTCTACACGAGACCCATGCCGGGACTAGTACGAGCTGATAGAGCTATCGGGCATCACGACGATCCACGGATTTGATAAGCCAAGCCTTCAGAGACGTATTACCACTGATAAGTCGCAGATAGGCAATCCTTAAATAGTTCTGATGATACGAGTACGAACTACGGAATGTAGGTATCGGAAAATTGATTTATAAGTGTTTCTGTACTAGAAGTAGTTTTGTTATCTATTTTATGAGCAGGTTAGGAGCGCTCTGTGGTTTTACCTGCGTAACAATAAGCATAATCAGCCCAGTAAATGTTCCCACTGCCAAGACTCAGGGCTCGGAGCCTACTCTCGCAAGGAGAGTCAAGGGCATAATCTACCACGCTGGAACAATGCGGGTTGTTGGATGACACATGACCACGAAATATTCCAGGTACATGTCGGTTTCCTCACAATGTTTTCCTTCACCATTTTAAGTTAGCGGCATTACGCACACGACTTCCAAAAGACAGTGTTGCGTGTGGGATTTGAACCTCTTACCTGCGTATTTACTGTGATTTTTATTTTCTTTGGAAAGTAGCTTATGTGGTATTCCAGATCATAATCTATCTACGTCCCAAATTTCAACACGATTTGTTCAGACGTTCCGACATGTTTGAACAACAAACATCTAAACATCAAAAACTTTCACATTTGTTATATTATTAGGATGTTATGAGCAGACTAGCAGCGCTTTGCGGGTTTACCCGCGTACTTACAGTAGATAGATAGATTAACTCTTTATTGCACTTAATTAAAAAAAAACAAATAAAGTTACTTATAAGTAACAAAACAAAATAAAGTAGCAATTGGCGACCTTATCACTAAAAGCGATCTCTTCCAGGCAACCATAGGATACAGTAACAGTAAGTAGTAGGTACAGTAGGAGGCGTACTTACAGTAATTTTGTAACCCGATCCGTTCAGTCTTTGCGACGTGATTGAGCATCAAACATCCAATTATTTAAACATTCACACTTTTGGATTTATAATATTAATAGGTAAAATTGTTTTGTGTTTATGGGTTCATTATCTAATTGAGATGATATTGGCTTAAATTTGTCTTTGCTTTAAATTTGTTTACAATAAAACAGACAGAAAATACATATAATATTAGGGCAAAAGCACTAGATCAGGCAAACTGCTATAATTTACCCGATAACATTGTAGGAGGATAAATAGAAGAGGAAATATCGGTGTGAAACCCTTTATCCTGTCGATAGATATGTCCGATACAAGGAACTATCAAGTAGGTAAGTAATAAATTCTAAAGGAAAAACATAAAATTCCACAAATCTAGACATAGCATATTGGTAGGTGTACTTATACTCGTAGTTTAAAAATCGTATAGTTACCGACGAACTTCATTCTTAGTTTTACTATGAACACAAACGTGGTTATTACTCATCTTTAATTTGTTTCCGCCAAACATCTTTTTAAATTTTTCATAGTAGGTACAAACTAAGAAACATGTCTGGCGGAAACTTTCTTGGTTTTTACTATAAAAACTAAAGTGGTTTTTAAATATTTTTAATTAGTGAAATTATACCTCTTCATTCTTATTATATCTTCGAAACGGCTTCGTTTTTGGTTGAGACTTGAAACTAAAAAAGTACACCAACGTTGTCAGACTTGACTTGCCCGTTTAGTAATTATACAATCACTAGCCGAACCTTGCGCGTGTTGCTGCGCCACCTATCGAAAATTTATCGTACCAACTCAGATTTAGAACAAATTTTATTTAGAACAAGCTTTGTTTATAATGACGCAACCTTAAAAGATAGACACATGCTGTCATGGAGTTCGGCGCACGTCAGCGCGCGCAATGAAATATCTCAAAAGGAATATTTTACACCGTCCTTGTTACTTTTTTCATTCATGCTCCGATCCTATTGAACGTAGTAGCCTTCCTCGATAAATGGGCTATCCAACAGAAAAATAATCTTTCAATTCGGACCAGTAGTTCCCAAGATCTTAGCGTTCAAACAAACAAACTCTTCAGCTATATGATATTAATATGGTAATAGTGTAGATAGTATAGATTTAGAAAATACCCAATCCTAGGTTTGATTTTATTTCAACAAGGAATAAAGAACAGTTACAAGCTTGTAACTTTCTCAGGTGTCGTTGGAGATTGTCACCTCGGAACTTTCGATTGAGTGAACCGATTTTGATAATTCCTTTTTTGTTCGAAAGGGTAAACTTTTCCAGAAAGGTCCATACTTACGAATTTAATCGATACTTTTGGAGCGGTTTTTGTGATCACAATAAAAATATATGTAGGTCACACGTCAATGATTAGTTTATTTCTAATTATATTAAAATTAGTGAACTTTGTTAATTTATATTTTAAATTGATATTGGTAGTTTCGTTTTTTTTTTCAGAAAAAAGACTTACTACTTTATTTAAAAAAAACATAAAATATGAGGCATTTTTGATGTCAACGATGAAATAAACAATCTGTTGTAAAATCCACAAAAATAGGAAACAATGTGAGTAATTCTCGCAGATAAGATCCCTGCGGCATGATAGCACAAATAGCAGAGGTTATGGGTCGATATCAAATTACGGACAGTAGGGCTGTCACAGCGTAAATAAAGTACCGATACCGGACACAGATATCCACAGTTCCGGATATTCGCTACAAATATACATTTCAGTACCGGATCTTGTTGATAATATTATAAGCAATGTGTTTTTCTGTATCAGGGTAAATTTATGCGAATTTTAACCGGACGTTATAAACTACGCATGCGAGGAAATCCGGACGGATGACTACCCTGCTGATACGAAATATTTGCAACATATTAATTACCTGGAAAGCTATCTAGAATGTATAAGCAGCCCACTTTGAATTCCCACTTCTGGGACTCGGTGCCTCCTCTTACTTAAAAAGAAAGAGTCATATCCATTACGCTGGCCAATTGCGGGTTTGGTGGATGACATAATATGTCATCGAAATGTATGGAACACGCTAATTTAAGCCGGTGGTGATGACTCGCGCATAATCACAAGGGAAAATATGCAGGAGGCACAGACGAGAACCGAACCTACTATCTATGAAATGGGACATCATAGCCACTAGTCTGCCACGGCTTCACAAAATCAGCGTATTCAAAATTTAAGAAAAATCCTTTTGTTCAGTTGTCTGCAAGAAAAGTCGGATAAGGTTGCCACTGATTTATGTGGCTCGGTAACCAAAAGTGGAACTAATGACGACAATGGGAACTGCATTGTATTGTATTGTATACGCTACAGAACTGATATCTGTTCTGTTGTATACGCAGTGATTAAGTTCGTAGAGCCTTATTATTTCTGCGCTAGCCTCTAAATTCAAGTAACATAAATAGCTCTTCATCATCATCATCAACAGCCCACTAAATGTTCCCACTGCTGGGACTCGGGCCTTCTCTCGCAAGAAGAGAGTTAAGGCCATAATCCACCGCGCTGGCCCAGTGCGGGTTGGTGGATGGCACATCATGATAATCATCTATTCTATATAAAACTCGCCATTTCTAAATGACATACTGTACAAAAACATGTTCGCACCTTTGGGATGAATCGGCTATCAGCTGGAGACTCTGGAATCGATTGAGAGACGCGTCAAAAGACTCATAGGCAATGACACTCTTGTGCGTAAAAGACTTCAAAGTCTTGATCATCGCCGCAAAATTGCTAGCTTATCGGTTTTTTTTTCGGATACACCTCGGAGTGTGTGCAACTGATACAAATACAAATACAAAATACAAAAAATCTTTATTGCTGTTTGTAGGTGAGATAAGATGATACAAAACATTTTAAAAGTTGCCCCATACAAACTGGCCTCTGCGAGAGGCATGCAATATGTCTGGCAAGACAATTTGTTAGTAATTTATAAATAAAAAATTAATTAAATAATAGTCAGCTGATTAAAGTCTTCTTCTTCCTCATCTTCTATTAATTTCTGGTTTTTATTTATGTCATCTGATTCTTCATCTTAGATTAATTTCTGGCTTCTATTTGGTTGTGATATATATTTGTGTGAGATAAATGTTTGGTGAGCACAATTTCGCCAACATCTTGTGTTTCATCAGGATATTGTCTTGTGTTTTTGAGTTTGATCAATATATCCATCCAGGGTCTAAGGTCTTGCATTAGTAGATCTTGCAGTGATCTGCATGATCTAATTACACCTTGCCCTTTCTTCTATCGGACTTCTCGTTCCACGAAAGGGCGACATCGTTTCATGGTTGATGTTCCAAAAACGCAAACGAAGAGATTTTACTCCACCTTTGTGATAAGAACGTCTAGATCGTGGAAAGCGTTGCCTGAGTTGGTTTTCCCCGATGGTTACAATCTTGGTGTCTTCAAATCGAGAGTGAATCGCTTTCTTCTAAGTAAGCACGCTCCATCGTTACCACTTGACCATCATCGCTTAAGATGATGGTCAAGTGCGAACCTATTATAGTTTAAAAAAAAAACTTAAGAGGTGTCAAGAGACACCCAGATGGAACGAAGTTCCTTTCGATTAATTAGTGAAGGAATTATTATTATTTTTTATTATGTATTATTTACAAAAAAACCTGTATACACTCAACAAAAATAATCGTCGCGACACTACACTGTTCAATGCGAAATAGAAATGAAAATATCTGGCTTGCTTTCTATAAGAGAGAGAGAGACAGACAGAGAAACATGCGACGCCGCACAGCTTACAATAGCAAAAAGTGTCGTGACAACTTTTCGTAAGATTTTTTTCCGTCTAGCCCCCTGTCACAACGCGCGATAAGGAACTTCGTTCCAAAAGTTTCTGTTAGTGTAGTCACTAGGATCTGAAAACAGTTCGAATCCGAAGTTTTACCCAAGAATCACGAACTAGCCCCGACCTTGTAGCCGTGGAAACTATGACACAAGCCGCGCGTATCCTTGAGTCGTGAGTAGCGAACATAACGCTAAACACTATTTAGCAACATAACTCTCTAGACAAAGCTTTCAGGTGTAGAGTATGCACGCGTAGAGTATAGAATATTTACGCACAACAACTTTTATATCGTACGTGGAGACAAGTAAAACATGGATAAAGTAAACATGAGCTTAAGCAGCCCAATAAATGAAGCAGTGATGTGCAAACATTACTGTGTTCGGGTTTGAAGTGCAATGTTGCCAGAAAAATTACTTACATGGCTTAGTCTTAGATCTCTGGGTGTTGAGTGCAGTGCAGTGCTAGGTAATGTACTTTTTTATAGTATAGAATGACAAGACGAGCAGGACATGTGCCTGATGGTAAGCAGCATGCCTGCCACATAACAGCACAGTGACACGCAGCTATTGGAACATGAAGATATCATTACTTAGCACTGCGCTGCGCTGGTCACCCAGATATGTAAGATGTTTTACTTATCTTACCCTTTACCTCTATGCCCTGCAATTTCACTGGAAACATTGCCCTTCAAACCGGAACACAGTAATGTTTGCACATTACTGCTTGGCGGTAGAATAACTGGCAAAGGTGTGGTGCTTCCCCAGATGGACTCTGCAAAGAGTTTTACCTCCACGCTCCACGCTCGTATTCGTAGTTCGTAGGTACTAAGCCCGCTGAGGTTGATTTGATCGACAAGCGAGTTCGCTGAACCGCTACATAAATCATTAGCACGCGAACCTATCGACTTACATTATAAATAACACGCCCTTACAAACGAACGCCTGTTACGTAGCAACAATTCCAGCTTAAACTGATTTGTAATACAACAGACGAGGCGGTCGATTCTGAACAGCAAAATCGACGTTACAATCTCATAATTCTATGCTTACTACGTCTATATTTGGAACATGAGTATGTGTTATACGAGTACGCTTCTGTAGTGGTAGGACTCGCAGAGTCCGCCTGGGGAAGTACCACACTTTTGTCAGTTACAGTTTAAGTAATATGAAACCATCACATTACTGCTTGGCGGTGTTTTTTTCCAGCATGTGTTCCGGTTTGAAAAGCCATGTTTCCAGTGAAATTACAAGGCATTTAGATAAAACATCTTACTCGTATATCTCTGAATAACGAGCCGAGTCCAGAACTAGGTAATGACTCTTCATGTTCCAATAGCTGTGTGTCACTGTGCTGTTATGAACAGCCCTGTTCCTTACCATCAGGCACATAACCTGCACGTCTCGTCACTCTTTAGTCTATACTATGAAAAAACACAAGCGATTTTACAAGTAGCTCTATAATTTCTAACACGGTCAACTCCATAATAAATTTAAGTGTCGAAACACATACAAATATTATCGAAGATATACATATCTAAATAAAGTATATGGTTTTGAAACTTTCTGCGATTTGAAGTCAACGAAACGTCGAGGTAATTAAATAATAATTTAGAACGTGATTTAAGTCATACGTTGTGTTTGAAATATAATTACCGAAGATTCAAGAATTTTAACTACATATGTTCAATGTACAGAATTCGACCCAGTCTTGTACCGCCTAACTAAATCGGCTTTGGCTTTGGTATTGCCATCTCTATCATTTCAAACAAAATGAAAAGAGAGAGAAAACTCAAAGCTAAAACAGTTTTCGTCCGGCGGTAGAGCCCTTACAGCTAAGATAAAAGTCTTCACTCTTTTTTTGTGAGAAGGCGTCGTATCCCAGCAGTGGGAACATAAAATGCTTATGCAGGTTTCGTAAAACGGCAGTTAGTGACCAAAAATAATGGCATAGACAAGTGGACAAATTTATGCATGTGTTTTTAGAAACCTTATACGGCTGTAAGGTGGGGACCTGGCTGTCTCTAACCCCGACACGACCATGGTGGTCGCTATTGACACGAAGGGTGCCAATTCGAATGCGAACTAGAAAGTAGGAACGAAACCACCGTTGCCAGTTTCACGAAATTTGCCGCAATATAAGGCAATCCAAAGGCGGGCGGTCATTGCTTCAATAACCGCCCGCTGGGAAATGTACCCGAATTTGAAGCGTAAGGTCGTCAGTTCGATCGTCGATCACGTAATTTCTCAGTATTTCCGTATGCAGATGTACAAGTATGTCATTATGATTTAAATTAGCGGCGAAAGAAAATAATGCGATGATACCGACATATTCAAATATCTTTGGAGAACAATTGGCTCATGGACACATCGTCAATATGGTTGAAAATAGTCTTAGCATATGCCTTGAGACCCCCTCTTTTCGCAAGGTTCCACGGGTTCGTTCCAGCAGTGAAAAAATAAAGTGGACAGTTTATGTTAAGGTATTCATATGTAATTTCACTAAATATATACGGAATACACGTAGGCAAGTTTTGCAGTTTTAGTTATCAGTGGAAGAGTAATAATTATAAACCATATCAGTAAAAGACCACACACTTATGAATACAACAGAAACTTAGGAACTGTCAGGTGAGGTTCCTAATTGGTGACTGGTGACCCCTGCTTAAAGAAATCTCTGTACTGTTCAATTATTACACAGGTACTTTACTACTTATGACAAAGAAGAAACAAAGCCAACATCAAAGCCATGCCCCAACATCAGAGAGTTTGGGCATGCCTCTGTGCCAGGGAGTTGTCTGGATTTGAGTAATATTAAAAACAATCAAAAAATGAGTCATCAGACCCCTATGGAGTGAGATAAACGGGACGGGTCTTGGGTCTGGCTTGCGCGTCTTTTCCCGATATCCGGAAATAAGTCCAAAAACGGTAGCTCCCAATTTTCCGTTGGCAACACTAAGCCAAAGGTGAGCCGAGTACAGGTGAACCCCAAGGAAACTGGGTCATGGAATCAAGGCCAGGCCGGGCCTGGCGATAATTGTACGCCAATCAACGCATATTGTCTTAGGCGCTGATGGACAATACACATACTCTATACATAGCTGACTAGTTTTGGCCCCGTGGTTGAACGACTATTCTACAGAATTGGTCGAATTTTCCAGTAAAAATTACCAGTGTAGTGTTATTTATAAAATGTAGAATTATTTATTCAGTTGTAAGTTTGAGATTACACCTGCATTATGATACTACGTAGACTAAATCAGAAATCAATATTTCGTCAGTCTAAATCTAATCGTATTTGGGGCAGTGGCGTGTGTTAATGGATTTTCTATCTAACGCTATCATTGCGATATCCTCTAGCACTAGTACAAAGTTTTCGTCGTGGATATCAATCACTAATATGGGTACTAGTATTCATACTAGTAATACTAGTTATTTTGCCGCAATGTAAAGTAGCTATGTGTTATTATTATATTATCATGTAAAAATTGTTCAAAAATATATATTAATTAGTTTTAGTAGGTTCATAATTTCCAGCATTTTGTTTGTATTAAACTCACTTTTGTAGTAAATATATATATTAACTTGTTTTGTATAATAGTATAGTAATAGTATAATTAAGTATTAGTAATAGTATTAAGGAAAATGTTACCTCGCCTCGCCTAACCTTGTTCTAGACGATTTTCCTTTATAAGTTGGTTGCCTGGAAGAGATTGCTCTCAGTAATAAGGCCGCCATTTGTGGCGCTAGTTCATAATTATGTGTTACTGTATTTGTTTCCTGTTTTGTGTCACAATAAAGAGTTATCTATCTATCTATACTGTAAGTAGTCTAAGTGCCAGGCGGTTGTCGAACGCACGTCTGAGCGCTCGCGCAGCACGTTTCCCGCGCAAAATTACGTCGCCATATATTGTGCTGTTTATGGATGCACGAGTCAAAAAACAAAGAATTATCATTTTTCCTAGTTGTACAAAATATACCATTATTATTTTATATTTTTTCTGCTAACCGTACAAAAAAGTACGGGACATTATAAAATTGCTTGTAATCGAAGCTGGTTGTATGTATTAGTGTAGGTAAGTACATTAAAATATGTTACATATTTATCAAACAACATTTAGACGATCAAGTAGAATAAAAACAGTCAAAGTATACTGTTATTGTTTTAATTTCAATGTGTCCGACCCTATGTTACGGCCTCTTCTAGCTGTCTTGCGCGTTACGAAGTAAATAACTAAAATATATAATCTGAGCTACAATGCTGACTACCTACATAACGAAAGGTTAATTTAATTTTTTATTAGATAATATGTCGACAACCCTTTCGATGCGCATCATTCCGCGCCAGACAGCGACAGAGTTACGCGTTAGAAGAGAGCGCAAATGTTTAGTTTAAAAATTGCGATAGGCATTGAGCGCTAATGCGAGCTGAATTGCACTTTGTTGCGTCCCAGCAAGAGTCGCTATTTATATAACAATTTTCGCTAAGTGAGGGTTCTGTGGTAATATCTATTCTGTGTCCTGACTGTCTGTTTGTTCCGGCAAATCTCTGAAACAGCTTACTTAGGCTTTCTTAGACTTACTTTATTATAAACAATAGTTATAAATTTCAAGTGAACAAAACTGAGCGTGTTCCAAAAAAAACATCTTTAGAAGATGCGTCATTTGTCAACCCGTTCTTGGCCAGCGTAGAGGATTTTAGTTTTTACTCTCCATACGTAAGAGAAGCCCTCGAGTCTATGCAGTGGGATCACAAAGCGGGCTGCTGACACTAATCCCAGAAAATTAGGACACAGTGTAAATAATTCGCTCGAGATGTCAGACACACTCGGCATGAAAACACGGCGCAGTAATTGGGTCGGAGTAAATCACGACCAAGGACGTGGTCCGAATTGCCAGCGATAATTTGTAGATCAATAAGCGTTTATTGTTTCAAGTGGGCTGCGGTTCTTGATTACTGGAGCCGAGAGGATGGCGTGATGAAATCCGTGATATGAATAAACTTGACACATTTGCTCTGAGCGCTTTAACGCACAGGTTAGCGGAGGTCTTGTGCCTTCTGCGCTCATCACCATCATCAGCCGCAAAACATCCACTGCTGAACCAGGCGCGGTCCCAGCCTCGAATTTTGGAGGGGGTCACCAGTACGCAGCCTCAGGTTTTGGGGGGGGGGTCACAAGTAGACATACAATAAATCGAGCAAAAATACTTTACTAGTAGTCCCCAAGGTTTTACCCTCGTAGTTCCTGTTCTAGTTGTTTTCCCGCGTTAAAAATAGTCTATGTACTATTAGATATTTTTAATTTTCTTAGATTTTTTGTTCGACGTATACGACTTTGGGGGTCATGTCCCCGTGACCCCCCCCTCGGACCGCGCATGTGCTGAACATAGGCCCTAGATTTCCACAACGTTCAGTCCTGCGCAACCTGCAATCAGCGGTTTCCAGCGACCTTTGTGAGGTCATCTGTCCATCTAGTGGGAGGCCTTTTGCGCTAGTCCAAATAAAATAAAACTGCAATCATTGAACTGTCGTTGCATTGTTAACTGAAATAACTTAGGAAGTTAGAAGAAGAAGTAAGAACGCTTATGTTATCCGAGTATAGAACTATTAATCACAAAATTATAAAATTAAATCACCCACAAAACAATAGCAAAGCCGTTTCCATTATCTTAGCAAACAGGACACAATCCATATATATCCATATCTTTCAAACAGGACACAATTTTGGAGTTTACAAATCGAGATTAAATCGCTTTCTTTTAAAATACCATCGTGGACCACATCTCTCTTTCTCTCTACCCTCCCTCTTCTCCCCCCTCTCTACCCCCCTCTCTCGTATTTTTTTTAAATTTCTTTCCTTTTCCCTATGTTTTCTCTCACCGTTCTCCTCTCGTCTCTTCGAACATGTTTGCACAGTACAGCTATGTAGAAATTGTGAAGGTGTGGTACTTTTGACTCTATAAAGAATCCAACCACTACACCTAACTTGTCGTTGTCGGTCGTTGAACTAAGTTATTTCCTAAGTATGTCAATTATGTAATACATATTCACCATTAAAAGAATTGGCCTTATTGTCATTAGGGTCGTCTTTGTCACCATCAATATCAACGTTAGGAGTATTCATAGTATTGAAGATTAAGTTTACTGCCTTTTGTCGCGGTCGTGTGCCGTGCTATGAGGCAATAAGTGTCGTTGAGTGCTCATTTACTTTATGGCCGGTGTTAATTACAGTTTTATTGTATTGTAGATGTACACAGATCTAGTCAGGTCGGTACACAGATCCAGTATCTGCTAATTTTATAAATGCGAAATTAAAGCAGCTCAACAGACCGCAGGTTCAAAATTAGAACATATAATTGAATCTGGAATAGCACATAGACTTTTTGTTACCACGAGAGAATTACGAGAATGGGAACAACATGGGTAGTGTAATACCGCCAATTCCAGCTAGTGCCTCATGTACGCTTTCAGAAGTTTCAGATATTATGCTCTCTCTATGTTTGATTACGTATGCCCTTTTATAATACCATCTTGCTAATCGATCGACAAAAATGATAGGGTCATCTTGCACCTGAACGTCTATTACTCCGTTCACCTTACTTCGCCCGCCACTCGGTCACAACCGTAATACCTATTAATTATTATCACTGAGTCTAGCCACGTGTCCAGCTAAATTCCACTTTAGCTACGTTACCGTAGTTCCGTCATCTCGAACTTTCGTCTTTTGTCGGATCTCGGTATTTCGCACACGATCTTGGAGTTAGATACTGTGGCTCTCTACTACTACTACTTTGATGTCCTGTATAGCCTCCCGTGTGAGCGTCCATATCTCAGCATCATAAGTAAGAGTTGCACCGCTTGACACATTGATTGAAAAGTCGAGTTTTCAAACATAGAGGCAACATAACCCCTTCCTTCCACTCGACACCACCAAAACGACACCATCCGTGGAGTCCATACGACACTACCCTAGTGATGTGCTGTTCCGCCATTAGTTTTTATGTATTTTATGTCGTCAGTATTAGTATCCATGTCCATTGTGAAAAATTAAAACATTCGGACGGAAAGACAATAATATGAAAATTGCAATGAACAATGTCAAGATGACCATTTGAGTGACAGATATTTTTTCGTCCTGGCCATGGAAAGTACCTCTTAACTTATAATGACCCAAGTACTGGATCTTTGTCATTTTTTGTTTGTGAAACAAACGAAAAATTACGCGTAGAATATTTTTTAGCAATCTTTGACGAAGTTTTTTTAGGATTGTACCCTATTATATCATTTTCGGACATGTAGTCATTAACCTATTGACCGCCCGAGTTACCTATGACAAGTGCTAGCAAGCCCTGTGCGCTAACGACCTCTATAGTTGACTAAAAAACGCACTATACCAAAATATTGTGCTAGACATCAAAAGGTGATAGTACTACTTTTTTTTATTAATGCTATGGCGTACAGGGCACGGAAATGCAGTTTTGTCCTGGCGATCAAAAGGTCAACTATAGCATAGAATAGATACTATAGTCAGAAGAGATGGTGACTGTATTCGTCTTAATTTTGAACTGTATCTCCAGAGCGGGATCCAACAATAGTTTTCAGCTTCAACTTTGACTAATGGCTCTATGTGGATTAGCCTCACAATCCCGCCAATGTCACGTAAAAAGATACGACTGTCAAACAAGGAGATCGGGGCCAGTAATAGGATTTGGACTCTTCATGTTCCAATAGCTGCGTCTCACTGTGCTGTTATGTGGCAGGCGTGTTGCTTACCATCAGGCCCATGTCCTGCTCGTCTCGGCACTCTTTATTATAAAAAAAAGAGTAATATACTGTGGTGAGGGAATTTATTACAGTTTTAAACCAATAACACCTCTAGTTTTAATATTAGGTATTTTTTATCACAATAAATGTTTTGTCACCTGCATGATAAACGTCACTCGACTGACACCGACATAATGTAATTTAGAATAATGGAATCGCGGTCCCATTCAGAAATGTTAATAGGAACATTTGTGCTAAAACAATGAGATGCTACGTATTTAGGCGAGGCAATCCCGACAGGCGAAATTTGACAAAGAGCGTTTTACACGCAACCACAGAAATAAATAATTATCACACAAATAATCTACACTATCTTTTGTAGAATACTATGCTCTCCTCGTGACTGCGTTCGCGTAGAATTTAGTAATTTCTTGGGAAACTAAGTATTTGCTTCACGATTCGGGATACTTAAGTTGCGAATATAAGCTTCATTCTTTACAGACATTTGAGCAACAAACATCGAAAGTTTCACGATGCTTATCCTAAGATTAGCCCATAACATAGTAATATATAAAAAAGGCAACACAGTATCACGGAAACTGCCGATAGAAGTGAAAATTTATGACTCAAAATTTGATAGCTTACTTTGGAAACTATGCGAGTGAAACAGGAGGGCGTGGCTATGATCATAATACTTTAGCATATTTATGCTAACGCATTTCTAGATAGCTAATGAGAAATGCTAACGTTCTGGATGGCTAGTGGCCATGGTTCCGAGTTTACCCCAGATTTCTTATCATTCTCGACCGTGACGCTAGAATTCGATTCACAGCCCACGAGAAATTTGTCTGTGGCGCGACAAAAGAAGTTCTCACTTAAAATATCCAGCGTCATGATGTGTGTTCCCAGAGAACTCTTCAACAAGTTAACCGATATTCCCGAAGTTGGCATTTATGTGTTAGGTAACTAGCAGTAAAAAGTAGCGTATTATATTTATGTATTATTTATTCCAGATTATAACCTATCTATGTACCGAATGACAACACAATCTGTTCTGACGTTACGACGTGATCGAGCAACAAACATCCAAAACAAACAACAACATTTTAATAAAAAAAAACGTGACGAGACAAGCAGGTCAAGTGCCTGATGCCTGCCACATAACAGCACAGTGACACGCAGCTATTGGAACATAAAGAGATCATTACCTAGCACTGCGTTGCGCTGGTCACCCAGAGATGTAAGATGTTTTACTTATCTTACCCTTTATCTTTATGCCCTGTAGTTTCACTAGAAACATTGCCCTTCAAACCGGAACACAGTAATGTTTGCACGTTACTGCTTAGCGGTAGAATAACAGGCAAAGTAAAACATGTTATGTGTTGGTTTTTAAAACTGTTAGTTTCATGTTTAAATTGTATAAATAAATAAAAGTGTGATATTTCCCCAGGCGGACTGTGGCAAAATCCTACCACTACAATAATAGTAATAGGACTTGGTCCAACTTGAGGGATATGATAGTTTTCATTTCCATTACTGGTATTTATTTGCCAATATCCGATTGAAACCGGAACGGGACGATAAACTTACAAAAATAGCGTAGTTCGGAATCTTTGACTCTGGACATAGAACAGATTTATCTGTTGTTGAGTCGCGCTTACACTAACAGTACAGTACAGTACGCTGAAAGAAGCAAAACGCACGCTCTGAGTGCAGACGCACTCATACGTAGTAAGATCAAGGCCATCCGAGTGCAAAGAAACTGGACTTATAATATTTGAAATCTGAAAATATGATTCCGCACACACTAAGTGCTTCATTCAGACTATCATTTTAATATAGCTCAAGGTGAAATGCGTAGACGGAATAGTGAATTAGTAGATTCCAATCTGTTTTCGATTCTGGGACATGTTTAGATGACGATATTGCGGAGGTCTACGGTCTTAACTAAAACTGTCTTAAAGACATATTGGCTGACACATTTGGCTAAATTTCGTCGATTGAATTTAATCGCTAGTGAAATGAGTGTAGTAGGTATACAATACAAAACAAAACACTTCATTGGCACCACAAACAAAGTTGACAATAAATCTCTATTTATAAAAATGTTATGTTGGTTTGTGTACGCTTCAAAAACTCAAAAAGTTCTGCACCGATCGAGCTGAAATTTTATATTGATATATAATCCGCATCAAGGATGGTTTTTGTCTAATTTTTGTCTATAGATATTATATAATATCTAATTTGTAATGTGTCACAGCGAAGCGTGGCAGGGTACAGCTAGTAACATATAAAATAACAAAAACATAATGGGCACAAAAGTCGATCTTATCATACTAATACTATACAGGGATAAGGGTATAATACTATTATTAGTCACTAAATTTAGCCAAAGGTTTTAACTTTTATATTACTCTCTTTTTCCTTTTAGCTTGAAATAATACAGACAGCAATACGATTTAATTGAGCGGTCGATAGATACTCGTTAATGACACACCGAAAAAGAATACATAGCAAAAATAAACAAAACATAGTAAAGTAAAAAAGTAGATGGTAAAAAGGCCGGTACGTAGGGAGTAAGTTGTTTCGTAGGCTATATTGGGACGACTTTGTAGAATATCCCTAGGAAAGTGCCATATTTTTGGCAGGTATTTTTTGTATCGTAGTCAGTCCATAGATCCAATTCCCAAGCATGGGTACGTAGGTCAAATCCAAAAAAAATCCTTTGAATATTTCTCAAGGACAGATGTAAATTTATATGTAATCACGACTTTTAACGATGAAGGAAAACAGCATGTTAGAAAAAAGTCATATTTCGAAGAAGTGTGTCTCATTTCGCAATCTGTACATGGCTAGCGTGGTGGATTATAACCTTGAATCTATTCTTGTCAGAGAAGATCTTAAGAGCCCTCTCACAAAACGACAGAGCTCGACTTTAGGTAAAATCCTGCAACATTGTCAGCGTGCGTCCGTTCGATTCAGCTCGAGCGTTTAGGCGGACAGAACGATCTTGAGCCGTAACGGCAGTGTACTAAAAATTTTGATGAGATTTTCTGACGTGACAACGTCTACTAAATCGATGAACGCTGGCTGCGTGCAAGAAAATTGATAACTTATTGTACCGTTACGTTCGTTGTCCCGTTACGTTACGATAAATTATTCTTTCATTTCAAAAATCGGATTACTAGTATAATTTCATTTTTATTTAAAGGTTAATTTTTTGTGCATTGGTTGTTAGCTATGTTTGGTTAATATCGATTCAAGATGGCCGCCTCCACAAAATGGTGGACTACATATTTCTTCATAATCTACCTCAATATGGGTATCAAATTTAATGAAAGAGCTTGACTAGTAGAATACTATGCACTATGACACATCTCAAATCCAAGATGGCCGCCACCACAAAATGGCGAAATACATTTAATTTTTCACTACTCCCTCAATATGGGTATCAAATGAAAGGACTTGACGAGTAAAATACTATGCACAATGACAAATTTCAAATCCAAGATGGCCGCCACCACAAAATGGTGAGATACATTTCTTTTTTTACTACTTCCTCAATATGGGTATCAAATAAAAGAGCTTGACTAGTAGAATACTAGGCACTATGATAAATTTCATATCCAAGATGGCCACCACCACAAAATGGCGTTTGTCATTATTTTTTACTACTACCTCAATATGGGTAACATATGAAAGGCCTTGACTAATAAAATACTATGCACTATGACAAATTTCAAATCCAAGATGGCCGCCACCACAAAATGGCGACTGACATTATTTTTTACTACCATCTCAATATGGGTAACAAATGAAAGGGCTTGACTAGTAGAATACTACGCACTATGACAAATTTAAAATCTCTTTAAATTAAAGTCTCGAGATATCTCGATTATAACAGTTCATCATCAATCATCAACATCCCTCTACATGTTCCCACTGCTGGGCTCTTCTCTCGCAAGTAGAGAGTTAAGGCCATAATCCACCACGCTGGCCCAGTGCGGGTTGGTGGATGACACATGACTCCGAAAGATTCTAGGTACATGTCGGTTTCCTTACGATCTTTTCCTTCGCCGTTCTAAGTTAGCGGCATTACGCACATGACTTCGAAAAGACAGTGGTGCGTGTGGGGTTTGAACCCGGGGTCTCCGGATTGGCAGGCGCAGTTCTCCCGACTAGACCAGCCGTAACTTACTAGACCAGCTTATAACAGTTAGTAGTTACTAATTAGTAATCAGTCACGCACGCGCAGTCGCGAGTCGCGCGCGACTCGATCACTCACAGCACAGCCGCGTGGGGTGAGGAGGGGATAACACGATGCAGTCTCTCGCGGGTTCTATAAAAGCGGGAGAGTGAGCGAAGAGAGTTTCTTAAAACTTATAAGTCTAAAACAATCTATCAATACAGAAATCGGTAAACTTACTGTTAATTAAATCCACTACAAAAGTAAAAGCGTCACGTTTCACACCACTGTAATAAAAAAAAAAACAAAAACTAAACCAATGTCTATACTACTAAAATCACGGAACAACTGTCGACGACTTTATAAAACACGATTAGTAGTACTAATTAGTAATATCATTCGATTTTCATGATCGAATGATATTACTATTATAACATATTAGTTACTAATTCCATATTCGATTATCAACATTAGTAATACAAAATAATTTAGGTAAAATCGATTAGGTATGCCGATCATTCATCATCGCCCGCCGCTAGTACTGACTGGCACTCGTTGCCTCGCTTGTGGAAAGTACTACCTAATTTATACTAATTTGACTTTCAAGCCAATATGGCGCCTAAGGTCGAGTTTTTGGATTTAAGCTATTTATCATCGATATAAACGAATGGATGTGCCCTGAGCACCTTGAAATTGGTAATAAACGGCGTCTCTTTGTGTATCGTAAGTGGTTTACACATAACCAATCTACTTGACCGCTAGAATCGCTAGCGGCAAGATATGCTGTGGTTCTACTTATTTTGGTTGTTGACAACGAACAGTGATAGGTAAAAACGCCCGGTGTCCACCGCTTCCTGTAACCGACTAGAACGGAAAGAGTGAGCTCACTCTTCCCAACGATGACATGATTCCGTGCGCCCTGAAGTTTGGGAGGGCTCATATTGAGGTAGTAATAAAAAATTATGACATTCGCAATTTTGTGGTGCAATAGTGCGTAGTATTCTACTAGTCAAGTCCTTTAAATTGATACCTATATTGAGGTAGTAGTAAAAATTAATGATGATTAATTAATATTGGTAGTTCGTTGCTCAAACACGTCGGAACGGTTATTGGTCATGGTCATTGCTCATGGTCATCGGTCATGGTCATTGGTCATGGCCGTTCCTCATGGTCATGGTCATGGGCATGGGCATGTCATCATGGTATTGAGGTAGTAGTGAAAAATAATGACATTCGCAATTTTGTGGTGGCGGCCATCTTGGATTTGAAATTTGTGACAGTGCATAGTATTCTACTAGTCAAGTCTTTTCATTTGTTACCCATACTGAGGTAGTAGTAAAAAATAATGACATTCGCCATTTTGTGGTGGCGGCCATCTTGGATTTGAAATTTGTCATAGTGCATAGTATTCTACTAGTCAAGCCCTTGCATTTGATACCTATGTTGAGAAGTAGTGAAAATCAATGACATTCGCCATTTTGTGGTGGCGGCCATCTTGGATTTGAAATTTGTCATAGTGCATAGTATTCTACTAGTCAAGCCCTTTCATTTGTTACCCATATTGAGGTAGTAGTAAAAAATAATGACATTCGCCATTTTGTGGTGGCGGCCATCTTGGATTTGAAATTTGTCATAGTGCATAGTATTCTACTAGTCAAGCCCTTGCATTTGATACCTATGTTGAGAAGTAGTGAAAATCAATGACATTCGCTTTTTTGTGGTGACGGCCATCTTGGATTTCAAATTTATCATAGTGCGTAGTATTCTACTAGTCAAGCCCTTTAAATTGATATATGTATATATTGAGGTAGTAGTAAAATTAATGATGATTAATTAATATTGGAAGTTCGTTGCTCAAACACGTCGGAACGGTCATTGGTCATGGCCATTGCTCATGGTCATTGGTCGTGGTCATTGGTCATGGCCGTTCCTCATGGTCATTGGGCATGGTCATGGTCATGGTCATGGTCATGTGCATGGTCATGGTCATGGTATTGAGGTAGTAGTGAAAAATAATGACATTCGCAATTTTGTGGTGGCGGCCATCTTGGATTTGAAATTTGTGACAGTGCATAGTATTCTACTAGTCAAGTCCTTTCATTTGTTACCCATACTGTACATACTTAATTAATATTGGAAGTTCGTTGCTCAAACACGTCGGAACGGTCATTGGTCATGGCCATTGCTCATGGTCATTGGTCGTGGTCATTGGTCATGGCCGTTCCTCATGGTCATTGGGCACGGTCATGGTCATGGTCATGTGCATGGTCATGGTCATGGTATTGAGGTAGTAGTAAAAAATAATGACATTCGGCATTTTGTGGTGGCGGCCATCGCGTTCATCGACTTATTAGACGTTGTCACGTCAAAAAAAAATTGACAGATTCTGCTTCTTCATGAAGTAAACAAGATCAAATGTGATGGTCCGATCCGAAAAATCAGAATGAAACGTTATAAAACGCCAAACGAATTAAAATTTTGTGGTCGCACTATAATTATTCTAGTTTATGTCATAAACGCGCGAAATATTACGTAACCGACTCCCACGCTAACTGACGCAGGTCCTCCCCCGACGGCCGCTCGCGGCATACTAAATTGCGCAGCGTAATTTATTGTAATATCGACTGCTGGTAATTTATATTTTTGAAAAATTGACAACTATGATTTGAAAAGTAACTATAGAATTGGATTCTACAAAGAACAAAGTATTATCGTGTCTAATTTTTATTTTGGAGTTATTGTGTATTTTACACAGAGACAACGCTAAAACTGCAATATAAAACTTAAAATTGGCTTATGATTTTGTTTTTTTTACTAATAAATGGGACCAAAATTCAGATATATGTGACTTGAATGAATTAATAAAATATGTGTATGATGTTCCCCATATTTTTTTAAGTATAAGTTTTGATTATCACTTGTAGATTTAGAAGTCTGAAACTGACACGGCGGCGACTTTTCGGCGAAATGGTCATGGGAGATCGTTCCCTACGACTAAAGGCTTTATTATTAGTAAAATTGAAACAAGGAAACGTCAACAAGAAAGATCGGCCTATTTTTTGAACGTAATTATCTTTTTCTAGATAATACTAAAGATGGAAATATCGGAACACAAACTTTTTGAATTTCGTGCGACGACGTGAGCCGGCTCTTAAGTCCAAAAATTGGGAATATAAAAATATAAAGTCTAAAAATAGTAATAGTATAAAAATAATAATATGTCGAGCATTACTTTATCTGCTACTATTCAACTCTAAAACAAGGCAATCGTATGACATAGCTGATAAAACCATTTTCATGATACGATTGCCTGGAAGATATCAATTTTAGCGATAAGACCGCCAGTTGAAACAGCAGGATATTTTTTATATCGGTAAAATGTTTTTGTGTGAGGTGTGTAAACCTTTATACTGTACAATAGTATAAAAGCGGGACGCAAGACGCAGCCCAATGATATACTTGGCCAAAAGCACGCTAAAAACTTCCAAATAAAATGTTCAAACACTAATTATGCTTAGAAAACATTGGTACGTGTGCACACAACACGATGGTGTGAAATGGAAGATAGACGGCAGCAAACAGACAAACACTGCTTTCTCTACATTAGGATGTACTTACATCCTAATACATCGATATAAACCACAGGATGTGCACTCCCAAACTTCAGGCGCACGAAATTGTGTCATAGTTGGGAAGAGTGAGCTGAGTCTTTCCATTCTAGTCGGTTGCAGGAATCGGTGAACGACGAACGTTACCTATCACTATTCGTTATCAACAACCAAAATAAGTAGAACCACAGTATATCTCGCCGCTAGCGATCCTAGGGGTCAAGCAAATTGGTTGTTTGTAAACCACTTACGCTACACAGACAGCCGCAGTTTATTACCAATTTCAAGGTATTCAAGGCACATCTTTAGGTTTATATCGATGGATGTAAGTACACACAGCACTGCTAATGTGTGGAACTCTTCAACACACATGACTGAACGAAAGCTAAAGATTTACAGTCGTTAAATCCTACTAAATAAAATATTAACGCGAAAGTTCGTAAGAATGTATAGATGTATGTTTGTGACTCTTTAAAAAACTACTGAAGGGGATTTGAATGAAATTTAGTACATAGATATATAACGGTCTGGAATAACACACTTGATATTTTTTATTCCGGGAAATTAACAGGACCTAGCCCTTCTACCGCCTAATATTATTATTTTTTTATAAATAAACAGTGACGAGACGATCAGGACATGTGCCTGATGGTAAGCAACATGACTGACACATAACAGCACAGCGACACGCAGCTATTGGAACATGAAGAGTCCAAATCATTACCTAGCACTCCACTGCGCTCGTCACCCAGAGATCTAAAATCTTATATCTCTAAGCCCTGTAATTTCTCTGGAAACATTGTCCTTCAAACCGGAACACAGTAATGTTTGCACATTACTGCTTGGCGGTTATTTATGTTTTCGCTTTGCAATTGCGGTCTCTATCATTTCAAGCAGAAAGAAAAGAGAGAGCTATATCAAAACTAAGACATTTCTAGTTAGGCGGTAGACCCTTGGGGCAACATTCACAAATAAAAAATTCCTTGGGGGAAAAAGGAATGTCCAACAAAAATATTTTTAACATTAATTTTTATATTTATAACATCGATATAATTAAAGAAACGAAGATGAGGTATGCCATAATCTAAAGACAACATAACGTGGCGAAAATTTGTTTGAAAAATTTGAAAATCGAATTGTCAGCGAACGTACACAACTCCTTGTTGCGACTGAGACTAAATCAGGAGACGTCACCTGATTTTGCATCGCCATAGTAGAAGCGCGTTTGCCGCTTCTGCGTTTTTATAAAGATTTCTTAGTCGACGCGGAAAACAGCTGCTAAATTAGAATTTACTTTACAAGCACGTAAAATTATTTGGAAGCATTTCAATGCTAATTCCGTTACTGTTAAATTTAACTGTCAATACTCGTTCAGTACTTTGAGGAAAGTGATTAAATTCCTACAATTCTATTTTTACCACAAAATAAGCGATTTTATCCTATAGATTTGTTACATTTCGATTATTTCTAGGTTGGCTAAATTTATGAATTTTATAACCGGAGAAGTTACTGCTGATCGGGAGAACGGCGACTGCGGATCCGGAGCCCCCGGGGTTCAATCAAATCCCATGCACACCACTGTCTTTTCGGAGTCAGGTGCTTAATGCCGCTTACTTAAAACGATGAAGGAAATCGTAGTGGGGAAACCGACATGTACCTAGAATCTTTTTTTGTAGTGGTAGAACTCGTAGCAGAGTCCGCCTGGGGAAGTACCACACCTTTGCCAAACATTCAGCCGTGTTCCGGTTTGAAGGGCAATGTTTCCAGATAAATTACAGGGCTTAGAGATATAACATCTTAGATTTCTGGGTGATGAGCGCAGTGCAGTGCTAGGTAATGATTTGGACTCTCCATGTTCCAATAGCTGCGTTTTACTGTGCTGTTATGTAGCAGGCATGTTCCATCAGGCACATGTACTGCTCGTCTCGTCACTTCCTATTAAAAAAAATATCTTTCAAGTCATGTGTCATCCACCTCTGGGTCAGCGTGGTGGATTATGGCCTCCTTGCAAGAGAAGACAGCGACTCCCAGCAGTGGGAACTTTTTTTATGGCACACTAAATGTCCGCTCCGGCTTCGCCCGTGGTACATTACATAACACTCATCAGGATCCCGTACATATACAACGGTGAAAGAATATCTGAAATCGGTTCAGTAATTCCTAACAATTTCGCTTTCAAACAAAACACCTCTTCACCTACCTGCTACGCCACCTGTCGGAAATTGGTCGTACCAACTCAGATTTATAGCAAAAAAGGTTTATATTCAAGAGGTGTTTAATCTGTGATATTAAATGACGCAATCTTAGACACATGCTGTCATGTGTCATGTCAATGCACGAAACGTACGAAAACTCTCAAAAAGGAATATTTTTTCCCGATTTTGTTACATTCTTGATTCATGCTCCTCTTCTATTAATAGTAGCGTTATGTTCTATAGCCCATAGCCTTCTCGATAAATGGACTATCCAATAGAAAAATAATCTTTCAATTCGGACCAATACTTCCCGAGATCCTACCGTTCAAACAAACAAACAAACTATTCAGCTTTATAATATTAGTATAGAAGTATAGATATAGCTAGAGTGACAAGACGATCATGACATGTGCTTGATGGTAAGCAACATGCCTGCCACATAACAGCACAACGACACGCAGCTATTGAAACATGAAGAGTCCAAATCATTACCTATCACCGCACTACGCTCGTCACCCGGAGAGTAATTTCTCTGGAAACATTGCCCTTCAAACCGGAACACAGTAATGTTTGCACGTTACTGTTTGGCGGTAGAATACCTGGCAAAGGTGTGGTACTCCCCCAAGAGTGGTACTTACTGGGCTACTTATGCTAAAACCGGATATAAACTATCTCTCTAATATAATTTTAAAGGCGACATTTTTTGCGTTTGTAAGTGTTATGTTTGTTCTCACGTATCTCTGTAACGACTGCACAGATTTGTATAAAATTAATTGTATTTGGTGAAAATACATTATTGCTTAGATAAAGAATAAGTAAAAAGATCAGGTTCTTCCGCACGGTTCCTTTTTACCAATCGTAAGCAGATGAGGTGTATTTTAGCTATGGCAACATAGTAGTGATGTGCTGCGACAAAAGTATGACACTTTCACATGAGCGACAAGGCAAGAACGATCAGACCTGTGCTTTCGATGTGAAGCGTTTGTTCTAACTCTATACGTAGTATATTTTATGATAATGTAAACTCTTTGGATTATTGTGATTAAATATTTGATGTGTTATACCGCGCGGCTATTATATTTAATAATATGATGTCAATAAGTTAGTAATCTCAATCATTATAACACACTAGCAGTCCGTCAGGGCTTCGCCCGTGGTCCGTGGCACATAATATATAGCCTATTTCACTCAGGGATCATGTACAAATCCAACGGGGAAATAATTATTGAAATCGGTCTAGCCGTTCCTGATCTTAACACGTTCAATCAAAATACCTCTTCAGTTTTATAAAATTAGTACAGATTTTAAATGTTAGTACCGTTTCAGTACATATCTCATAATTTCCGCTAGTTTCGTCTCTACTTGAGACTCCTTCATAACATCATGCGGTACTGCAAGCCGCAATGCGTACACAGAATGCGGCTGCGAAATACGAGAATATCATCTGTGGACATTTTCACGCAACTCTATCCCCGAACTAAGTTAAGTGAGGAATGGTATGTGGAAAGAGTTAAGGTATGCTCTAAGTATGTGCGTAATAGGCATGATGACTAAAAAAACAATTAATTTGTCGCTTAGATTTTTAAGCTATTGCATAGCTTTTATCGCGGGCCTGGGGACCGAATTTTAGTGATCGTGCATCTCTTTCTTATGTTCACAAGAAAGAGGGATGGAAGACCGTAACGCCGTCCTCCCCACTCGGTCATTCGACTTTGAATCTTATTTGTATTAGCTTTACAGACTAAATGCTCTTAGCTGTCGAAGACTGACTAGATTGTATACTTCTCTGCATTTTTTTTTAAATATTTTACTAGCAGCGCCCCGCGTTGTTACCGGCGTAGTTCCTGCTTCCGTTATTTTGCCGGTATATGTAGTAGCCTATGTCTTTTTCCAGACTACGAGGGTCAAACTGAAAGTTCTTAGAAAATCAAAAACTGATTACATTAGCCAGTTATTAGTTTTATTATATCTTTTCAAAATATTGTCCATTCACGTCAATACACCGCTGCATGCGATGGAACCACTGGGAAAAGCACTTTGCCCACTCGTCCTTAGGGGTCTCTTCAATGGCATCGCGATACGCAGCCACCGCTTCTTCAGCATTCATAAACCGCTTTCCTTTAAGTTTTTCTTTAATTTTTGAAAATAAATAAAAATCACAAGGCGCGAGGTCGGGGCTATACGGCGGGTGACCCAGTAATTCAACGTTTGATGTCGCCAAATAGTCGATCGTTCGCTTGGGGGTGTGCGATGAGGCGTTGTCGTGGTGAAGGAGGATCCTACTGCGAGGTCGTTTCTCTCGAACTTTTTCCAAGACAAGTGGCAAACAATTGGTAGTGTACCATTCTGCAGAAACTGTTTTTTGATCCTCTAACACAATTGTTGCGAAATGACCTATCCTTCCAAAGAACGAGGCCACCATTTTTTCCCCGCACTTCGATCTCTCTTCACTTTAGTTGGCAACTCCTCGAAAGGAAACACCCACTGAGCAGATTGTCTTTTGGTTTCAGGATCATAACAGTAAATCCAGCTTTCGTCACCTGTTAGTATGTCGAACACAGCATTTGAGTCACCTCCGTTAAATCTTTCAATCATTTTACGGCACCAATCCACACGATGGAGTTTTTGAGCCTCAGTCAAATTATGAGGTATCCACCGGGCGCAAAGCTTCCTGACCGCTAAATGTTCGTGTAGGATTTTGTGCACTTGACTCATACCGATGCCTAAGCTTGTCCGAATCTGCTGATAGGTCACTCTTTTGTCAGTCTCTATCATACGCCGCACAACACAGATGTTATCTTCAGTCGTCGCCGTAGAAGGCCGTCCTCACGTAAATCATCAGTGAGATTAGTGCGACCACGTTTAAACTCATTAAACCAGTTGTAAACAGTCGCACGAGATGGGGCTTCATCGTGAAAGGCCAATCGTAGTCTATCATAACTTTCTTGTTGACTTAAATGACATCGAAAGTCATAAAAAATCATTGCACGAAAATTTTCTCGTGTTAAATTCATGTTGACGTGACACAGACAATTTTCAATTTGCCGCCAAATCGTAAAACAAATGACAAATGAATGAAGTATATACTCAGTAATATTGGCAAAGAGTTCTATTTTCAAATTATAGAATTATTTTTTTATTATATTGTTTATAAATGGCCAGTTCTAAGAACTTTCAGTTTGACCTCGTATAATCTACCTGTATTTCAAATTTCAACTCGATCCGTTTATACGTTACGTTGCGATTGAGCAACAAACATCCAAACATTGACATTTACAATATTAGCAGGAGTAGTATGTAGCCAAGCAGTAGGTGACATATGACGCTAAATTACATAGTTTTCTTAAAAAAACTACGTCAGTTACTTGTACGAACTAAACGAAGTTTGTACTAACAGTGCTTTAACTAGTTTTCTCGTATAGTATCGATTACATTCCCAGATACGTTGATGTGAATCGAAATTTGTAGGACATTTGAATAACATAATTTATTAATAATTTTATTTGTGATTACTTCTATAATTAACGGTGGTATGCATAAGCATTAACAAAGGAGAATTAGAATGATTTATTGCAATCATGTTATTATACAGAGTGCTACCAATATGCAGTATTGTATCCTTTTCTTTTTAACAGATTTCAAAAAAGGAGGTTTCTCAATTCGACCGTATATATGTATATATATTTAATATGTGTGTTCGCGGATAACTTCGTCGGTTATGAACCGATTTTGGTGATTATTTTTTGTTGTATAGAAGATATTCCAAGGGTGGTACCATGATAAGGAAACCAGGGTCTGATGATGACATCCTAGAGAAATCGAGGAAAACTTTTTTACTTTATAAGTTTTCTGTTGAAAGTCGGTTCTTTTTTGTTAAAATTATCCTAATCTAAGATCTATCTATACTAATATTATAAAGCTGAAGAGTTTGTTTGTTTGAACGCTAGGATCTCGGGAAGTACTGGTCCGAATTGAAAGATTATTTTTCTATTGGATAGTCCATTTATCGAGGAAGGCTTTAGGCTATAGAAAATAACTCTACTATTAATTGAAGCGGAGCATGAAACAAGAATGTAACAAAATCGGGAAAAAATATTCCCCCTTTTGAGAGTTTTCGTACGTTTCGTGCTTTGACATGACACATGACAGCATGTGTCTAAGATTGCGTCATTGAATTTTAGTAATCTGTGCATTGAATATAAACCTTTGCTAATTTTTTTTTCTAAATCTGAGTTGGTACGACCAATTTCCGACAGGTGGCGTAGCAGGTAGCTGAAGAGGTTTTTTGTTTGAAATCGATATTCTCAGGAATGAGTGAACCGATTTCAGTCATTCTTTCACCGTTGGATTTGTACGGGATCCCGATGAGTGCTATATAATATACCACGGGCGAAGTCGGGGCGGGCATCTAGTGTAAAATAAAAACAAATGCCAAAGTTCACGGACCCAGAGTCTGTGGAGTTGCTATATTTAAATTAAAAAAAAAAGGACGTAATATTTCTTAGCCCTGTAGCGGCCGCAAAGAAAATAGGTCACGGCGGTTTTGAAGACAAGATGCCATTCAATCCGACCCCACACTACGTGTCATGCGATTCCTAATGGCCCATATTCTCGATAGCCATCAACAAAAACCAGTATAATTTGACCTTAATAATCCCTGTAATTCTATGTAGTCTTAGTTCAAGTTTTACGGGTTTTGGCTACTGATCATCGGGAAAGACGGTCCTGTCTGGTTTTACGCGAGCGACGCGACGCTTTGATTTGAATTATATTCATATTTATCGAAGAATCGTAGTTATTTCTATATTTAAAAAGTAGTACTTTTGATAGCTTACTTGGAAAATACGCGGGCTTAACCGGAGGGCGTACCCATGAGTATGGGCTTCTAGAAATGCGTCAGCCAATGGGAAATACTGACGCATTTCTAGATGGCCAATGGCCACGGTCCCGAGTTAAGAATTCTTATCATTCCCGAGCGTGAAGCTATAATTCAATTCACAGCCAGCCCAAAAATCTGTCTGTAGCACGCTAAAAGAAGTTTTCACTTCAAAAAAAAAATGTAATAGAGAAGAGGCTATCGGTAAGTTCGGTTTTTTTTTATTTAGAGCAACGAGACTAGAAAACCAACCAGCCTTCCCAAAACAAACAAATGCCACGTATATATTTGGACAAGAGTCCAAATCACTGCCTACTACTGTACTGTCACCTGGAGATATAATACAATAAAACCTCGATAAGTTAAAGTCCAAAGGAAACAAAAAATTTAATTAAGTTATTAATTTAAGTTACAGAGGTTTTAAGTTATTAAGGGTTTTGGTTTGGGCTCTGATGGGGAAGGGAACATATTTGTTTTTTGGACTTATAGAGGTTTTTAAGTTACCGAGGTTTGAGTTATCGAGGTTCTACTGTATCTCTTAGCCCGGTCATTTCTTGCACACTATTGCTCGACGGTAGAATAACTGGCAAAGGTGTGTCTTTTTATAAAAGACCGGCCGTACCGTACGGGCCTTGTGTCCGATTTTTGCGGTAAATATCGTAATAGTCGAACAATAAGGCTTTTTCATCTTTGAGGTCGTTTCACATTCGCTTCAGTGATTTAACCTTCGATTTCAAGAATACCTATTTAACGGTTCGTATCCACATCGGTAAATAGAACGATGTTGCGTTTTTATGCGTTTGTGTAATTCACAGACTAAATAAAGAGTGACGAGACGAGCAGGCCATGTGCCCGATGCCACATAACAGCACAGTGACACGCAGCTATTGGAACATGAAGAGTCCAAATCATTACCTGGTACTGCACTGTGCTCGTCATCCAGAGATCTAAGATGTTATATCTCTAAGCCCTGTAGTTTCACTAGAAACATTGCCCTTCAAACCGCACACAGTAATGTTTGCACATTACGGTGTGGTACTTGCCCAGACGGACTCTGCCAAGAGTCCTACTACTACAGACTCGTATGGGATCGTCAGCGACGATGAATTCTACAGAGAGTGCCCAACTTGAAGAAAACAATTCACTTTCGATTCGAAAATATTCAAATTGTATCCATCGGGACAAACTCACTACACACAACAACTACAAAAAAGACAACACAATCTACACTTCAAAAATTTACTAAAGCAACAACGATCAACTCTGTGTAATAATGCAATAAATAAATAAATATTGGTGGACATTTCACACACAACACTATCTGATCCCAAACTAAGCAAAGCTTGTAGTATGGAAGCCAGATAGCTGATTATACGTATACCTATATTTTCAAATACATACTTTTATTTTACATAGACAACACCCAGGCACAGTACAAACATTTGTATTCACCACACAAATGTTTGCACTGGGTGGGGATCCAATCCAGGACCCACGGCTTCGTAAGCAGACTTACTAAAGCTACCAAGTTACCTAATAGGATATGGGATACTCATATGGGGCAATAGTACTTGTAGCTATTCATCACAACTCGACAAAACGTGTAAACCTTTTATTTTACAGGCGTGTACCATTACCATAATCCTTATTTACAGTTCAGGTTATCAAGACAAACACTAAACTGGGGTATACGTAGATAACTCAAGGTGACGAGTTTCGCTTGTAATCCCTCCGATTACGATGTTTTATTCGAGACACCATATTGACAGGACAAGTACATGCGCACTTATTGAAGTGAAAACTGCTTAGGCGGCGTTGTGTAATTTTTTTTTTGATGGTAAAATATTAGACTTAACAGAGATACACACATACAAACGAAATGAGTCGTTTTCCAGACGCAAAAAGACTTGTCAAAGATAGTTCTAAATATTGTCAAGTGTGGCACCACTGTCAGTTTTTGGGAAATTTCTCTAACAAAATAAAACAGTGGCGCACCTACGGTGAAATTGTGAACTGTATTTGACAGGTCTTTTTACGTTTTAAAAATGCCCCATTGAAAGCCTCCTCCTTTTTAAAAAGTCAGTCAAAAAGTGAATCATAAGATAGAGTCTTCACAAATAATAGTGCAACGCTGTCAATCTTCAGATTTAATATTGGTCTCAATTAACAGACCAATTGGACTACTTTCGGCTGAGCATGATTCAAATTGTTTCAATTGAGTGAAGAATTTTTATGAAGCAATAAGCTACGGTACTGTAGACTGGACGTAACGTTACTATTCAATAATAATATTCCTAAATATTACATAATATAATTCTTTCCTAAAAAAACCGACTTAACTTTTTAAGCTATTGCATAGCTTTTAGCGCGGGCCTGGGGACCGAATTTTAGTGATCGTGCCTCTCTTTCTTATGTTCACAAGAAAGAGGGATGGAAGACCGTAACGCCGTCCTCCCCACTCGGTCATTCGACTTTGAATCTTATTTGTATTAGCTTTACAGACCAACTTAACGGATTTCCCGTGATATTTTTTAGGGTAAACAAATATCACTCTTCAAAATAAAAGCAATTCCGAAAAATTGTTAATATCCCTATTGGTTATGTTGATAAAAATGCATGCAACATGCAATAGCTTTACCGCGGCAGTCTCCGAGTGCCACACTTCTTTTTTTTAAGTAAAGTGTGATGAGATGTGCCTGATGGTAAGCAACATGCCTGTAAAGGTACAAGTTCGCCCGGAGACCGCGACACGAGACCGCGACCGGAGACCGCGACAGGCACTTGACTTCTATAGAATTGTATGGACGCTAGTTCGCGCCGAGACCGCGACACATGTCTCGCGACACGTGTCTCGGTCTCCTGTCACGGTCTCGGCGCGAACTGGCGCCCATACAATTCCATAGCGTCAAGTGCCTGTCGCGGTCTCCGGTCGCGGTCTCGTGTCGCGGTCTCCGGGCGAACAGCACAGTGATACGCAGCTATTGCAACATGAAGAGTCCAAATCATTACCTAGCACTGCACTACGCTCGTCACCCACACGTCTAAGATGTTGTATCTCTAAGGCCTGTAAAGGCCTGGAAACATTGCCCTTCTAACCGGAACACATTAATATTTGCACAGTACTGCTTGACGGTAAAATAACCGGCAACGGTGTGATACTTCCCCAGGCGGACTCTGCCAAGTGCCCTACCACTACTAAATTACCTACTTAATTTTCACTTTACTAAATTTCATAAGAAGCTATGACTACGTCATCTACATAAATGAAAGTAAATTTTAATTTCTTTTCGTTGACATTTCAAAAACCGCGACATCGATTTCGAAAAAATTCATATGGGACCACCTCTGAAGTATTTTCTACCAAACAAAAAGTACGAGTAAAGTTAAAAACAGATTCACAATTAGCGGAGCTAACGTGTAACATACATACTAACAAAAAACACAACCTAATTGAGAAACTCCTTTTTAACCCCGACCAAAAAAGGGGTGTTATAAGTTTGACGTCGATGTCTGTCTGTCTGTGTGTGTGTCTGTCTGTGGCACCGTAGAGCTCAAACGGATGGGCCGATTTCAATGCGTTTTTTTTAATTTTAAAGTTAATATTCGTGCGGGTGTTCTTAGTTTTGTTTGGTTAATATCGATTTAAGATGGCCGCCTCCACAAAATGGCGGACAAAATATTTCTTCACAACCTACCTCAATATGGATATCAAATGAAAGGGCATGACTAGTAGAGTACTATACACTATAACAAATTTCAAATCCAAGATGGCCACCACCACAAAATGGCAAATTATATAAAAAATTTCACCACTACCTCAATATAGGTATCAAACGAAAGGGAAACTAGTAGAATACTTTGCATTTTGACAAATTTCAAATCCAAGATGGCCGCTACCACAAAATGGCGAATTGCATTTCTTTTTTCATAACTCACTTAGTATGGATATCAAATGAAAGGGCTTGACTAGTAGAATGTGGTACAGATAACAAATCTAAGGTAGTCGGGGGTTAATCAAAATTTTTAAATTTTGTTCTTGTTAAATCGGTTAATAATTACTACAATTAGAAACTGTGTCCAGTCGAACCAATCTTTGTCTAGAAGAATTATTACGATGTGATTCGGAAATAGAAATATATCCAGAAATACAATATACCAGGTTTGGTGCGCCACTGTATTCGTGTATATTTTAAATTTAATTATAGATTGTATATAATTTTAATATAATATTATCCCCATTGTAGTAGAGACGCTAGGCAGTTGAGGCACTGACGCCGCGGGAGCTCGTTAGAGAGTTAGGACATCGCAAAAGGGAAAATGGCGGTGACTCCCGCTCCGGCTTGTACTTGGCACAAAGATTGTCCATCGCTATTCAGCGGGGTAATGCTGCCAGTGTACTGGGCACCTTTGTGCCGGGTACCGTTAGGGGTGGGTTATGTGACTGATGAATTTATTGTTGATGTTATTTTTAATTGTGTTATTTAGTAGCTTATATCTTTATTTAAACTTTGTCCATTTATTTAGTACTTGTCTATAATATTTTGAAAATGTAAAACAATTATTTAGGTACATTTGAAATATTAATTTACTATTAATCATTGAACTCTTAAAACGTCCTTTCCTTAATTATTTCGATGCTATTAATTATAGATTTGCACTTGACCGCTTTCTCGCCTGATTATAAGCCACGATGCGGGATGGAGTGGGGTTACCTAGAAGAAAACCGATACACTATGAACTTTAAAAAAAAAAACCAGCGGGAAAAACCGATACAGACAACGTATTCCACAGCCTAAACGTTCCACATTCCAATTTAGCTATTTATTTTAGCTCATTCCAATCATAGACTCGTATGTCATTGAATGTCCTTTCTCTCAAGATCTTCCCACAGAAAGAAATAGTGAGACAAATCAAACTCGATTTCTTCAATCTTTCCGGGTTGGCAATGTAACCCTTCACATCGAACTTATCTCATTTATTCTTATAAGTTTGTTGACGTGACAACGTCTTATAAATTGGTTTGCCGGGTGACACTTCAAGAAACTGCGTTACGCTCCGCTCACGTTATGCGCTCACAACGAGAGCGAGTGAGAGGCACGCGTCCCTTCCACTCGGGCATGGTTAGCCCGCCTAAGAGCGAGAGAGACAGACATAAAAAAGTGAAAGGCACGCGTCCCTTCCGTAAAATTATTTTACCACTCAAAGTCGTTGTCACGTAAAACTTTCGCCCGTATACCGACTTTACAGGCAACCAATTTTTTTATGCAGAATTTCTTTTGCATTCGTATAACATTGCTACGATTATTAGGCCTACCAGCAGGCGGACAAAAGGAGACCAGTTATTTTTTTAAATATAAATAAATACAATGTATGCTATATTATACACAACACACGCTCATCATATTTCTCAAGCGATACTACGAGTATGCAATATAACAATGACAACAAGGTTTTAAACCGTATTACAATGAAACTGCTGGTTGGTGCGCTACTCGCCGCTTTCCTTTGGTGTAATTTGACCATTTTTTTGGTTCACCATCCATCATATTAACCACGTTTCATGTCTTATAAATACTGTGTACTGTAAAATAATTAATTAGTTGAAACTACATTAAAAGTCTGGGAATCCGGAAATGAATAATAACATAGCTAATATGAATCGTCAAGTGACGATTATCTTTTGCAGTGATGTAGATAATATTATCGCAGAGTATAAGTTATTATTTATTCATTATATTTTTAGGTCAATTTAAACTTTTGACAGGCCGAGTACCTTAGTTGGTAGAGTCTGCCTGCAAAAGCCGTAATATTGCGGTTTCTTGTCAAAAACTACAGTAAAATTTTATGCGACCTCTATAAATGAGTAATTTATAATTTATTTGTATTTATCTATCTACATATATCTATATATTTTGAATAATAAGTATTTATCAACAGGACAATATTACTGATTACCGACTGAATAATATGATAAATTAATGACTGAAATTACGCACTGTTACGCACTCGGATTTGTTTGAATTTTGAGCGACTACCAAAGTACCAAAAAGGAGGTAGGTATATATACACTAACATCCAGATTCTTATTACTTGAAAGTGTAACAAAACATACAAACTTTTGCATTTAAAACAACACATAAAGTTTTGGAATACGAAGGTTAGTAGTCTAGCTAAGCTATGACCGCTACGCGCGGTTTACAGTTATTTTATTCACAATGGGAATAATAAATGCGCCCTAATAATGTTTTATCGGCTTTATCGGAGTGCATTCTCAGTAAATGATCATGCGAGTCGGTACTTCGTACGGGAGCGATAAACGAAATGAAAATACAACTGTTTTATAGCAGTTTAAAAACGCAACTTCTATCACGCGCTCCTTTGGTAAATACAATACAATTTCTGAATCCTGCTGATATAATGATTGTGAAAATTTGCCGAAATCAATGGTTGTTACTCCAACAAAAACGATTGATCGAATCTGGATGAAATATGTTAAATATGGTACAGATAGTTTTTTTTTCAGCATCAGCATCCCGCGGTTTTACTTGTTCAGTTCCCGCTATAACTATCATTGTGAAATAACAGATAACACAGTCCACAGTCAAATTGTACCATTGTGAAAAACAAAAAAGTATCCTGTTTATCTTTAGAGCCTAATAATAATTGTATAAATGAACAGATATCAAAGTCCATAGCCAAATTATCATAACGTTTACTACACGAGTATCCTGTACCTACACTTACGAAGATAAAGACGAAACGAATTTAAAAAAAATGCAATATCATTTAACACCTGTACAGATAAAGGTAATAAATTCTAATTAGTTGACATAAAAATAATAATCTGAGTAAATAATGGCCGTGTGTCGATATCTAGTGAAGTTTATTTTTCTCATTAATAACATTTTGTTCTTAAAATGGTTTTTCAGTGAAACAAGAGTGATCCAGGGCCACTAGACAGCGTTTTAGACATTCGAATTTAAAGAAAATGAATTTTAAAATTGAAATTCCAATTTAATTTATTTTGAAAAAATTAATGAAAAACATCTTCGGGTGAACTGTGAACTCGGGACCATGGCCACACAGACGGCCATGGCGTGTTACCATGGTTACCATTACACATCTAAGTATGGTCATCTAGACTAGATGGTCATGCTTGGAAGACTACTTTAGTTGACAATGCTTTGAAGATTTATTTCAGACTAACAGCGCCCTCCGGTTTTACCCGCGTAGTTTCTAAAGTGTGCTATGAAATTCTGAGTTACAAGTTTTCAATTCTATCGACAGTTCCTATGACTGCCAATTTTTTTATTGAACTAGCATAATCTGCTAGGTCTGTCCCTAGCAAAAAAAACCAAAGGAATAACAGCTAATCAAGTAAAAACATTACTTTTACTACTTACACACCGTAAAATATAGGTTTATCTTTGTAAATATTATATTAGTGTTTGTATGTAGGGGGTAATAGGAGTGACGACAGGTCCTGCAATTATAAATAATTTGATATAATGACAGTATTTAAATAGAATAAAATATGTATGTACCAATTTTAATTTTGATATTTTTTAATTTAACTTACTTTATGATCATTCAAAGCAGGATGGGCAAGAACATTTTAAAAGTATGAAATTATTAAAAAACTAGCTGTACTCTGCCTCGCTTCGCTGTGGCACATTGTGATGCAAAAATTAGATAAAAACAATCCTTGATGCGTATTATATATCATTCTGAAATTTCAGCTCGATCGGTGCAGAACTTTTTGAGTTTTTGAAGCGTACACAAACCAACATAACATTTTTATATATAAAGATGTATAATATACCATTGGACAACCCATTCAATTTCAAGTAACTTTTGTTACGAAACCAGTTTCCTAAACGCAATATTTAATATAGATACAATACAAACTTTACGCGCGAAGCATAGAAAATACGACAGTGTGACGTCACGTTTCTGTAGAAATTTGTATGAAGCGTTGCGAGTTGTTGGGTTGTTGGAAGAGTCCAAAATTGTGATTTTAAAATCGTGATATCACGGGAAGTTTTTAAGATAACAAAGTAATTCTTTCACCTATGTTTCAGTTATTGAGTAGCCGTTTGATGGTACATTAAATCAAAAATGAGTCGACACGCCTATTGTCAACACTGTATATCTGAACAAGGGACCGTCTGCTAAAGAAAGAATTTCACGATAAAGTTATACTACCACGAGAAAACTTTTCTTTCACAAGAAATTAAAACTTTTCACAAGAAATTAGGTGAAACTTTGAAAGAAAAATCTTTTCACAAGAAATTAGTTCAAACAAGTGTTCAAAACTATAGACTATAGAGTGATCTAATAAAAGTATTCAGTCAAAGTCAAACACCTCAAATGTATGAATATGTTTTCATTTAGTTTGGTATTATGTTTAAAAAGCGTTAAGGCGCTTTTTTACATTACACGCGCATGCTCCCGGCCTTCTACCGCCTAATTAAATCGGCTTTGACTTTGCTATTGCAATCTCTCCCATTTTAAACGAAAAGAAAAGAGAGAGACACATCAAGGCTAAGACAGTTTTCATTCGGCGGTAGATCCCCTGGTGAAGGTGCGCCTTCAGGACACGCGTATCGCGTATCATAAGAAACATCGTCGTGGGAAAAACAGGCACCTATGTGCCCGAACGAACATTGTTGCCAGGAAACAATCAACACAATACATTAAAAAAATGTTGTGCCTTACGTTTGTTCCCAGTGATATCTTCAACAAGTCAAAAGAAATGCATTTATGTGTAATTTGCTCCAACTCGACAGATAGAATAGATTTTATTACATTCAAATCTTTTTATTATCAAAAGGTCTCTTTATATAATAATATCCGAGCGAAGATGGAATGGACTGTTTTTTATATATTATAACGGGACGAGTAAGACAAATACCTGACGGTAAGCAAAACTTGCGATAACAGTACAATGTCATGCTGCTATATGAACATGAAGAGTCCAAATTACTACAACCTAGCAACGCATAGCGCTCGCATGTCAAGAGACATAATATGAATTATTTCGTTGCCCTATAAAATCTAGGAAGACATTTTCTTTCGAACCGGAACTCGGCAATTTTTGACCACTGTCTAGCTTTAGCAAAAAAAACATTCACAAGTTGTGTAACTGTGCAATAAAATATGAACATACCTGTTTATGTTTGATCTTCGGTGAGTTTAAGTAGGCAGCATCTAATTTAGGAATATTTTGTGCTTTCTTTGGTCTTGTATTCTTAACACCTAATGACTTTCCGAAGGGGGCAAAAAAGTACCTGAAACAAGGGATATGGATGAATGTGTTGTGACAGTGTTTGCTGTCCAAAAACTTAGTAACGTACGCACTATGTTGAGTTCAAAGTTTAATAAAAATTTTAATTTTGTTTTATTATTATTTTACTGGTGTTCGTAGTAAAATTATATTACATTTAAAAAATTAAATGAATGAATGTATTATTCTCTATCTATAATCTCTAATTATAATCGATGTAGGTACCTCAGGTAACAATATAATCTCTACTAGGATCTCAATAAAAAGTTGGTAGGTACTTTCACATAGGATATTTCTGGAGAAAGTTGAATTATGTCAAATCCCCTTCCACTAGCTCGTAAAACATACTTCAGGCTTTAATTTAAGCTACTTTTATCATTACGAAAGCATACACAGTCGACAGAAAAAAATAAAAACTAGAATTAAATTTACAAAAATTATTTAAATCTTTGAAGTCAATATTGGGTTTAAATATTTACTTTAATTATTGAAAAATACAATACAAATCCAAAATTTATCAATTATTCAACATTACCATACTTTCATGAAATAGATAACGCATGAGTCAGATGCTCATTATTTTCAATACTCATCCGAGCGTGGTACCGACGTACCTATATCCATAACTTAATAGTGCAGCAGAAAGTGGGTGCACTTACGTCTCGAGTATTTGCCGCAGACCTATTAGCACCAGGGCCAAGGGTAGAGGGTACAGAAGGTGCCTATAGTCCGAATAAACCACTGGTTTATCAGGCCCCGGAGCCAAATCGGCCCAAGTTGTATTAGGAGGCAACCACACATTTTCACTCCAAAATGTATCTAACACAGTACGAAACATTATCACTTTTAATTAATGAAACTATGCGGCCAACTGCAGGACCACCACTTATTAGTAATATAATTAACGAAATTATCACTCCTTCGCATCCAAAATATTAACAGCACGTCCGTTCAACTAGCGACATGACAAAAATTTGATAAGAAACAGATAAAATTTCGTTTTGAAAAAAGAATGAACCTTTCAGTTTAAGTATCGAGTGAAACATTAAAATCCGTACAGCCTGTGGAATTTACCGATTTTAAAGCAGCACTATTATCGTTCACTGTTCACTCCTGAAAGTGTTATAGTGATCTGTGCTCCTGATCGAGCTAACTTGCTTCCTCTGTGGTCTGTGCTAACTTGTGCAAGAGAGAAACTAAATAACCTCTTAGTGTTTGTTTATATTTAGTGTATTTTAATTATTTTCACGCAACAAAACTTATAAATAGTATGGCTATGTTATAACTTTTACTTCTTTCGAGTTGTTGTCGATTCGAGTTAGGCTGCTAATTTATGTTCTTTTGGTGACTGTTAATTTGTCTAGGTTAGATGTGTGTTATCAAAGATAATGTTGTTCTGTCCAACGTGCGCTAACTTGCTCATGGTAGAAGAAGGCCCTGAATCAGCGCTAAGGTACGCGTGCAACTCGTGCCCATATGTGTACAACATACAGTCTAAAGTGTCTGCGAGGACATTCCCTAAATTGAAGGTAAAAAAATCTATCCACTTCGATCAAAACATTGCATCATGTTCTCTTTGAGCGACACTTAAATCCAGCTTTACTTGACGCTCTCTAATTAACACAATAAAAGTCACTAAACTATTATTGTGTTACATGTTAAGAGACGTCTCATAAGTACCTGTCACAAATAAATATATATTTTATTATTTTTAGGAGTTGGACTATATTATGGGTGGCGCTGCAGCCTGGGAGAACGTAGATTCTACCGACGCTGTGTGCCCAAAGTGCAGTCACGGCCGAGCTTACTTCATGCAGCTGCAGACCCGGTCAGCAGACGAACCCATGACCACTTTCTACCGATGCTGTAACCACAAGTGTGCCCACAACTGGAGGGGGATTAATTGATTACTGACATATTTTGTCAAGGCTTTGAATGATTATGAATTTACTGAAACAAATTAGCTTCTACAGTAGATTTCTAGTTCGTCATAAAAGTTCCCCAAAAATGAAGCTAGATAAAATGGTGCCTGTAATAAAGTGCACTGAAGAATTGTCTGCAGTAAAAGCTGCAGAGTACTTAGCCACAGGCCAAGTTATCGCTGTGCCCACTGATACAATATACGGATTGGCTTGTAGTGCTAACTGCCCCGATGCCATCAAAAAGTTATACACAATCAAAGGTAGAGATTCAGCCAAGCCTGTAGCTATCTGTGTCACCAACATCTCTGATGTACGTAAATGGGGAGAAGCTGAACATATTCCAGACAATTTACTGTGTAGTTTACTGCCTGGACCAGTGACAGTAGTATTGGAGAAGACAAAGCTACTGGACAATCCATATTTAAACCCAGTTACAACCAAAATTGGTATTAGAATACCGAAACATAATTTTATAAACACAGTGACTAAAATATTTGATATGCCCGTTGCTTTGACTAGTGCTAACTTTAGTAATGAACCATCAACATTGTCCATAAAAGAGTTTGAACATTTATTTGGGCATTTAGGTGCTGTTTTTGATGGTGGATTGTTAAACCAAGGAATGGACCAGAGTAGGACTGGATCTACGGTTATAGACTTGTCCAAAATAGGACTTTATGAAGTGATAAGGCCAGGGATATCATATGAGAATGTTATTAATATAATTGAAAGTTATGGTTTAAAAAGTATTGTGTAACTATTATGATCCCTGTGATAATGTGGAATAAGTATTGTTAATTTATTATTTTGTGTTTTATTGTAGAATATTAGTGTTTTATTTTACCTTATCACCTAATCCAGTATTTGTGGATTGCCTTGTCGTAACAATGCAATAAAAGTATTTCTATAAATGTAATAAAACTCGCACCAATATAAAAGCGAAAGTTTGTGTGTATATTCACACATATTTTTGTAGTTTGGATTTGAATGCAATGTGTAATACATGACTTACATGCAGTGACTATTATAATATTTCTCCTTATTCAAATACATACTAATCTCATCCTATAAAATACTTGAAAACATAGCGGTGATAGTCATTAAATCTATACTGTAGATGAAGTTGTTCATAGCTCTTTAATCTTTAGCAAGAACTCCTACTTGTTGGACCTTGTAAAAGGAATGAAAACAACAAAACAAAGTCTGGGAAATACTGACTATAATAATTTAATATATTTATCCAAACTTATTAAATTACAAAGCAAGCAATTAGACTGGCAATCTCATGACTTGACTGATGATGACTTTTATCCACTTCAATGTTATCTGAAAAATAAGTTCTCATTCCTGGATCAGTGGATAAGTTTTAGAATCACATCCCATTTTCGTAGATGTAAAGTCTGTTTTATCTACTCATGTGCCAGAAGCCTTAAATATCACTTCTAGCCATATTGCCACTGCTTGTACAGGCTTGCTCCATTATATTTTCAAGTTTTATGTTACAAATTTTTCGGTTTAAGTGTGCTTTGTCAAGTCAAGGGTAGAAGTGTGCAAAAACATCTCATCAAATTGAGGGTAGGTTAGGTAAAGTCTCAAGAACTTGCTACCAAATCAACAAATCTTTTCCTTGATTTAGTTCAAAAAATTAATGGGATGAAGCCTAGCCTACCCCCCTTTTTTGCTTATTTTTTACTTCCATTTGCCTGGCTGTTTTACAAAACCACTATTGGTGTTATGACAGATAAAGGAATTTATCTGTCTGTGATCAAATAAATGAAAACAAGTTTCTTAACCGCTTCAAATAGAAAATACAAAAATGTTAAACATGTATAAACACCTCATATGGTTTTTAGAAGTATTTATACAATTTTGAAAAGAAAAGTTGATTTATGTATTGACTGATAGTCCTCACAAAACTAACCAATTTTGAAATGTGGGTTTTTATTTCTCAAAAACTTTGTAAAACTGAAATGAGATAGATTAAGTCTTGAATATCACAAAGGCTTTAAATGGCAAAAAATACTTAGGAAAAGTTATTTTCTAAATTCTTTGCAATGTTGCAGTCAAATATGAAGCCATCATAATTAATTATCTTTCATGCTCACAGAAAATTGCCATTGCCAAACAGTGATCAGACTGTATGAATTAACAGAAGGTATTATCAGTACCTAGGTAATGGTAATATAACATAAAGTACATTTTAATACCTCATTTCACAACTACCTTTCTAATGAATAAATTGAGGTGATGGATTCAATATTGTCTGCAATGGCCAGGTGAAAGTTACAGGATTTGGAATGGTGCAGAAACTACCAGAGGGGTTTCTGCCTATTTAAATTGTATTGATGAAGCTCTTTTTTAACTTTCTATTGAAATTATGGAGCTGTTGCAATGACACCTGTTACGTTAGATTTAGGAGCACAGGCAGAGTTATATGTCGATCGAGGTGGCGGTTCTAACCTCTACACGTGTTTATTGTTATTTTTTGTGTATTTTATCTATTTCTTGGTGAGTGGTAGCAAATAATTTGGACTAGTAGTTGTAGTAATTAATAATGGAATATATTCCCCCTACTCCGGTGGCTCCCGAGCCACCAGACCCTCCTGATCTTTCGGAATCAATGGATATAATTGAACCAACTCCCCGTCCCAAACCAATAAAACGCCCCAGAGACCCTGTTGACGACCTAGCACATTCTTCTTCAAATAAGAAAAATATATCTAGCCCGGAGTCGGCATCGGCATCAATCCAAACCATATACCAACACCCTGCGATGACCATCTTAGGCATCAGACAATATGAAGATATGGATGCTGGCCCCTTTATCGTACATGTATCCAAAGTGGAGGCAACCTTAACCGTAGGCACAGTCATTCGTCCTATTAAATTCGGCCATTTTTTGTTCACCAATAACATAAAAAATGTGTGCAGAGATGGCATCAAAAAGTAGGAAGGAACAAAATATCAGTCGAGTTCAAAAATGCTGCCGCGGCTAATTTGTTTATTAACAACCCCATCCTTAAAGATAATAACTATGATGCCATCATCCCTACATATAATGTCACCCGTATGGGGATAGTAAGAGGCGTTCCCATTGATTGGTCATTAGATCAGTTTGTTGACTCCCTTCAAATCCCAGGAACCACATATGTTCTGAAAGCAAGAAGGTTAAACCGCAAAACAAGTCTGATGGAGTAATAAATTGGGAACCAACACAGACCGTAGTCCTTACATTCAGAGGGCAAAGTTTACCTGATAGAATTTTCTCATTCTATTCCTCACTGGTTGTAGAAGCATACCAATTCCCAACTATACAATGCATGCACTGTCTACGGTTTGGACATATCAAATCCCAATGCAGGTCCCAGCCTCGCTGTTTCCGTTGCACACAGCCCCACTATGGTGATAACTGTGAAGTGCAAGAATCGGAGGCTACTTGCCTTTACTGTCAAGCGCGACACTTCTCCACAAATAGATCCTGTCCTGAACAAGAACGGCAACGCAATATTAAAATGAGTATGGCTCGGGAAGGTATATCATATTATGAAGCAAACAGTAAAACACCCAAAGTGACTCAAAGATTTAGCTAAGCTGTTCGAGAGACAACAGTCTCCCAAGAATTATGTTCCCAACCCATACCCTCTTCATCTTCCTCTTCTAAGCCATTCCAATCTCACCAAAAACTGTTTTCTCCTCCCAGGCCCAAGCCCTTCCTGGGAAGTCATATGACAGAATAACCCACCAAAACATTATAGCTCAATGTCCCTCTGTTCTTCCTAAGGGTCACGCCCTCCAAACAACTCAGCCCCTACCCACCCCTCCCGCATCAACAAATGAGCTTCTCATCCAACTCCTATCCATCATCATTAGCATGATCTCCCAGGATTCTAACAAATTACCGTCCAACGTTGCCCAAATGATTTCTCACCTCTCAACAATAACAGCCCAACATGGACTTATGTCCCATAATTCAATGGAACACCAGGAGCCTTCGACGTAAGGTTCCTGAACTATCTTTCTCATCTCAAAATACAGACCCATCCTGGTGGCTGTTGCGGAGACTTGGTTTGTCCCAGGCGTCCACTACCGGATCCGGGGGTTTTCATGTCTTCGTGATGATCGTCAGGATGGATCTGCTGGCTCTGCAATATTTATTAAACTATCCCACCCTTTTCCCAAATTCAACTCCCACCCCACAGTCCAGAAATAAATTCTGTAGCTGTCCGGGCATTTAATATATCTTTTATATCTATATATATACCTCATCCTTCCCCCCAACTAATTCCAGATATACTCTTAATCATCGCCTCTGTCCCTCAACCAATCATGATAATGGGAGATTTCAACGCCCACCATACCTCCTGGGGCTCACACCATTGTGATTCATTTGGACGGCTTTTACTAGAGGCATTTGAAGAGGCAAACCTGTGTGTGAGTAATGACGGCTCCCCTACACGAAGGGTCCTACCTTCCCAAAATCCCAAATCAGCTGTTGACCTAACCATCTGCTCCCCTGGCTTACTTCCATCCTTATCATGGGAAGTCCTCCTCTCAGTAGAGGTAGTGATCATTTTCCATATTAGTTAACTTAGGCCTGAGAGTTTCCCAGCCACAAACACCTACCCCTCTATTAAAATACCGTCTATCAGGGGCTCAATGGGATTCCTATTCAACTATTCTTGGCCAAAAATTAAATTCCATTCCCAATCCAGCTGAAGAAAATCCCCTAATTTGTTATTCTAAATTATTAGATGCTATGTTAACTTCAGCTGATGAATCTATCCCCCTTAAAAAACCTATAAACAACCGGTTCTCCCCTCCCTGGTGGGATCCAGAATGTACGGAAGCTGTCCGGGAACGCAACTCTGCTGAAAAGACATATAACAGGTCCATGTCCTTAGCAAATTACCTCAACTACAAAAAAGCAGCTGCAAAGTGCAGGAAAACCCTGTCAGCTAAAAAGAAATCAGGTTGGATAAAATTCTGTGAGAGCCTATCACCGACAACTCCACCTAGCATAGTATGGAAACAGGTCCGCAGATACAGGGGCTCATATAATTCCATCAACCCAAGATCCAATGATCCAAACTCCTGGATTGAATCTTTTGCAGACAAGCTGGCCCCTTCCTTCGCCCCTCAAAACCCCAATCCCAATACCCCTAGCCACAATCCATCCCATTTTGACCCCCATTTTGATCCCCTTTCTCATTCGAAGAATTGAAGTTAGCTCTAGATGGACTGACTGACTCCTCCCAGGAGTCGACGGCATCCTTATTCATTCATCACTAGAGCTAACGAAAACTTTAAACGATATTTCCTTACATTAATCAACATATTCTTTGAACAGGGATACATCCCTGATTCCTGGAAAACCCAAATTGTAATTCCCATCCCCAAACCTGGAAAAGATCCCTCAGATCCCAACTCCTACCGGCCCATTGCCTTGTCCTGTGTAGCATCCAAGATCACCGAAACTCTAATTAAAACAGATTGGAATGGTTTACTGAGAATAAGAGAGTTCTTCCCCAGTCCCAGTATGGTTTCGGAAGGGTATGAGTACGGCAGACAGCCTCAGCATTCTAACTACTGATATTCGGATCGGATTAAAAAACAAGGAGTATGTAGCAGCAGTATTTTTAGATGTCGAATCAGCTTATGACAACGTCCAGCTCCCAGTTCTCAGAAATAAACTTTTACAGCTGAGTGTCTCGGTGAAGATGGCTCGTTTTATTAACCTTTTTCTGACGGAGAGAACAATCCATATTAAAAATAGAAATAATGCTGTTATAACTAGAACAATTTGGAAGGGGCTTCCACAGGGTTCGGTTCTCAGCCCTCCTCTATATGGCATATATACATATGACTTGGAACTCTCTGTTGCTCCTTTCACCCAAATACTTCAATATGCTGACGACCTGGCGCTATATGTAACATCCGAAAAAATTGAGGAAGCAGAGAGTCTCCTGAACTCTGCCTTATTCTATCTGGAGGACTACCTTAATGATAATGGATCATCCATATCACCTTCCAAAAGTCAATCTATTGTTTTCACCAAGAAGAGATCTGTCCCCAATATCCACCTGAGATGTAATGGCCAAGCCATCCCTCAAAAAAACTCAATTAAATTCCTAGGTTTATGGCTCGACACAAAATTAACAGGAGTCCCTCACGCTGAACATGTAGCTGCTAAATGTGAGAAGAACCTGAATATCCTCCGTTCCCTATCAGGCGTATGGTGGGGCTCCCATCCGTTCTCACAAAAACTTCTGTACAACTCAATAATACGTAGTCACTTTGACTACGGAGCATTTTTACTAGAACCTGGCAATAAATCTGCCCTTAACAAATTATCAGTTATTCAAGCTAAATGTCTCCGGGTTATCTTAGGTGCAATGAAGTGCACTCCTACTAATGCCATCCAGGTAGAATGCGGAGACCCACCTCTAACGTTACGAAGACAATTTTTGGCTGATAGGTTCTATTCAAAATCCTCCAAAATTCAGACCACCTCTGTGGCTAAAACTACAAGAACTTCATAGACTCACTCCCCCTCTAGACATCAGACACCAGATAAACCTTCCTTGTGTTCTTCGTAGTTATGTAAAATTTTCGAACATACCTTTTACTATTGCTCAGTTCCCTGTTAATCCTCTGTTTACGACTAAGTACCATGCCATAACCTTCCAACCTCGCATAGTTTTAAATTTGGGTGTTGATAAAGAATCTGAGCACTCCAACCGTAAGTTCTGTGAAATAATGGCAACTAATTGGACTGGTTGGTTGCCGGTATATACAGATGCATCAAAATTGAGCCAAAATGGAGATGTTGGAGCCATGGTTTGGATACCTAAATACAATGTCGTTTTAAGACACAAATGCCCCCTCTAGCTTCTGTTTTCACTGGAGAGGCTATTGCCATACTTGAAGCAATAATGTATGTCTCATCCCACTCCATAGATAAATCAATTATCCTAACGGATTCCAAAAGTTGCTTACAGGCTATATTGTCAAACCAGTTCAAAGCAAAATCTAAATTTCCCATTATACTTAGAATTAAAGAAGAACTGCTAAAATCACATAATCTTGGCCTTCAAATAGTTTTGGCATGGATCCCTGGACATGCTGGCATTACAGGAAACGAAAATGTAGACTATCATGCCAAACAAGCAACGGTAACTGGTAACAAAGACTATTACCACATATACACATATGATCTCTCCACAATATGCCAACCCCAACTAGTGGAGTCCTGGAACAAAGTATGGTTGCAGTCCAAGACCATTAAGGTAAATTTTACGGTCAAATCCAAGAGTGCATTCCGCCTAAACCATGGTTTTCTAAATTCAAAAATATTAACAAAAAGAGTCACCTCCACAATCTGTCGCCTACGCTTAGGTTTTGCCTGTACTGCGGTGTTTCTCAAAAAATTAGAATTCGAGACAGTTCACTATGTGAATGTGGCTTGGCTGACGGCACCACCGACCACATTTTCCTGGAATGCTCCAGATATCCTGATTCCCTCTATGACATGATCCTCCGGACCTTCCCTCCTGCTAATTTCACCAATCTCCTCCCATTAGTATATTCTCCATTTGTGTATGTCCTCAGTAAATATATTAAAAGAAATAATATCAAACTATAATTCTTGTTTTATATGTGTGATAAATTGTATTTTTATTTAAATTCATACCTATACTTTTATGTATATCTTGTGATGTTATCTTTGTGTTTGTCTATTGCAGAGGTTTAATGTATTAAATATACAACTACTAATCACTAACAAACAAATCTCTACTACACCGACCAACTGCAAGAGCTACTACTATTCAATCTGAATACCGGCCAAATTCTATTGAACATCCTGCTGAAACACAAGACATTGGCGAAATTATGGTCATACAACCGAATGGAAGCCAGAAATAAAGAAGAAGAAGAAGAGTTATATGTCATGCAAGGGCACAGTTATATACATCTATACCAAATACACAAGTTTTGCCACTCAATTACTAATTCTTGTTTAATTAACATAAGCAATTTAGTCATTTGAATACAAATGGTAAAACACATTTAAAAATAAGTTAATCTCGTTAACAATTTATTTCATAATAGAAATCACAACAGGAACTCACATTTGAACCTTAATAATTATAATTTCATATTTGCCTTATACTCGGCTTCAGAAAAATTCAATTACTCTTTACATTATTTTGAACACGTTCAAAACAGAGTTATAATACAAATTTATAATTCAATTATAGGATTTCATGCAGTTCACTAGATCGAGTACAGAAGACAGACTAGTAGAGAGATCAGAATATACTCATTGTAAACAATATCAGAAAATATACTTACAATCACCACAGCTCAATGAGAAAAAAGATTTGGCTAGAATAAGAGGATTCGACAGCAGTGTCATATTCCATTGAATAAAACACTTTTAATACCTATTGCTAATTTATACACAAACTATATCTACAGTATTGTACTAGACCGGACTACTCAAAGGGTTCCTGTTGGGAGGGAGTTTGTTATCTAGTGCCTGCCATCGGCTCGGAGGCCACACTATTGCTACGGCTTTTGCATTTACTAAACCCAACGAAACAGGCCCAAATGTGTTGCTGTCCAGTGTATGTCCCGTATGGTCGCCTTCGATCCAACAATGGCCTTCTGGCACCTTCACGTACTGATTTTTGTAGCCCAGCGTGCTTACGATATCTCCTTGGAGACCCACCACGCGCTTGATTATCTTCTGGTGGGGATCCTTCGGCGATACCACTGATATTACATCTCCTCGCTTCAGATTATAATTCCTGACCGCCCATCTGGATAGGAACACGTAGTCGGTGTTGCGCGATTCTGGGTTAAGCGCGGGCTGCATAGAAACACCCTCTACTCTGGCAACATACCCTACAGTGTCGAGGAAGGTTATGCCGATAGGTACACCAAAGATCACGGATCGACCGAAGCCTCTGAGAAACATCAATGAGCCGTTTCGTGACTTTGTAACCAGAAAGCACTCGACATAGTCGGTTTACTGCATAGTGTTCAGTTTTCGGTTTTGCTGTACTTAATTTTGTAACATTTTTTTTGAAGAATTTTGTAAAATGATGACAATACAAGCGGATTCAACTTCGTTAGTTACGATTTTGACATAATTTTAAAATTAGACTTTGATTACTAACTAAGCACCTCTTTTTTTAGTGTGTTGGCACGATAATATTATATAAATGTTGAAACACGACAAAAAAAAAAACTCAAAATCGCAAGTCTGCAACATCCAATAAACATAAACCAGAATGGCAACTTTTTCTTGTATTACCTATGGTTTTGCTTATCTGTGCAATAACTCGTTCACTTCATTCACGAAAGAACGGTCATAGGCTGTATTTTCGGTCTTTACAAATACTCAAAAAAGTGTTGATGCTTTCTAGTAAATTACAACCAACCAAACAGAATTTCGAACATTTTATTTGTGTAAATCGCAATATATTTATTGATTATCACTGAATTAACACGTATTTATATCGAGAACGCAACGAGAAGGAAATTTAAAACTAATGTCGACAGATATAAGTGCACCGTGGTCGAGAAAGAAAAACTTACAATCTGCATAATCAGCTGTCAGCGAGAAATCATCTGTCCCTGTAAATATAAAAGCTGAAACGATCACAACACGTTTCACTACGGCATGTTCGAATGACGGTGTATACGAGCGATCTACGATGTGACCCTGAAAGCTCTCGCGACGAGCACCGTTCACGGAACAGATATGGGGTAATAACCTATCAGGGGCGAGGCTGGTTACGCTATGGCGGGGCTCCCGTGAGCTCTGGCGTCGATTCCTCGGAGAGACCGTCAGGAAAGCGCGCACTATGTCCGGCGACTACGCCTTCTCGGCGAAGATAGTGAGTCCCGCGAAGTGCAACGAGAAGCCATGGGACTCGTGGATCGGCGAGATCGGGCACCTGTCGCCGCGGGCCGACGACGGCGCGTTCTTGGAGCCCGCGCCAGCCGAGGGCAAGGGCAGCGGTTCGCGGCGCGTGCACGACGCGCACCCCTACAAGGGCGGCGCGCGCGCGCGGCGCTCCGGCCTGCACCGCCTGCGGCTGCCCAGCATGAGCCTGCACGGGCTGTGTCCGCAGATCGACGACCTGAACGCTGCCGTGTGCCACATGTGCGGCTACATCGTGAAGTGCAGCGCGGCCTACCGCCACCTGGTGGAGGCGCACGGCGCCGCTGAGCCGCTGGCGCCACCGCCGCCGCCCGCGCTGCCGGTACGCAGCCGCAGCCGGCACAAGAAGGAGCCGCCGGCGCCGGCCCCGGCCGAGCCACCGCCGGTGCGCCGCGAGCCGCCGCCGCGCCCGGCGCCTGAGCCTTCGTATCCGGAGGAGCCCGCGCCCGAGGTGCAGGTGCGCGTAGACCCCGGCGACCTGCCCGTCGTCAGCATCCAGGACCCCGAGGATCTGCCGCTCGGGGAGACGCTCACCGACGACATATTCGCCATCATGAACTCGGAGGGCATCCAAGCCGACGACATCACGAACTCGGCGGACTGGAAGAACATCATCCGAGACATCGGGAACCTGCAGGACTTCGCGCAGCCGGGCGAGCCGGGCGATCTGTACGCGGCGGGCGAGCCGGGCGCGACGGCCGAGCTGTACGCACCGCTCGCGTACGCGCTGCCTGAGAGCGAGCTGGCGGGGCTGCAGTTCGCGGCGGCGCCCGAGCCGCCTGCACCCGCGCCCCACCCCGCCGCCGCGCGCCGCGCCCGCCCGCCGCCCGCCCCGCCGCCAAGCACTCGCGCAAGTCCGGCAAGACGAAGAGCACCTCCCGCGAGCGCGAGTACGACCCCAACAAGCACTGCGGCGTGATCACGGCCGACCTGAAGCCGTGCACGCGCTCGCTCACATGTAAGGCGCACGCTCTCTCACTACGGCGGCTGGTGGAGGGGCGGGCGAAGTTGTTTGACGTCTTGTTGGCGGAGCACCGCGCCTCGAGGGACTCGGCGGCGGCGGCGGGGGCGGCGGCGGCCGCGGCGGTCGCGGCGGCGCCGGCGAGCGCGGCGGAGTTGGGCGCGTTCGGCGCGCTGTCAGCGGAGCAGCAGGTGGACGACATCTACGCGAGCCTGCTGCGCGCCGACGAGCCCGTGCTGCCCGACACGTCTAGCATCACGTCGCTGCTGAGCCAGCCCATGGAGTTCGTGCTCCCGGACGAGGCCGAGCTGCCGGCGCCGGTGCCCGCCCTCAGCATCGCGTCCCCGGAGAGCGCGGCGCGGCCGGCGGCGCGGCCCGACGACGCGCCGCCGCCGCCCGCGCCCGCCGACGTCTTCTGGTACGCCGCCAGCCCGCGCCCGCTCGCGCTCTGCACCTACAACGCGTCCCACGCAGGCGGCGCGGTCACGCTCGGCAAACGCTACGCCACCGTCCGCTCCAACATCAAATCCTCCCTCTCCAGATCAACTAAAACGGGCACCTCGAACAATTTCTATTACGGACAGAACGCCCTGACGTTATCGAAAAGTGTACATATGAACGCCAGTAAAAGTAACAAACCCGTGCGTAAACTCATAGTGACCTGTAGTGATAGTGGGGGAAAGGTGCAGCAGACTCTGAACGAGCTCTTTGGGGGGGAAGTGAGGCACGCGCTCAACGGTCACGTGAGCAAGGCTCGGCAGCCGCTAAAGCATGGCAAAGGCCCGACTGGGCTGGAGCTCGGTTTCTCGATCCGTTGTTAGCCGATGAAAAGTGCTGAGCCCTCGCCGCTTCTGAACGACCACCGGTTGTGTAGTCATTAAATTTGTATATTTATTTTCTGTAAAGAATCAAAACGGACTCAATGATTGAAATAATGTAAATTAATCGAACAACTCTCTCGTGAGGAAATGTTATAGTGTAAAATCTCAATTGTTTTCGAGGCGCAATCTTAATGATGTTTATATTATTTTGTATAGTACTTGTAAGATTTTTTTAATTGTTCGAGGAGGCTCGTCTGCCCCTGTTTTAATGAAACAAACAGATTTTATCGCAGAATGATAGTATTTTTTGAGATGTTACTCATTGTTGATACTGAATTGATACTGATAAATGGCCTAGGACTAATAAATGATTAATTGTGATGAAAATTTCCATGTAAAAATATAAATATTGCGATAATAAGTATATCCGTAATAGATAAATCGCCTCCTTTTGAAAATAAAGGCAAATACCTCAATAACTATGAGCTTGTTTTAGTGATGTGTTGGCGACATTGTACCGTATACCAACGAAGTATTTAGGGCTTCGCGGAAACTGGTTATTAGCTGGTTCCCACGGTGGTGCCACACTTTCATTTTCTTTTATAGCAACCGCCTCTGGTACTTACTACGTATTTTGTATTTCTTGACCTTATATTTGCGTCTGTATCGTTATACTTTATTTCGGAAAAATTTAAATGAGATGTTAAAAAATACGATAATATGAAAAAAAATATACCATCTTTTTCGAAAAATAAAAGAAATTCCAACAGACATCAAAATTACCTACTTCTTGCTATTTATGGAAATCTTTCATTTCTGTTAATGTACCAAATAAATGATGAATCGGTTTCGTTAAAAAGTATATGTACCTATATGTAATTGAGGATATACATTCACTGATATACATATATAAAAAAAAAACGAAATACGAAACTCCTCAGTCATCAGTCATTTGTCTTATTATCCGTTTAAAATGACGGAGACTAAGAATGTTATTCCGTGCCGGATTCGTTCCGACTGCGATATGAATCGGCACCCAGATAAGAAATGCCTACATTAAAAGCATTCGCAAAAAAAAATCTCGCGCATGGTTCCATGCATTCGTGCCTGCTCACATGGATATTTTAATAGATGATAACTCCCTGAGGATGGAAAGGCGACTAAGCTGCACCATTTAACCACCTCTCGTCACCCTCTGTGAAGCAAGGTGACCCAATTTAGTGTCAATCCATCAGTGATATATCGTGTGCCTTCAGGGGCTATGGAGCGTTTTGGGACCCTGTATTATCAGTTGGACGGCAAAAGGCAAGTTAGGTTTCAGGTACCTCTTCTAATACATTATTCCGCAACGCCGTACAAAAATCATGCGACAAGGAGAAATGATCGAAGGTTGCAACCCCCCTCTTCAAATTGCACTCTTGAATCTTATTATTTTATAACCTTCTATCATCCTACATAGGTCTCTTGGTGGTTCATATGATCCATAAATTTTATTCACGGGCCAGTAGTCTATAAAAGTTACGTCATTAGGTTTACTAATTTATCGAGAGTGAAAAATCGAAAATCGAGAATTCCTACTGCTAATTTACCAGGTGTACAAATCGAGCCTTGAAACTTGATGAACTAGACAACGGGACATCAAGTACTTACATATTAAATACAGGCTACTACTACGAGTAGTTATAGCCTTTTTATGTCGCCAAATATGAAGTCATCAAGCCAATGTTTTATTCGGATGTGTATTGAGTAAAGCTATATTATTGTAATGTTTCATAAAAATCCATTTAGTAGTTTTTGCATAAAAAGTAATAAACATACATCGGTACATTCTTACATACTTTGGCTTTTATAATATTGCTTAGGATTATTGTGAATGCTTTTTGGATCGTGCCTTTTCTCTGTATTTGTGCGTAGATCACACCACTAAATGTTTCCACTGCTGGTACTCGGGGCTTCTCCTGCAAGAAGAGGGTCAAGGCCATAATCCCCCAAGCTGGACCAGTGCGGGTACCGACCCGCTCTAATTAGACTAGGCTTAGAACAATTAAACGGACGAAACGACGGATCGAAGTGACGAAAAGTAGGAAAGTCGCGAGTTTATTTCGAAATTACGTTTTTCGTAGAAAGAGAGCAGACGTTCTGTTGTTCCATTGTTTCGGGGTAGACATTCCGCTTCATGGGGCATAACATGGAAACGTTTTAACGTAGGTACCTTTATTTATTTATTAACAAGCAGCGCCCCGTGGTTCTAATCGAGTAGTTCCCGTTCTCGATATTTTTCTGGGATAAAAGTACCTACCCTATGTGTTTTTTCAGGCTTCTAATCCGTTCAGACATTACGACGCGTTTGAAGTCTTGCTTGCTAATGAAAATCAATGTCATACAGTATGAACAACACAGTCCTAAGGGTGGGTCTATTGAGATACTAGTAAAACACTTTGTATAGTCCTCTGAAAATTTTATTCGACAATTCACGTCAATTACCTGCGGTTCATGTAGTATTTCGATACCGCGATGTAGCTTAGTGTCGAAACGACACTAGCAACATCTAACTTTATTGTTGCACATTAATACCACTGAACTGTCTCTCATAGATGGCGGTTAAAGTTTTATACACAGTAGAACCTCGATAAGTTAAAGTCCAAGGAAAACAAAAAATGTTTTAAGTTATAGAGGTTTTAAGTTATCAAGGGTTTTGGTTTTGGGCTCTGATGGGGAGGGAACATATTATTTTTTGAAGTTATAGAGGTTTTTAAGTTACCGAGGTTTGAGTTATCGAGGTTCTACTGTATTTACTTATTTATATTTACTTTAAAAAAACATAGACCTAGCGAGCAGAGGTTTCCAACTCTCGCTTCCTTAACTCACACGACCTCTCACTGTCCAGCATCACGGCGAAGATGGTCGGCGAGGGGTCCGCCCTCACTACCGCGGCTAGAGATAGCCGCGATTCCGCCTCCATGGCAGCATCGCGGCCCTTGTCCTGCCACTGAGCACTCTGCTAATCAGAGTGCTCGTGGAGGACCTTCATCTGGAAGACTTGGGAATTTTACTTGGCCGGTATGTCAGCCGAGTAACCTTCCCAAGTCTTCCAGTCCCTCTCCCCAACCTCTACACGCACAGCTCAAGGGGGAGAGGAGCGCGTGTAGTAGTTCCCAGCCGCGGCCGAGATTCGCCATCACACAACAAGATGCCACCGAGGCAAGGCAAGTTGTTGTGTGATGCCCAGGGGCCACGTGGAGGTTCCTGGGTCACGCACACCTTGTGTCTACTATGTGCGAGTAATGGAACTTGGTAAGGCAAGATCAACCGTTACTCAATTCAATACAAAGTAAGTTAATTTTCTCCGAAAAAACAAAATTCAGACAGGACTACATTTTATAATATTTGTATAAACACCGTTCTAAGAAAACAGCGAGATATTACAATTTACGAAAACGTCGTCCAGGTAAGGATGCTAAAATTATTTTTACTGATATTTCTATTAATAGATTTTTGCTGATATTTCAAAAACTGCTTCACCAGTTGCGATAAAATTGATTTGGGACTGTTGACCGCCATCTCGCCTGATGTTAAGCGACGATGCAGCGTGCTTAGCTAGAAGAAACCGTTTCACTCTCGATTTGATGACATCAAGTTTGTAACCATCGGGGAAAACCCACTCAGACAACACATTCCAGAGCCTTGACGTTCTTATCACACACACTTGTTCTTATCAAATACAGCTACATAGGAATATTTATCGTTTAGATTTACCCTTACTATCTACTACCTGTGCCCGCGGTTTCACGCGCATTTTTGTTTATTTCGCGGAACCCTGTTTATTTTCTTGAAGTATGAGTAGCCTAAGTTATACTCAAGGGCGGATCCAGAACCCTAGGTGGGCCACTAAATAAAAAGCATGCATGTACACACTTATCGCACAGTTTTGTGGCTTGAGATTTGGGTAGGACTTGTGTATTAAGATGAGTACCTATTTCATCACATGGTTGGTTTAATATTTCATAAAATAACCTTTAATTAAATGCTCTAATAATACAACAAGAACAAAATTAACAATTTTGATTTACCCCCGACTACCTCAGATTTGTAATCTGTACAACATTATACTAGTCAAGCCCTTTCATTTGATACCCATATTGAGGGAGTAGTGAAAAAAGAAGTGTGGCCATTTTGGATTTGAAGCTTGTTATTAGTGTATAGTATTCTACCAGTCAAGCCACGCAGACATAGTCACACGCAGTAAAATATGATGTACCTACTTAAATACAATTCAAAAATCTTTATTAGGTATTGTTTGCAGATAAGATGACGCAAAACATTTTAAAAATTCACCCATACAAACGGGCCTCTTCTGGCCTCCTACGATATGTCTGGCAAAACATTTTTTTTAGTTTTAATATAGGTATGCAATGAAAAAAAAAATAACGGCTGTTTAAAATCTTCTTCATCTTTTCATTTCTAGCTTCTATTCTAGCTCCTACACGCATGATGTGGGCAAGTGTGGGCGTTTCTATGTACATACCTATAAAAGTCAACTTTATTGTATTTTCTCGCCGTTTAAACCTTCCCTGGACTACGACAAACGTTACAAAACCAAAATCAGCCAAATCAGTTCAGCCGTTGTCGAGTTTTAGAGAGACCCACGACAGTTCACAATTCACACAGCAATTCATTTTTAACTGATTTCCAAAAAGGAAGAGGTTGTCAATTCGAACAGTATGTTTTTTTATGTATGTTACCTAATTTCTCGAGAATTATCGAAATTTCCCGTACCGATTCTAAAATTTCTATTTATGTTCGGATGGTTATGGTTCCCGAATGGTCCCATATAAATCTTAACGAAATCGGTCTAGTGGTTTTGAAATATGAACCAAAAAGTAAAATTTGCATACAATTTTCTGGATGACGTAATTGTAGATTGCTCAAAAGTTATGATACTCGCCAAGTCTAACAGGTAGTGGATATGCCTACCTACCACGTGCCTACATAGTATTTTTAGCCTGACTGGCACCGACTTCAAATAGATGAGTGAGTAGCACTTGTGATGATTATGATATTATTATTTTTCGCTTCGTGCCTATTTGTGTGTTAGAAGTCGGTTTATTTTTTTTTGTACGAGAATAGTTTATTATATATAAGATCAATAAAATTATATCAGCTATCTGACCGCCGTAGTACAAGATTCTTTTCACACACAAGCTCATTCTTTCCGTTCCAGTCGGTTGTAGGACCCTACGCCTGATGTTTTACTCTATTATCACTATTTGTTACCAACAACCAAAATAAGTAGAACCACACCATACCTCGCCGGTAGCGATTCTAGCGTTCAAGTACCTACACTACTACACTACACACAGATTTTATGTAACAGTTTTCATTGTCTAAAAACGCGCATAAAACGGCGTTTTTTAAAAATAAAACCTGGCTAGATCAATTTATCGTCCCCGAAACCCTTAGTATACATAATTTCATGAAAATCGTTCGAGCCGTTTCCGAGATTCAGATTCTATATATGTATATACAATATGTGTATATACCTACAAGAATTTCGTTTAAAGGTATAAGAAAATAAAATACAATAAAATAAAATAAAAATAGCCTTTATTTCTACTACAAATATGACAAATAATTACTTAGACCTATATTTAAGATAGTAAATAAGTTTCTATTTTTTTTGTACTATACAATAAATATATAATTATATTCTCTTTTATAGAGTATGAGTAGTAGTCGCCTCTGCAGCGTAGGCCTCTCCTAATCCTTTCCATTCGTGTCTCTCGCGTGCGTTTCGCATCCAGTGAGAACCACCCCTCTGGTTGAAAATGTCGCTCCATCTTTTGTGTGGTCTGCCTTTCCTTCTCTTACTGTCCCTTGGTATCCACTCTACTAAACGTTTGGTCCATCTATTATTGTGCATTCTACAGATATGCCCCGCCCATTGCCATTTTAATAATCTTATTCTTTTTCGTACATCTATTATTTTTGTTTTATGCCTGATATTTTGATTACAAATTTTATCTGATAACTTCAATCCCAGCATACTTCTCTCCATTTTGCGTTGGCAGATCGCTATTTTTTCTTCATCCTCTTTTCTTAATGACCACGTCTGACAACCATATGTCAAGCAAGGTAATACTGTTACTTCGTATAACTTCTTCTTGATGAATATATTAACAGTGCTATTTTTCATCACTTCTTTGAGTCCCCAATATTTTTTCCAGGCTAAAGTTATTCTTCTCTGTATTTCCTTTTCAGTTTGTTTTTCAAAGGATACTAGTTGTCCCAAGTATATATATTCCTTTACAAATTCGATTTTTTCGTTTGCTACTATCACGTCGTGTTCTTTCCCGTTAGTTATAATCTTGGTTTTTGTTGTGTTTAGCGACAATCCCACCCTTTGACTCTCCATTGACAGTTCTCTGACCATACTTTCTAGTTCAACGGCACTTCCCGCGAAGACTACCAAGTCATCTGCGAAACGCAGGTGGCTCAGCAGCTCCCAAATCTACCCATATTCCCTTCGACTCCCAATTGAGATTTCTGAAAATAAATTCGAGTACAGCTGAAAAAATTTTTGGGGAAAGAGGATCTCCCTGTCTTACTCTTATAAAGGTATAAGATAAGATGATATTTATACGAGTATGATAAGTTTTCATTCAAATGTCATATTTTTTACGTTTTTATAGGAACTTTTCAATTACCTACCTACTCTCTAAAACCTCGCTGTAACTATAAAACTTTGATACCTCAGAAGTTGAAGCCGTCGTATATACTTACAGCTTACAGGTATGTTTTACGCATCTGTAAAATGCTAGTTGTGCTTTTTGCGCTCGTCCAAAGATCATTGAGGTTATCTAAGGCTCAATAAGATAAGATCCAGCCACAGATTTCTAAACAGATGAAACCTTCGTGAACGACACTGTGAGGCCAGTAATTAGTTATGTATGCGTGACAGCTCTCACCGACGTTGTCAAATTACTCACGTTGGTGTGCGTGTAATGTTCCCAGTCTTAAGAAAAAAAATCCCACTATTGTTGTCTTAGCTTCGGAAATCTTCGCGTATAATAAACACATATATTACATAGTATGAAAAGCACTACAAAATCCCAGAGGATGTGGGTGTTTCGTCATCCAGACCGGACATTTTCCTTTTTTCTAGAGCTACGAAACGCATAGTCCTTGTAGAACTTACCGTACCGTGGGAAACTAATATACCTCAAGACCACGCGATGAAACAAAATAAGTATTACGACCTCCTAAACTTTATTAACAAACCTAACTGAATTAACAAAAAACGGCTATGTAGTTAGTTTATACGCTGTAGAAGTGGGAGCGAGAGGTATACCAGCAAAATCTCTCTGTAACCTACTGAAAGACCTTGGCTTATCCAGAAGTGCAGTAAGTTCTATACTAGAACGTGTATCTAAAGCTGCACTAGTAGGCTCATATCAGATTTGGCTGGGCAGGGAGAGAAAAACGAGTGGTGAAGGTGAGTGTTGATGTACGTCAGAAAGGGGCCCCTTAAACCTACGCCCGAGTCACAAGTCTCGGGAACTACTCGAGTTTTTCTCTCTCTGCCACACGATGGACCCGGCACCCGCACGGTGAATCCATGGAATGCTAAGAAAATCGTCTCATGTTAAAATAATTTATTATTACACCGATTATATATAATGCAAGGATTTCTTGTTATTACTCTTTCCATCCTATAAAGTTAAGAATTTTGATTTAGCATGCAACTAAAAATTCGAATATTCGTACAGAAAATTCGGAATAAAAAGACAACGCCGAATAATAGTAAAAGTCATGTGTGTTTTATTTTGAGTATTCTATCGGAGCTTTTTGCGAAATTTTGAATATTATGCTTGACAAAAGGTGGCAACTACGTACTTATTTAATATCGGTGAACACAGGCGGTGCAGAGAATTTTTGTCAACTGATTTGATGTTGGGGGGCCAGATCATTCGATTTGTTTATTATCCAATCTTTGTCTGGACGCGTGTCGCAAACGAAAAGTTCACCTTTTCAAAAATGTTGATACAAACCAACGAAAACCGTCTAAGAGTTTATGTAAATCAGTTGAACATTATTCACATCGCCACCCAAAGCTACGTCGTCCAAATACCTAACGTTTACATTGGACTAGAGATGTTAAACGATAGAGCAAATGGCCAGGGCGAAGGTCGCATGGCCGAAGATTCACCAAGTCGATAGCCAACGGAAGATAGCATAGGATTGTTTTGATAATTTTGTGGGTCTGCCATAACATTGCCAAAGAAACTTGTAGAAATCAAGAATTGTATTCTTCACTTCGGACAACGGGCTCCACGATCAACCAAATTAAAGGCGTTTTTGACGTACACCTTTAACAACCCTCTCCCCAACTTTGGACAAAGAAAGTCAGGACAGAATGAACAGCAGCCTCACGTCCACTCAGAGAACCAAAATCAAGTTTGTGAGACAGGGAGCTCGAAAGTGCAACGCTTTATACCGACAACCTACAGCAGCAAGGCCAGTATATGTGGTGCCAACAGCGATTGGCCTGATCCCAACATCTTTTTTGGGTAAGTATGTACGCACAAATTAGCACCGTATAAAACTTCCACAACGCCACTACTGACTCGACCAGATAACATGAGGTTGATTAAAACGATTAGATCTCTCAAAAGAACTCGCCTACTTTTTTAAGCTCCACTATACCTACTTATAAGAATTAAAACTTGCTTCATAACTATAGTTTTCATCAACACTATTAGTATTTTTATAAACGCATCAATTGACATTCAATTAAAAAAATACGATTATAAAAATAGGGGTTAAAATAGAATAATACAATCTACTTAAGCACATAAATAATTTGGTCTACGAGTATCTTCAAAAAAAAAACATAATCTATATTTTACCTTAACTTTAGGGAAAATAATTTCAGTTTAGTAGAGGAACACTAACCAATTTTCGTTGAGGTGTTGTGTTTCTATTCATCAATCGAAATGAAATCGCCTAAATTATACAAAAAGCAGTAAAAATATTCAAACTTTCCTATGAAATGATATTCCTCTTTCCTTTTCTTATTTTTGGGAACAATGTTTGCAATGTTGGGAGACACAAGACGGCATAATCTTGTACAAAACTTAAAATCACACGGGACTGCCGTACGAGACGGAAGTCCGTTTCGTACTGACTGGAGTTTGTATTTGCTTTGGCGTTTGATATTTGCTTTCTGGACCTAAGGATCTGTGTTCTGCACGTTCCATCTGCCTTTTGTTTTAGAAATCTGTGGATCCAGCTTTGACGCCAGTGTGAACATTATTTTGACGCAGAACTATATCATTGCGTCCAAGAATATTCACCTTTATTACGATCGCTGAGGGTATGAAGCGCACCTAAGTACACACGAAATTGAATTTAGTACTCTGACTGTTTGTCGTCCGCGACACCATTACATCTCAATTGAACGTAAATCAAAGCTCGCAAAATTGTTTCCGAGATCTCAAAAAATGAAGAATTTTCAAGATGAAAATATACAGTCAAAATAGTTATCAATTTTGCCGAGAGTGGCGTCAATATTTAATTTTGTGAACACTGACTCCAGTAGGAACTAAATAAAGTGTAATGAGCTTTTTACACATGCCATATCAGTGTTGGGTACCAAATCAAACCACCGCACCACTGTCTTTTCGAAGTCATGTGCGTAACGCTGCTCAACTTAAAACGGGAACATTTAGTTGGCTGCTTATGAAGATACCTGTTTAAAGTTTTGAAGTATTCTTCAAATCAAGAGTGAATCAGTTAGTTCTAGGTGAATCCACTCCATCGTTGACTACGTCGTCGCTCACAAATCACAATCGCAATCACAGTCGATAATGTCGGTAACAAAGTTGTTCAGGAATACTTTATATCTAGGTCAAGTTATTCAACTGGGTAGAAACAACTCCGGCAAAGAGACTGACAGAAGAATACGTCTAGGTTGGGCAGCATTTGGGAAGTTACGTCAAATCTTTGAGTCGCCACTGCCTCAGTGCCTGAACTCCAAAGTGTATAAATAACCAGTGTGTCATCCTGATCCTAACCTATGGGGCGGAAACATGGACACTGACAAAAGGCCTCGTCCACGAATTCTAATTTACACAGCGAGCTATGGAGAGGGCTGTGCTCGGAATATCTTTGGACAGAATCCGAAACGAGGATATCTGACTAAGGTAACTTTTACCCACGGCTTCGTCTGCGCGAAATAAATATTAAATGTTAAGGTAACTCAGGCATTATTTTTAGAATTTCCAAATACACTTTCAATCTCCGTTCAATTTTTTTTTTTTACTGTTCGGACCTTCATTAGGTATACACCCAGGCGCGGATCCAAGGGGTTCATGGGGTCATGACCCCCCTGGGCTGGGTCGAGTACCAAGGTGAACCACTGATTTAAAAGCATGCATGTGCTTGTCGCATAGTTTTGTGACATGACCACGACTATATAGCCCCCGTGACCCTCCCTGGAGCCATGTGAACCTCCTTGGAGCCAAAGCTGGATCCGCCCTTGTATACACCTCACAGGAAATCGAGTTTCTATTGCATAGGCAACGCACTAAATGTTCCCAACTGCTGGGACTCGGGGCTTTCTCTCGCAAAGAGAGATTCAAGGCTGTGAAGGCCATAATCCACCACGCTGGTCAAGAGCGGGTTGGTGGATGACACATAACCTCGATGTTTTCACGATGTTTTTCTTCACCGTTTCTAAGTTTCGCGTTACGCACATGACTTCAAAAGACAGTGTTGCGCGTGGTTTTGAACCTGGGTTATCCAGAATCCAGATCGGCAGTCGCCGTTCTCCCGACTAGACCAGCCGTAACTCGTAACTTAAAAAAACATGACCTATACATTTTTATTTCATAATAACCGCAGTATTTTAGAAGCCTATTTCATATGCTCGATGCGGAAAATCAGACAAAACGATCGAAATACCTACTTCTTTACGATTTAATTTCGTGAAACAATCATTAAAAATGTGTGATAAATATAATATTTGCTTATCTATATTGCTTTTCTATCATGTTAATTTATAGCAAATATGTTTAAATTCATCAACAAACTAATAAATTTTAATAATTATGGTCATCAATAATAATAATTAGGTCACATCACTATCGCATTATTGAGCGCTGAATACGTCGCGCGCTATCTGTAGCTACCTTTGATCCCGATAATTTTAACACATTCAGTGGCACCATTGTTTTCTAATCAGCGATGTCGCACTCTCGGCACTGCACAATGAGCTTGTTGTCAACAATGATGTCTTAGCTTTGATATTCCTCTCTTTTCTTTCCGCTTGTAATGATAGAGACCGCAATAGCAAAGCGAAAGCAGATTTAGTTAGGCGGTAGAAGGGCTGGACATGCCGAGCGTGTTCACCGGCACTATTTATAAGTGTATTCATAAAAATACAAATGTCGGCTTAAAATGTGCTTATTCGTATTACTCAATCAACGGACCACGCCTGGCGTGCTCGCGACATGGCGATTGACATTAGTAAGAACACACTCGGCGTGTTGACGGCAATGCCGATTATGTGTTAAAGTGGACCAAATCGGGAGTCGTAGCTAATTAAAAATCATTATAAAAGTGAACATAACCAAAATGAAAAGCTGTACATACTCAGAAAATATTATAATTTTAGTTTTCAGTAAACTACAATACATTATAACCAAATAAATTTACATAGTTTTTTTTTTGTAGGATTACGCTGAAGGAAGTGAAGCCGAAAGGAATTTATCACAAATATTTTAATACCGAATTATTATTTATCATATATTGAATTCGCGAATAAAAACAACTGTTTTTTTTAAATATGTTGTTTTACATTTATTTCTCAAAACGAACAACACTAATGGTAAGTAGTGGTAGGACTTCGTCTGGGGAACTATCAAACTTTTGCCGTTCCGTCACTCTATATTTTAACATAATACATAAATTTATTATAATACAACTTCATAAGTTTATACAGGGTCATAAACTAAAATAACCCACCCTGAATCGTTCCTGGTGAAAATGTGCCCAAAACGCTGGCTGCGTTGCCTCGCTGAATAGCGATTGCTATCCTCTGCCTCAGGAACGAGCCAGAGCGGGAGTCATAAATTATGCGTCACGTTGTTTTTCCTCAATGGAGTCCTAAACTGCTTGACCGTTTTAAATCAAATTCGCACACCGTGTGCAGTTTGATCCAAAATTTAGAATTTTAGTATTACTCATACTCATCATATTAACTCATTCAGCACCACCATTATTTTCTAATAGTTGCCAGCGATGCTGTCTAGTTGAATATGCCTGGCGTGTTCGCGGCGTAACATAAGCTACCTGTTTCTATTTTCACAAAAAAATCGTTAGATTCCGCGGGCCACTTCAAAAATCTTTAGCTTAAGTCATAAGATTTATGCTCTACGATTTTGGCTAAAGAATTAAGTTTTTTTTTCCATTTATTCATAAAAAACCGTGAGCACGCCAGGCGTGCTTGCGGCACGGTAAATTTTTAATTTACTGTTGTTTTGTGGATTAGCCTCGTAAATTCCATCATTAAAATTGTCTCTTAATACGTCGAGTAGGACTTTCCTTTCAGTCCAGTTCTTTCTGAGTAACCCTGTCTAAATATACGAGATTAAATAGATAGTAGGATGTTGACTATTTCTTCTTCGACTTGAGTTTGACTCCTTTTGTCTTGGACTTGACTATGCCTTTGAACTGTTTCGCAGTGATCGACTTTTTCCTGTAACAAAGTTGAAACATTATTTATTATCTGTGAGTAAACTGTCTTAGGCGATTATCAGACTGCCACACACCCAAGGGCGGATCCAGCTTTGGCTCAAGGGGTCACATGGCTCCAGGGGGGTCACGGGGGTCACATAGTCGTGGTCATGTCACAAAACTGTGCGATAAGTACATGCATGATTTTAAATCAGTGGTCCACTTAGGTGTTGGACCCAGCCCAGGGGGGGGGGGGTCATGACCCCATGAATAATACAGAATAGCGCGTGAATTAGCGGCGACCGTTGAATCAACGAACAGTTCATTTCAACTGTTTACTAAGCAACGGATAGTCTAGTCTACAGTTCTCCGGTAAACTTGTCGAAGAATGAACTGTACAACTATACGCGTACACAAGCAAGGAGACTGTTGTCGACGCATTTTAACAAAGGGCGATGCAACGTGTGCAAGAGAGATAAAAATACTGACGAGGGACGAGGTTGTAACACGTGAATGATATATATATATATATATATATATATATACACTGGACTGATGACTATATATATATATAGTCATCAGAAAAACTCCGAGGCGGAACTTCTGAGCTTTAGTTAATGACCAAGTCTGTGCACCGTAGGTTAGGATGGGCAAGATACACGGTTCGAGCAGTTTGCGCTTTAGGGAGATCGGAAGTTCTCCCTTCATTAGCTCTTTCATGGACCAGTAGCTCTTCCAGGCGTTGTCTATTCGACGACTGATCTCCTTATCTTGCCCGTTATCGAAAGAAACTATCTGGCCCAAGTAGGTATACTCATTGACATAAAGTATTGCTTGCCCATCTACCTCGACCCTACGTTTTGTGCTATTAGTCATTAGTTGTGTTTTTGACCAGTTCATCAGAAGTCCTCAGATCTTGGAGCATGAGCTCTAGTTGTGATGCTGATGTGGCAAAGAGAACAATGTCGTCGGCAAACCTGAGATTTGTTAGAAATTTGCCTCCGACATTGATGCCGTTTGTTGCCCAAGATGCTGCCAGTGTTTTAAAAACCTCTTCGAGAGTGCTTGCAAATAATTTTGGGGAGAGTGGATCGTGTAAATAATTTTGGTAATTTTAAATAACCCTTTATATTAGACAAAAAAAAGTTCCTTTACCGTTTGTTGAGATTGGACCTCGAGAGCGGAAGGTACGCGTAGGGGTCGTGTTTGCCTTTCTTCTTGATGTCTCCCTTTGCTTTCTTCGATTTGAACTCGGTGCCCGATGTGGACGCGACTGACGCAGCCGAGCCGAGCGGTCTGTGGAAAACAAACAAATATTGGTGGACATCGCAACAACACTCTCTAAGCCCTTACTAAGCAAAGGTTGTGTCGTATAAAATTGTTTGAGGAAATCCGCGTGTTCCTAGACAACCTCACCTTTCAAGGACATGCGGCACCAACCCTTAAGGTAGCGGTTCGCCCGGAGACCGCGACAGGCACTTGACACTATGGAATTGTATGGGCGCCAGTTCGCGCCGAGACCGAGACACGTGTCGCGAGACATGTGTCACGGTCTCGGCGCGAACTAGCACCCATACAATTCTATAGAGTCAACTGCCTATTGTCGCTGTCTTCGGTCGCGGAATTCGTACGAACGATCTCGATATTGCAAGTACTATGGGAGAGCGCAGACTGAGTGCGAGTTAAGGCCGTCACAGACGTAGCTATAATATATATTTTCATATTTCATAACTGGACATATTTCCTATACAAATCCTCCAGTGTCCACACACGCAGCTATAATATATATTTTCGTGACGTCACCCAACTATACCGTAATATATAAATTAAGGCATATTAATATAAATCATGGTATAGCATGCATGCATGGTATATTTCGAATGTACAGCGTGTTTCAACATTGTCCGAGCATACATCACGAGTTGTTTTACAAGCTTATATTTATTAGTTTCACCTATCCCGATATTTACCAAGATCTGATGATGGATCTTGGAGTGGGTCATAGGAACTCTGTAATGAAATGACGAAACTTCGTCAAATCTGGGATCGTTTTAGTTGTCTTGGTCTGATGAAATCGGTTCATCCGTTTGGGAGCTACGATGCTACAAACACAAACACAGCTATGTCAAACTTATAACACCCCGTCGTTATTGCTTCGGGGGTTAAAAAGTTCAAAAGACTAGTGACGTGCACTCAGACAATGTTGAAACATACTGTAAACTCAAAATATGTCTTGCTATGTTAATATGCCATAATATGAATATATTACGGTATATTTTGGTGACGTCACGAAAATATGAAAATATATATTATAGCTACGTCTGTGACGGCCTTTAACCGTGCGCATACATACATACGTGTAGTTCAGACGTCCGAAAACGATCCGACTTTGTTGGGATTTTAAAACACATTCGTAAGTTTTAACAACAACAATTATAAATAATCTAATATTATCTATCTATGTTGGTGCGCAAAAAGAACTTTTCTCTGAAGTCAAGTTACAGAGGTAAAGTTTGAGTTTTGAAAATAAATATTGGTGGACAATTCACACAACACCATCGGGCCCCAAACTAAGCAAAGCTTGTAATTTGGCGACCAGATAGCTTATATACTTATATAGTTGTAAATACATACTTATTATACATTATACATAGAAACACCCGGACACAGTACAAATATTTGACTGAAAATGAGTAGTCACCTGTGTATACCCTTCCCGCCGGCTCTGTACTTGGAAGCGACGGTGACAGTGGAGGCTCTGCTTCTAGACGACTTCCCGCTCTTGACGCTGAGGATGTCGTCGTAGCGGCGTTTCGAGCCCGGCTTCAGAAGCTTCGACGGTTTGTCCGCGGATTTCTCGTCATCTGGGAACAAGCGTTTAGTATAAATTTTTTTTCGCAAGGCATATTTTGTCACTTGGCAAATAATTTAAAAAGAACAAAAGATTCTTCAGTGCAATTTTTATTTATTTTGTGCATGTAATTTTTTATGTTGTCAGTCGCTTTTCGTAAAATCTTTTTAAATAATGACACCAACGGAATGTATGTACGCGTATAATTTAAAATGATAAAAGATTTTTTTACACTTATTATTGTCAAGACAAGGTTTGTATAATATTAAAAATTGAAAAAATATTATAAAATTAAAATGATTATAAATTGGTTCAAGATGGCTGCCACAACAAAATGGCGGATTACATAGTTTTAGACAACTCCCTCAATATTGGGTATCAAATGAAAAAGCTTGACTATGGATTAATAACCACAAATAGTTGTTTTTTTTATTAATCTAATAGTTACGTATGCGATGACTTACCAGTATCATCCGTGTCAGTGTCGATGTCGCCGCTCGGACGCGGCGGCTTGTCGTTGTCGTCATCATCGTCATCATCGCTCGCGTCGTCAGTGATGATGAGTCTGCCGTCGGGTGCGGTCTTGAAACCGCCGTCTTTCTTCTTTTGTTTCACTTCTATGGCCTTCTGTTTTTGGCTCGGATCAGTGGCTAAGGAAACAACAGATAGATTATGTTTTAATGTTATTTACTAGCACCGCCCCGCCGTTTCACCCGCAGTTCTTGATCCTGTTACCTTCCCGGGATAAAAAATAGGCAATGTGTTATTCCATACCATTTTTTTTTATAATTTAGAGTGACGAGACGACCTGGACATGTGCCTGTTGGTAAGCAAAATGCCAACCACATAACAACACAGTGACACGCAGCTAGAAGAGTTCAAATCATTACCTAGCACTGCACTGCGCTCGTCACCCAGAGATCTAAGATATATCTCTAAGCCCTGTAATTTCTCTGGTAACATTGCCCTTCAAACCGGAACACAGTAATGTTTACACATTACCATTATCTATACATGTAGGTACCAATTTCATCTAAATCACTTCAGTAGTTTTTGCGTGAAAGTGGAACAAACAAACATTCACACATTCTTACAAACTTTCGCATTTATGATATATGTATGATTTAACTGTAGTTTTGTTATTATATTTTGTTAATTGGTATGTGACCAACCACAACAAAAAAAATATTCTGTGTTGACTTGTGTTATTGAGACTATTCATCGCAATAAAAACTATCCTATTTCTCAAATTGGACTAAATTACACAAAATGCTAACTTTCTTGAATATCAGTTGACTTGGTGAAGAGATTAATGGGAAAAACACCACAACACAGGATTTTTATATTTTAAGACTTAAGAAATCGTTTGTTTAAATGTAACATATTAGACAGATCTAGGTTGTAATGATAATAATTGCTAGATTGGTATAATAAAATGTCACTATTTTAAAATAATCACCTGTAATCTTCCTGGAAGCCGACACATCAGCCAGGTCCACGATGTTCTCCGTATCATCCTGGATCCAGGCCTGAGTCTTCGCTTTCTTTGCCTGAAAACCGAAATAAAATAAGCATTTCAAAGAGGGTGGGCGATCACGCGAGGCGAGGGTATTAATAGAGGCGGATCAACAAAGCATTTTTGTACAGTATCGAGCTATAGAGTTATAGCGATGGGAAAACTCATGTTAATTCTTCCCGGTCTAGTAGGTTGTAGGAAGCGGTGAACATCGGTCGTTTTTACCTCGGTATCACTGATTTTGATCATTTTAGACATAAATATAAAAAAAAAATATGCTTTCCTGTGCTTTCAAAAAGTATTCTAATAATTCAAGGAACGCAAATAAATAAAATGAATTATATTTCATGCGTAAGTAGGTACTGCATTTAAATTATTTTAAATATTTTCTAATTACATACATATCCATTAAAATTTTAAAATGGCTAAAATCTGTGTGACAGACAGAGATTAATAACAATTATAACCAGCGAGCGAGATAGATGTCTTGTGTTGAACTTTTTTTCTTTTTATTGCATGGTCACAACATTTTCCATTCCAGTACAGTGATACTTTCAATTTTTTCATTTGCTATCCTCATTATTGTCCATATTCATTGACATCGTTTTTTTCGACGTATCCTTTTATCATTGCCCATATATTTTCAATCGGATTGAAATCTGGGTGATAGGAAGTTGGTAGACGAAGGACGCTGTGACCATGTTCTCTTAATAAGGTGTCAATTTTATATTCAATAAATCGTTGTTTATTATGCAGTATCAATTGATAAAGTTGTGGTTTAAGCATGGATATTGAGTGATCGATATTGCGTAACTTGAGCCAGTCAATAACTTGTTTGCGACTATTTGAGTTGGGAGCAGATTTTTAACAATTGTGGTAAGATGCGTTGTCAACTACAATAACGCTATTGGGCTTCAAATTGAGAATTAATTGCGTTTGTATTTGTTTGTATAGTTTTCTGTATTCATATTGTTATGATAATCACCCACTTTTTGATATTATCAATCGATTTCCTTTAGAAATAGGTTTCTTAAAACCAGAAGTCGTATTTTTGACCGGTATCATTCTGATTTTGATCATTTTAGACATAAATATAAAAAAAAAATATGCTTTCCTGTGCTTTCAAAAAGTATTCTAATAATTCAAGGAACGCAAATAAATAGAAATGAATTATATTTCATGCGTAAGTAGGTACTGCATTTAAAATTATTTTTAAATATTTTCTAATTACATACATATCCATTAAAATTTTAAAATGGCTAAAATCTGTGTGACAGACAGAGATTAATAACAATTATAACCAGCGAGAGCGAGATAGATGTCTTGTGTTGATCGTTGTCTACAACCAACATAAGTAGAACCACAGCATACCTCGCCTTTGGCAATTCACACAGACGCAGTTCGTTACCTATTTCAAGATGTTCAGGGCATTTCTTGGGATCGAAATCTTTGGTCTTTGCCATTTCGAGAATCTTGTCGTCCAGCAAATATCTAGGTGCAAATATACTGTAATGTAACGAAGCGCGGTAGACCACAGAGCACAGCTAGTATTAATACGACGTTAGTCATAAACGAATCAGTTAAAATTCTTTATTTATTTATTCTAAGATGGCAGAGTAAGCGAGAGGCTTATACCCAACAGTGGGATAGAGAAGGCTGTGGATGACGATGAAGCAATCAAATTGCTACTAAAAATCCGTATTTTTTTGTACAATTTAATTTAAGTATTTGTATGTGTAGTGTAGTTAAGTGCGTAGACGGACTCTGACGGAGTGTAATGTAAATTTAAAACGTAAAAAAAAAAAGTTGAAAATTCAAAGCGTGGTGCTTAACAACGACTATTCATTTAAGAAGATAATGTATTTTTTTTTCTTTTTGTAAATACACATCATCATTAGCCTGTGTTCGTCCACTATTCGACATAAGCCACACCCATAATACGCCCTTCAGCCCGGTCCTTGGTGTTACGTCTCTAACCGCCACCAGCCGTCTTTCGCATTTATGATATATGTATGATTTAACTGTAGTTTAAATCATACCGTCATCGTCATCATCATCGTCACACCATCTCTGTACATAATACACATCTATGTTTAGTTGAAGGCATTACCTTCGGTTTCCTGGGCCGCTGGTCTTCACCGTCGTCCATAAACTCCATCTCCGAGTCGCTGTCCTTGAGGATGTCGTCCAGAGTCTTGGACGTTCCCCTGATCTCGCTGTCAGAGTCCGAATCGGCTTGGTGTCTGGATGTGAAACCATTTTTTTTTTATAGTAAAGCACAACGGAACTTGCAGGTCATGTGCCAGATGGTAAGCAACACGTCTGCACATGACAGAACAGAGTCACATTAATTTCACTCGAAACATTTCACTTCACAAAGCGGAACACGGCTGAATGAACGGCTTGGCATTAAAATAACTGGCAAAGGTGTGGTACTTCCTAGGACGGACTTTGCAAAGAGTTTTTTTTTTACTTGTATTTGTTTACACTTGACCATCATCTCGCCTGTTCAGCACACAGTGACACGCAGATATTGGAACATGAAGGGTCCAAATCATTACCTAGCACTCCACTGCGCTCGCCACCCAGAGATCTAAGATGTTGTATTTCTAAGCCCTGTAATTTATCTGGTAACATTGCCCTTCAAACCGGAACACAGTAATATGTGCACATTACTGCTTGGCATTAGAATAACTGGTAAAGGTGTGGTACTCAGACGGAATCAGAAAAAGGTTTTTTTAAATGTATTTTTTTACACTTGACCACCATTTCGCCTGTTAATGCGTTCTACGATAGAGTCAAGAGTGGGATTATAAGTTATTCTATAGAATAGAGTGACGAAACGAGCAGGTCATATGTCTGATGGCAAGCAACCTGCCTGCTCATAACAATACAGTGATACGCGGCTATTGGAACACGACGAGTCCAAATCATTACCTAGCACTACACTGCGCTCGTCACCCAGATATATAAAATGTTTTATCTCCTTGTCCTTTGATTTTACTGGAAACATTGTACTTCACACAGTAATATATGCACAATACTGCTTGGCGGTAGAAGAACTGGCAAAGGTGTGGTGCTTCCCCAGACGGACTCTGCAAAGAGTCCTACCTACCACTATAAAAATATCTTACTATCAACTTCCGTTCGCCTCGTCCGATCACCCGTTCCGTAACGCTCTCGTCACGCTGTCACCAGCTTGCTACCCAAGTCAAGAAACAAGAAGTTTTATTTTAAAAAGGTAGTGTGGCACTCGGGGACTGCCGCGGTAAATCTAATGCATGTTGCATGCATTTTTATCAACATAAGCAGTAGGGATGTTAACAATTTTTCGGAAGTCTTTTATTTTGAAGAGTGACATTTGTTTACCATAAAAAATATCACGGGAAATCCGTTAAGTTGGCAACACTGCTAAGAGCATTTAGTCTGTAAAGCTAATACAAATAAGATTCAAAGTCGAATGACCGAGTGAGGAGGACGGCGTTACGGTCTTCCATCCCTCTTTCTTGTGAACATAAGAAAGAGATGCACGATCACTAAAATTCGGTCCCCAGGCCCGCGATAAAAGCTATGCAATAGCTTAAAAACAATTGCTTACTTGTCGTTGTCTCGCATGCGTTTCTTCCTGTTGTCCATCTTCCGAATGTTCCGTAGCCGCTTCAACATCACCTCATCCGAGGGAGGTATCAGCTTCTCCACTATCTCAGCACCGTACTTCCGAATTATCCTGTATCACATAATATACAATAATAGGGATGTTAACAATTTTTCGGAACTGCTTTTATTTTGAAGATGAACGCATGTTTAGCGTAACAAATAACATTTTATTTCAAAATATTAGTATTTTCGATGAGTAAATTTACAATATTAGGCTAATTTTGAATTTTGCCGCTATAACACTAACGACTGACATGACGTCACTAGTCGCAAAACATTGGTCGCGATTCATGACTGTATGTCCAGTTTATGTGTTTTCTTATCATTACTTGAATACAAACAATCAAAATCATGGTCGTTGAGATCACAAATTATAGTAAAAATGCAGAAAAGTAATCAGTTTAATCAGTTTCGGCAGTTTGGTGTTTGCAGTCACTTGACAACAGATTAAAAATATAGCATTTAAAATCTTGTATAATAAATTTACTACGTAATATTAAATTATAATAACGTGCTTTTCGATATTGTATTAATGCAAACTATCATAATATAAACATTAAACATTAATTTGTGATTAGTGTTAACATCCCTATAGGTTACGGCTGGTCTAGTCGGGACAACGGCAACTGCCAATACGGAGCCTGCAGGTTCAAATCTCACGCGCACTACTGTCTTTTCAAACTCATATGCATAATGCTACTTTAAAAAACGGTGAAGGAAATCATCGTGAGGAAACCGACATGTGAGTACCTATCTTTCAAAGTTATGTGTCATTTGCCAACCCGCACTGGGCCAGCGTGGTCGATTATGGCTTTGACTCTCTCCTTGAGAGAAAGCCCCGAGTCCCACCAGTGGGAACATTAAGTGGGCTGCTTATGCTAATATCTATATATATTCAAAATCAATGCCTCTTTTCGTTGTAAGTAAACTCCTCCTAAACGGCTCGACCGATTTGGATGATTTTTTTGTATAGGTTTGGGTAGGACACTGGATGGTTTAGATTCACAAATCACCCCGGCAGATGGCGCTGCAGTTGGTATCTAGGTTATTATCCGAGCAAAGCCGGAATGGGCCGCTAGTATAAGTATATACAATAAGCATGGTGATAAAACAACTAATTAGTCTATCAGTTAGATTATTATTAAAAAAAAATGTAGGTACACATGTCGTTGTAAGTAAACATGGTCTTTTGTTTCACAAATAATAAATGACGAAGATATGATAGTGATTACAAGTCTCGAGTGACGTCACGCCTTTGAACGATTTTTACGTAGACGTGACGTCACAACCCCCCACTCTGGTAGTTAAAAGATCTATATCTTTGATCTTAATGTGATGAAACAAAAAAATCAATTCTACAACCATTCTAACGTAACGCCAACTGACATGTTAACTTAATGGCGTAGTGTCGGAGCCGCGACGGAGCAGACGTGCGCGTTGGATAAAACCTTATGAGTTCGGACATGTAATAGCAGTATATCTGTAGCTATACCGGGGACGTGTTATGCCACATTAGTTACATACTAAAATTTAAAGGTCTAAGTTTCTAACGGCAGTCCCGGTCCTCTACCGCTATATCTATCATTTCAAGCGAAAAAAAGAGACAGCAACATCAAAGCTACGACAGTTTTAGATAGGCGGTAGACCCTCCGCTGACTGCCTTTCTTGTAAGAAACTTTTTTATTTGCCGCCGTGCTGAACCCATTTTAAGACATATTCATGTCAAAATCACAAAATTAATGGGTCATGCGTAAAGTACACTCCTTCAGTTATTTTAAAATACAACTAAATAAAAGTCCGGAAACCCGTTGGATGCGGGAGGCGCTAGATCGGTCTTTGTGGAGATCTTTGGAGGAGGCCTTCGTCCAGCGGTGGACGTCCTTCGGCTGATATGATGATGATGAAGCAAGAAATTAACCACAAACCTGGTGAGGAAGTATCCTATCTCGAGCCGCGAGTGCCGCTTGCAGTCTTCGTTCATGGCTGAGATGGTTTTGAGGATGAGTGGAAGACTTCCCGCGAGCACATCCCCTGGCAGAACTTTGGTGTACACCTGCGGAACAGGTTCTATTATATACCAGATATCTGGATGAATATCTAGATAATAACCGCTTGATACACCGTGGAAACTATATAACACGAAACGTTGCACACCAACAAACTTAACTTTGCGGTCGGGTTTTTGGCGGGATTTTTTTACACCACATTAAAATTAAAGATCATTTACACAGAAAAAAAATTAAAATATAAACAAAAAATTTTTTTTTTTGTAGAAAACGGTCGAAGTAGGGTGAAGGACCCAGTAATGGACACTTTTAGGACAGTGTTCATAATAAATAGCAATAAAAAAAAAAAGTACAAAACTCAGATCAACAATAATGACCGAAAATAACAATCAGTATTCTCAAGAATCAGCACAACGATATACTATTGAAGTATCTGTAACGAATTATTAGAACTTTCATATAATATAGAAAAAACTAAAATCACCAGTTATGGACACCTAGGATCCAGTTGTCCATACCCAGTGATGGACGTTACCCAGTTATGGACACCCAGTCATCGACAGTGAACAACATAACCATAATTATGGCAGATATGAATACTATGTAGGAGACAAACAAATTGAATACAGTTTAATTGAAATTATTTTTTAATTGAAGTCAAAACAGGTACTTTACCATTATGGTCCTTCATTATACAGTCTGTAACTATAAAGCTCTCTCAAATTAAACATCAAAAACAAATACAAAACTTTTACTCAAAACCTGTAGTACTCGTAGAAATAACTATTATCGATAATAATAATAATCATCATCCTCAGCCGCAAGACGTCCACTGTTGAACATAGGCCTCCCCACTAGATTTCCACAACGTACGGTCCTGCGCATCCTGCAACCAGCAGTTTCCAGCGACCTTTGCGAGGTCATCTGTCCATCTAGTGGGCGGTCGTCCAACACTGCGCCTTCCGGTTCGTGGTCGCCACTCGAGAACCTTTCTTGCCCATCGGTTGTCAGTTCTGCCAGCGATGTGCCTGCCCATTGCCATTTCAGCTTGCTTACTCTTTGAGCTATGTCGGCCACTTTCGTTATTTTGCGAATATCCTAATTACGAATTCTGTCGCGCAAAGAGACTCCGAGCATAGCTCTCCCCAGAGCTCGCTGTGCGACTTTAAGCTTCGTTATGAGGCCCACAGTTAAGGACCACGTCTCAGTTGCATAAGCCATCACTGGCAACACGCGCTGATTAAAGACTTTCGTCTTTAGGCATTGGGGTATTTTGGACTCAAAGATGTGCCAAAGTTTCCCGAACGCTGCCCATCCGAGTTGGATCCTTCGCTGGACCTCTTTGTCGAAGTTGGATCTACGTAATTGGATCTTTTGACCCAGGTAGACGTATTCGTCACCAACTTCGAGTGTGGCATTCCCAACAATAACCGGCATAGGTGAGGCATAAACATTTGACATGACCTTCGTCTTGTCCATATTCATTCTCTGACCTACCTGTTGGTATACTCTACTGAGGTCCCTGAGCATAGCACCGAGATCCTCCAGCGACTCCGCCACAATGACTGTCGTCGGCAAACCGAAGATGAGTGATGCATTCGCTGTTGATATTGATGCCATATCCGTTCCAGTGCAGTAGCTTGAAAATTCTTTCAGCGCGGCAGTGAACAGTTTCGGAGATATAACTTCTCCTTCTTTCACGTCTTTCTGTAACTAGATAATTATGTTTTGTGCAGTGGTTCTGTAATCGGACAGACATTGTGGCTTTACTATAAATACACTTCAACACTTCGATATAGCGAAAGTCGATGCGGCATCGCTGGAGCGACTGAAGCACTACCAAGGTCTCGATGGAATCGAAGGCTTTCTCATAGTCCACATACGCTATACATAGTGGCCGATTATACTCCTGGTTTTCTGTATAATCTGCCGTAGCGTATAGATGTGGTCTATGGTACAAAAGCCCTTTCGTAAACCGGCTTGTGAACGGGTGGCTGGAAGTCGTCAAACCTGCGTGCGAGACGATTCGTGATTACCGTCGAAAACAACTTATAAACGTGGCTCAGAAGTGAAATGGGTCTGTAGTTCTTCAAGGTGTTGTCACCTTTTTTGAAAAAGAGCACCACTACACTTCTGCTCCACATTTCTGGCATATTACCGTCAAGTATGACGAAGTCGAACAGCTTCTGGAGAACTTTAAGTACAGGTTTTCCATCCGCTCTCAGCTCAATCGTAATTCTGTAGTCACCAGGTGCCTTGTTGTTTTTAATTTGTTTGATGGCCATCCTAATGTCATACTAGCTGACTTCTGCGATATCTTCGGTAAAGTATCGGGTAAGCTTGGCTCTGGGGTCTTTTGCCATGCTAACCACAGGTTGTGCTTGCGTAGAGGTGTAAAACTGTTCATAGAACCTCTCAGTCTCCTGCAAAATCTCGGGCTTCGACGAGACGATGTTACCACTATCGGTCTTCTATCGGAACTAAAACTAAAACTTTTCTTTTGAATGAAGATGGTAGGTACAATGATTGCCAAAGCAGCATCCATAGACTTTTTGAGGTGTAATTGTATCGGTACGGTTGTTGCTTGTTCCCGGTATGGCAAAGTTTCTATCTGAAAACACTTGAAAAAATCTTGAAACATAAAAGACATAAAAACCAGTAATGGACACTCACTGGATCCAGTGATCGACACTTTGTTCCTTACTGGTACATGCACTCCAATTGGTTTAATTTAAAAATATTCTTAAACTGCTTGGAAAATGGAGTGTAATTGGTGTGCCAACTCCAGATGTTCCTAAAAAAATAATTATGGACATGTGTCGATTACTGGGTAAAGTATGCATGCCAGATCCAGTAAATGACACCGGCTATAAACACAAAAAAAGCGCGATTATAACCGGGAAGAATTACAAATTATATCTCTCATTTCAATACAAAACTTTAGAATATAATTAGAATTCAGTTACAATTAATAACAAAAAAATTATGGAGAACCAAATAGACTCACCTTGTTAACGAGTATGTTAGTAAAATTTGATTTTTCTGGATCAGCACTAACTTGGTCTAATGTTTACTTTGCCATTTTGAAACAAAATGATAGATCGCACTGACGTATATTATGAGGCGAATAGGAGGTCCGTTCTCTATGATTAAGTGGTGCCACACGAAAATCTCAATGTGGAAGGCTTGTTTTCTTTGAATAAAGGAAAAAAACTGTCCATAACTGGGGTACTGTCCATTACTGGATCATCCACCCTACTACCTATTGAAAAATTCCTAAAAGTTAAATGTACGAGTATATTATCGAATGCAGTTTTTTTTTGTTTTTTCGTGTTTGTAATATCGTATAGTCGTATACAATTAATTTAAAACACAAAGTCACTATGTTTTCCTTATAATTTCAAATGTAATAGCTCCTAGAGCTCAAATGTATAGCCACTTGAGAACCTGATAAAACTCCGACTGTAGTCTCAAAATTGTTAGTTTACATTTCAAGCACATTAATTATCAACAAACGAAACCGCTAGAAAAGTCTTGAAAAGTTTTTTAGAATAATGGGCTTATACAGGCACAAGTAAAGCGGCACTTCATAAATATGCCGAAGCGTAAAAAACGCACTTAGGTACCCTGACCCACGTTTTCCCGCAAAAATTGTAAACGCGAGTCACAGCCAGGGTAGCAAGCGAATATCTATTTATGTCTATAGGAAATAGAAAGAGGCCGATTACAATAGCTTCAGAAATACCGATTACAATTCCTTAAGCCTCAACGATGACGGTATATTACATGGAGATGACGTTATATTACATGGAGACAACGTCTCAAACAAAAGTTACAAATATAATAATGTGTCCTTATTTCATCTATACGTAATTAGATGCTTATGCATTAATTATTATGTCAAAGGATTGAAATTTGAAACAGACGTAATCTGGAATAACACATAGGCTACTTTATAAGACGAGAAAATAAAGGCAACTCCACATGTAAAACCACTCAATAGTTTATATTAATAGCAGTGCCCACCGGTTTTACCCGCGTAGTTCCCGTTATTTTTTGAAGTGATTTTTTTTTGTCGCGCCTAGTCAGATTTTTCTTGGGCTGTGAATTGAATTCTAGCGTCAGGTATGATAAGAAATCTTCGGGTAAACTCGAGACCATTGCCATTGGTTATCTAGAAATGTGCCAGCATTCCCCATTGGCTGACGCATTTCTAGACGGCTATACTCACGGCCACGCCCTCCGGTTTCACCCGCGTAGTTTCCAAAGTGAGCTATCAAATTCTGAGTCATAAGTTTTCACTTCTATCGGCAGTTCCTATGACTGCCAATTTTTCGGGATAAAAAATAGCCTAAGTGTTAATCCATAGTGTCAGATAACTCCAAACTAAATGTTACTAAAATCACTTCAGCCGTTTAGACGTGAAGAAGGAACAAAGATACACACACAAACTTTCGCCTTTATAATATTAGTGTGATATTAATATTAGTAGGACATTTAGAAACTTTACCTTGAGGAAGCTCATAGAAGCAGCGACGATCTCCCTGTTCCCGCTCGTCATGTGCCCAGTGACCGTCTCCAGCAGACCCTGGACTGTCTCCAGGCCCATCTCCTCGGAGAGGTTGAAGAGCGCCGAGGCGACTGCGCGGAGGGTCGCACTCACCACCCGAGGGACGGGGGCTGATAGTCCGGACACTAACATCGCCACGTATGCTTGCATTCCTGGACGAAGAACAATCAAATGAAGTAGTGGTAGGACCAAAGAGTTTCCTTATACTACGTGTAGAGTTAGAACTAACGCTTTACACCGAAAGCACGGGTCTGATCGCTCTTGTGGAAGTGTCATACTTTTGTCGCGGCACATCACTATGTCGCCATAGCTAACATACACCTCATCTGCTTACGATTGGTACAATGAAACCGTGGGGAAGAAAATGATCTATTTACTTACAACCCGGTCACAATATCTGTGCACCTGACCTCGTGACGTCATATCGGCGGCGGGGGCGAAGATGCTAACCGTACTGTCGCACCGGGGAGTGCGCGGAGAGGTGACAGGGGAAGCGGGAGAGGCGGGTTGTATTTTTTATCTAAGGGTAGAGTTATTGAAGTGAAAACTTATTTTGGCGCACGGCGCACCACATATAGATTATCCGTGGGCTGTGAATTGATGTCAAGCTTCACGTTCGTAAATGAAATAAATCTTCGGGTAAACTCGGATGATCTAGATAGCCACGATCACGGCCACGCTCTCCGGTTTCCCCCACGTAGTTTCCAAAGTGAGCTATCAAATTCTGAGTTATTAGTTTTCACTTCTATCGGCAGTCCATATGACTGTTATAGGTTTACACTTGACCGCTATCTCGATGCGGTCTACGATGGAACTTGGTTACCTAAAAAAATCGATTCACTCTAGATTTGAAGACACCAAAATTGCAAACAACGAAAAAACCCACTCTGGGAACGCATTCCACAACCTAAACGTTCTTATCATTAAAAGTTGAATTAAACCTTTTCGTTCGAGTCTTTGGAGTCGTAGGAACGTCCACCATGAAACAATGTCACTTTTTCAAGGATTTTTTTTTTACGAATAAAACAAAAGGCTTACCTCCATCTTGAGTCTTGAGTACATTTCCCACAGTGTTGATGAGATTAAACGCGCATTGCCTACATTTCGAGTTGATATCCTTCGTACATATCACAGATTCCGCTATAGCGCTCTTCAGCAGTTTGCTTTCTGCGTTCAGGGACGCCGTTGATGTTATTAAGTGCTCTATACACCTGGAAATAAGGTCTTAATTTAATAATTGTGCCCATTTTATGGGAATTACAATGTATTTAAAATTAGGGCAAATATTTGTGTAATGAATCCAAATATTTGTTCTACGCCTGGATATTTTATGTAACAATTGTGTAATAAGTTTGTATTTTTAGATTGAGAATTAAATTATTAGAATTAAAAAAAACATGAATTGGTGATTAGTGTTGACACTCCTATTGCTTGAAATTGTAATAGCATGTAGGTAAGTTGTATTATTTTTTGCCACAATAAAAGTTTAATTGTTTTTTTTTACAATTTTATAAGAATAATTCCAGCTAACTGGCTCCCATTACATACAAGCTTTGCATAGTTTGGGGTCAGATGGTGTATTGTGTAGAATGTCCACCAATATCTATTTAATATTAAAATTTAGTTTACCTTAATCTAGCCGCTTTACTGCTATCCGCTGCCTTATTCAACGAACTCATTAACAACTTCTTAATCTTTTTATAATTATCCTTCAAAAACTCCTTACAACTAGCGTTATCACTCTTGAAAATCTCTTCTAATATCCTATACGCTTTCTTGTGCTCCATTTCTAGTAATTTAGCTTTTTCCCTATACTTTAATGCCGGTTTCTTTTCGCTTTTTTCGCTCTCGTCTGCATCCATTGCTTCTGATTCCATCGCTTCCGCTTTTCTCGCTTTTTTCGATTTCCTCGGGTTTTCTAGTACCGTTTCGCAGAGCGGGTGTACCCATTCGTCGAATAGCTGAGCGATCTTATCGCTGTTCTGGTATAGAACTAGTAATCTGATGATGTCCAATATTGATTCGCGTTGCTTGAGGTTGTCTTTGGAAGCTGTTAGCTGTTGGAGGGCGTTGTTGAAGAGTTCTTCTTTCAGTTGTTGGTCTGTTATCGTTAAATATACCTGTGAAAAAATATTCATTTACTTTAATAAATAGTATAAAATAATCAGCTGACGTTGTCCTGTCTTAAGTGTGAATATTTTCAGTGGTAGGACTCATGCAGAGTCCGCCTTTGAAAAGTACCGCACCTTTGACACATGACACAGTTATTTTACCGCCCCAAGGTGTGGTACTTCCCCATGCGGACTCTGCAAACATTCCTAACACTACAAGCTTTCTTTTAAGTAGCGGTTGGATGAGGGATTAAACATGACATTATAAAGAATTTAATAAGTAAACTTGGTAATTATTTCTGTGAATCATTAAAGTGTATAATTATCTATGTAGAGGTATACCTGTATGGTCTCCAAAGCTGCCAGTCTCTGTCCCTCCGCCGTGCTTCCCTGAGCAGGTGACATGTAGATATTGAGTAAGATCGGGAGATAGTTCTTCGCGAACCGAGCCAGTTCCGCCTTGTCTTCCTCTGATTCGGTGCCCGATATCAACTTCCGTAGGGCTTGCATTACTGACATCCTACGGAGAAATTAATGTAAAAAGTTATGGTTGGTCTAGGAAGTTACGGCTGGACTGGCAAGTCACGGCTGGACTAGAACGTTACAGCTTGTCTAGTAAGTTACGGCTGGACTAGCAAATTCCGGCTGGTATAGGGAGTTACCGCTGGTTTAGCAATTTACGGCCAATCTAGCAAGTTACGGATGGTCTAGCAAATTGCGGCTGGTCTGGCAAGTTACGGCTGTTAAGGCTGGTCTAGCAAGCTACGGCTGGTTTAGCAAATTACAGCTGGTCTAACAAGTTACGGCTGGTCTAGCAAGACGGCTTGTCTAGTCGGGAAAACGGCAACAGCCGATCCGTAGCCCCTGATTCTAATCCCAAACCCAACACTGTATTTTCGAAGTTAAGTACGCAATGCCGCTAACTTGAAAAAATGGTGAAAGAATACTTTGTGAGGAAACAGACATGTTTCTACAACCTTACGAGGTCATACGTCATCCACCAACCCGCACTGGGACAGTGTGGTTGGTATGATGTGTGTGTGAATTGTCCACTAATGTTTATTTATTTATTATGGCCTCGACTCCGAAAGCCCCGACTCCCAGCAGTGGGAACATCTAGTGGGCTGCTTATGCTTTCAAGTTAACAAAACATATTGGATCCAAACCTTACCTAAACTCTGGATTATCCTTCAAAACATTTCCCAAAACCCGCGCAACAGCTTTGAAGTTATCCTTAATGTCCTTTGGATTATTACAGAAACTGGGCAAAAGCGCCCACAACTGGTTGCACAATAGATCATATGTGTGAGATCCAGGTGCATCCTTCGCTTGAGACAACTCTCTACATTTCTTCCTGCAAAATGTTGCCATCTCTAAAATGTCTGTGGCGAAAAACTTCAAGTGGGAGTTGGCAATTTTTTCCTTCATAACTGGCAGTAACCAGCTTCGGTCGAGGTTTATGTGCTCCGGATTGTCGCGTAATGGTATCACTGTAAATAAATAGAATTGCTAAAATGACGTTTATATTGAAACAAATTGCAAACATGAGATTCCCAGAAACACTAATTTCCTGCTAACACTAGCAGTGGGAACATTTAGTGGGCTGTTTATGCAAACCAAAGTTACCTTTGAGCACGAACTCGGGTCCAAGCGACCTAATAGCGCACCCGGTGGCGTGCTCCGCCTCCTTGTGGTTGTGGAAGTTGTGACTCTCGCGGCGCTCGTTCAGTTTCCTCAGCAGCGGAACCAGGAGGTTGCTCACTCGAGCGTTGGCGACCTGGAAACAGATAACCAATAGTATTTAGGTACTAGAAATGGCCTGATACTTCTGTCAGTGTAGAAGTTAATAATTAAATAAATAAACATTAATATAATGATAAACCCCGACATTTTGCCCTGCCGCGCTGGCTCGCTGCTGCGGCAATTCTTTATAAATAAAGAAATTTTATGGTAGCTGCCATTTTAGATTTGTAATTTGTCGTATTGTATAGAATTCTACTTTTCAAGCCCTTACGGCTTGACGTTCATGTTGATGGAATTTAAAAAAAACATATAATTCCCAATTTTGTGAAGGCGGCCATCTTGGATTATTTATTTTTATAGGATTCTGGTGGTCCAGCGTTTTCATGTGAAAAAATATGTAATCCGCTATTTTGTGACGGCGGCAATCGTGAAACGATTTCCATCAAACATAGCAAAGAACACTTACGACTAATCACCTTTCAAACACGATCAAAATCTGTCCATCCGTTTGGGAGCTCAGATGTCACAGACACACCACACACAGAGACACGTCACACTTATACAATCCTTTTGGTTTTGCAACGGGGTCGAAAAAAACACTTTCCCCAAGAAATAGGCCTAACATTGCACTGCGCTCGTCACGTGGAGATATAAGATAATCTATATCTTTGCCCTGTAATTTCTTATTAATTACTCCAGAGCAAAGATACTGAGATAGATAGATCATCATTAATTTCCTATTTATTAAAATATAAATATATAAAAATATTAACATATTTGTATTTGTCACTCAAATCTCAATGTCGCCTCTCGGTCGACTGATATAAACGTTGTTTTGAAAACACCACAGTTTTTTTATAAGCAACGAACAATATTATTTAAACACTTATCTGCCAATGACTAATGATTGCTTGACAGGCTACAATAGGTTAGTAAAAGTTTACCACAATCTCTTTTGTTTGTTATTACTGTTGTCGATTTTTTTTAATAGATATCATTATCAAGTATGTCGATGTCGGAAAGGTATAGGCTACTAACTAACTACTAACTTAAAACATTTGGAAAAATATAGTCCACTAGCTGAGCTCTGCGGTATATCAAAAACTCTTTAACTGTGAGTATATTTATTACTCAAGGATTAGTAATATATCCGAATTCGCTAAATATAATTTATCGCCAAATACAATTACTTAATACGCTAATTTCATTAGGTATCCCACACCACTAACTTTAACGGGAAAAATAGTAATGTAGCCTATATGTTACGCCAAACATTGCACAGGACTTAACACGATTTAAATTATTATTTAACTTGTAGCGCCCCGCGGTTTTACCTACGTAGTTCCCGTTCCCGTTATTTTCCATGATAAGAGGTAGCCTATGTGTTATTTCAGACTATAATTTGTGTTCCATATGTCAATTCGACTCGTTCGTACGTTCCGACGTGGTTGAGCATCAAACATCGAAACTTTCGCATTTATAATATTAGTAAAATAGTAGAATTACCTCGAAGTTTTCAGAGCGTTACAATGGCCTTGGTCACAAGAAGAAAACTAAAGTGAATCTTCTTAATATGACTACGGCCGTTGTATCGCCTTCGAAACGCCGAGGTAATGAAATAATAATTAGTTCGAATTGAATCCTTCTTAATAATAAATCAAATCTGTTTAGCCGTTAATGTAAATTAGTATATGTATTTTAAATGTTTTCCTTATTGTAAGTAGTATATTCTTTTAATTGTATGTAGGTTGTACAATAATTTAGCTATTTCGATTTGTTGTTTAATGTATTGAATATATTATTAAGGCCGCATTACTGTTTTATATCCAATCCGTACACGGTTGCCTGGAAGAGATCGCTCTAAGCGATAAGGCCGCCAATTAAAATGTCTAGCATAAGTTATTCTTAAGTTTCTTTTGTTATTTTGTTTTATTTTTGTATTTATGTGGCTTTTAATAAAGAGTTTTCTTATCTTACAGATATAAGTGGGAACAAACACACAGACTTGCAAACAAACTCAGGCCTTTATACTTATAATCACAAAATGTGTACCTTATTAGAAATATTATGACAAAAGTTTCAATTATGTCTCTTTTACATATGGGCAGCGATACTATCTGATTCGGTATAAAACTCAAAGCGCGATTCTAATATTTACATATCACGTCAAAGTTACCTTCAGATTTAATTTTATACTTAAGCAACAATGAAGTGGAGTGTAACGAAGAGTTTAATATGTTTATTCGTTTTAAATCACGTATCGGGACATCGGATAGTCAGAGACGTGGATGAAGAGAACAAGCCTTTAGGTGAGTTTAAAAGTGGATAATTCATAAAATTGGCAGACATAGAGCGTATAGATAAAGAGAAAATCAATAGCTTAGAATTTTAGTATTAAACAGGACTAATTTTGGCTGAATACATAATCTGGATAGCTCTATAGCTATCCATAAGATGTACTATTAGTATTTCTATAGATGAAATCTTGTGAATTATACGCGTATATATTATACGCGTATATATTATACGCGCGTGTATTCAAAAATTCATCCATAGAAATACTAATAGTACAAAGCTAAAAAGGTTTTAGTTTGAAAGCGTAAAGGAATTCAGAAATTACTGGACCGATTTCAAAAATTCTTTCACCGTTGGATATGTACATAATCCCTGGGTGCTATAGACTATACTACACTCCGCGAGGTATAAGCTGAGCTTTGCATTAGTGTGAGTGATCACCAATCAGGCAGGAGCTTGAAATTTTGTCCGCGAGGTATAGGCTGAGCTTTGCATTAGTGTGAGTGATCACCAATCAGGCAGGAGCGCGGCTAGACAGAATGGCGCCGCGCCTAAGGCCGGTTGTCACACCTACACTATCCATGTACACTCACACAAATGCAAAGCTCAGCTTATGCCTCGCGGAGTGTACTAGACTATATATGTATGTACAAAGGGTGAAGCCGGGCCGGATCGACAGTAGAATATAAAAATATCTAAATCGAAACAGACTTTAGCTACATGGATTAGCCCGAACGAAGTTGGGGGGGTTGGATGTTAGTTATCTTCATCTACATTCATTTTGTAGTGGTAGGACTCCTCGCAGAGTCCGCCTGGGGAAGTACCACACCTTTGCCAGTTATTCTACCGCCAAACAGTAATGTGAAAACATTACTGTGTTCCGGTTTGAAGGCAATGTTTCCCGAGAAATCACAGGGTTTAGAGATATAACATCTTAGATCTCTGGGTGATGAGCGCAGTGTAGTAAGTAAAAAAGTAAAAGTAGTAGTAGAAAGTAATGATTTGGACCCTTTGTGTTCCAATAGCTGCGTGTCACTGTGCTGTTATGTGGCAGGCATGTTGCTTACCATCAGACACATGTCCTGCTTGTCTCGTCACTTCTTATTTAAAAAAATCGTGTTACAGGTTGCAAATATGTATCTCTCGCAAATGGCGAGAGTATATTATTTAAGAAGGACACTGGAAACTTGGAGCACACCACCATGGCCCTACTATCTACTGAAACACCAAAAGACGTAAAACCGAAATTCGAGATGCATTTTGCAGCGAAATCAGCGTCCAACTTACGCGTCTTAATGTTCACGAGACAACAATATGAGTCCGTTTCACGTACGAACCCCGATTACAAAGTATGTAAGTATCTCATAATCATTACTTTCACTCAAAACTCAAACAAGCGACTTTAAAAGTCATAATAAGTAGCCTACTTTTTGTTCCCACGGCTAAGATTAACGTGACCTCTCAAAAAGAGAGCGTCAAAGCCTTAATCCACCGCGTCGGTCAAGTGCAAGTTGGAGAATGACACCTCGGCAGATGTCACGATACTTTCCTTCACCATTAATGCCAGCAGTGATGTCGAGCTCGTAACATTTGAACTTTGCAAAACATTTAGAGGTACGGGTGCGAGTTTTTTAGGCAAAGGAAAACAGCGAGAAGTATGGCAATGGGAGGGAAGACTTTCCAACCTAATTTTAGTGTTCTTTAGTGTGGTGGTACAGGCGGATCTGAACCTTCGACCTCTCAGTTGCGATTCGAGCGTTATCGCCTTGGGCCACTACGGCTTATCACAGCTTCTTTATGTTTATGTAAATCTGGTTCCAATTGCTCGTTTTTAACTATTATAAAATTGTAATTGTATTATCCACAGCTTTCGGTGTTGCTGATAACAAATTTTCACAGTTCTTTTACACAACGTTGTCAAAAGACTATCATAACTACCAGTTCATAGATCTGAAAAATTCAAGCCAAATACTGTCGCCTAACGAATTTAAAAAATATTACGTCACAATAACCGATGGTAAGTACTCGTATATCTATACTAATATTATAAAGCTTAAGAGTTTGTTTGATCGCTAGGATCTCGGGAAGTACTGGTCCGAATTGAAATATTCGAACATAACGCTACTACTAATAGAAGCGGAGCATGAATCAAGAATGTAACAAAAACGGGGAAAATATTCCTTTTTGAGAGATTTCGTACGTTTCGAGCTTTGACATGACACATGACAGCACGTGTCTACGATTGCGTCATTGAATATCACAGATTACATACCTCTTGAATATAAACCTTTTTGTTTCTAAATCTGAGTTGGTACAACAAATTTCCGACAGGTGGCGTAGCAGGTAGCTGATGAGGTTTTTTTTTTTTTTTATACCTTTTATAGGCTCACACTTGACCGCCATCTCGCCTGATGTTAAGCGACGATGCGGTCTACGATGGAGCGTGTTTACCTAGAAGAAACCGATTCACTCTCGATTTGAAGACACAAAGATTGTAACCATTGTTTTGTTTGAAATCGACATTCTCAGGAATGACTGAACCGATTTCAGTCATTCTTTCACCGTTGGATATGTACGGGATCCCGATGAGTGCTATATATGTACCACGGGCGAAGTCGGGGCGTACATCTAGGCACGCGGTTTCACGAGCGTTTTAAGGGTTTTTTTGTTTGGTTCGCGGAACCCTGTTTATTTTCCTGATTTTTTCGAGGGTAGCATAAGTTATGCATTTGAACATCAGTTAGTAGTGAAAGCCCTATCATAATAAGGCTAGCCGTTTCGGAGTTTAGCCGGAACAAATAGAAAGACAAAAAATATTATTAGTTTATATGTATAGAACATTTATCTTGATTACAGTAGAACCTCTAATATGCGAATCTTCGAAAATATCGTTACGATAACTTGATTTGTCCGAATGATGGAGTGGAAGAGAGATAGATGCCTCACCACCCAAACGCTTAAGCCGATCATGCCTCTCTATCGCGCATGCTCGCCTGAGGAGGAACGTGACATTTTTCCATGCGTTCAACCGGCATTCATTGATTTATAACACATTATCACGTCAAGAAACATCGGGATACATATCAACTTTCTGCTTTTTTCCAGACATTTTGAAGTACGGCCAAGAATGTGCTGAACCGATTGGCGTAACCGAGAACTTAGGGTTCTATCGTCCAGAGATAGTACAGATGGGATTCCAATCGGAAGATAAACAAGGAGCAAAAATTTACTACGATTGTCCTAAAAACTTCGCAGGTAAATCCGCATTTAAAATAATGCAATAAATGAATAACAACGGTGGACAAATCACACACAACATCATCTGACCCCAAACTAAGCAAAGCTTGTAAAATGGCGGTCAGATAGCTGATATAACACTTATATAGTTGTATATACATACTTATCATACATCGAAACACCCAGTAACAGTACAAACATTTGAATTCATCACACAATATTTGTACGATCGAAACTACGACCCTCGGCTTCGTAGGCAGAGTTACTACCCACTAAGCCACAAGGCCACAATAGGCACGGTGGCTAGAAGGAACAAAGAGAATGTAATATAGAAGGAACTAATCTGTCCGTCAGTTATTTATCGAAAAATATTGTTTACGTTTTTTCATTTCGAGTGACGTCACGTCTTATTACGATTTTTACGTAGACGTGACGTCACAGCCGGGGGGCTGTGACGTCACTTCTGAAGTTTAACAATCTATAGGTACCTATTGTTGTCGATTTTTCATAATTTGATAAAACAAAAAATACGTGTCCCATATTTTTATTTAGTGACGTACTAATTTGATTTTTATTTTTGTATTTTATTTTGTATTATTTATATTTTTGGCCCATTTATCTGACCATTTACTTTAACTAAAAAAAACAACGATTAAGTTTTCTGTTAGACCGCATCGACGCATCAGAGGAGGAGGGGAAAAAATATTGTAATGAAACAAGCTCCTAATGGCGAGCATGGTGCCTACCAATTAGTAATTACAGCAGTACCACGCAAGCACTTGGAACAATAGTGACTTGAATTTGGCCAATGCACTGCGCTCGTCACCCAAACAGTGCGAACGCACGAAAACAGTGCTAGAGAGGCCAACAAATTTTTTTTTTGTATTGCAGGTGCAATCCATAAAAGGTTTTTATTAAAACTTTTAATTTTTAGATTTATGGATGGTTGACGATGAAAAGTGATGACAGATGCAAATTATTAAAATTTTAAATGATTACAAAACATTTTTTGTTTTTTAGATTGCTAGTGGACGTCGATTGGCCGAAACTCACCCGAATTACGACACGCGAGTGCATATGTGTGCGCTGCATTATTAATGGACAGCGCAACTAGAACGTTCACGTATCTTGTTTTAAAAAAAATATATATCCGAAATGTGTATTATGAACTAGGTGTAGGTAGCGTCTATCTGACCGTGTAACTTACATTATACAAAACATTTCTACGCCCAAATCTAAGGTTTTACGGATGTTATTTGTTTTAATTGACTTCTATTAAGTATGTCAAAAATGTCTCCTTAACGAATGTGTAACTTTTTTCTTAACTATTTTTTCTGTGAATGTTTTATCGACGTTTATTTAAAATAAAACTTACAAATACATTTGTTTTTTGAGGTTACTAAGTTTTTTCATTCTCCATTTACTCTCACTCGAAAACATGACCGTTATGTAATATTCTGTTCACTGTAAATGTTTGAATGTTTACATAAAAGTTACGGCTAAGAAAGGATAACGGCGCCTGCCGCTGCCTGGAGTCCTGGGTTCAAATCCCACGCGCACCACTGCCTTTTCTAAGTCATGTGCGTAATGACGAAACCGACATGTTAGTTTTTATAGTCGCATAATGACTATAAATTGTTTAGTTGTAAAATTTGTATGATTTTTTTTAACTTAAAAAATTAGGTAATATCATCTACCAAACAAAAAACACCAATATCAAATCACTATTAACGGCGCTATCGCATAATAAACATAAACACACACAGATACACTCCGCGAGGCATAAGCTGAGCTTTGCATTTGTGAGTGTACATAGATACCTCCCCTCGCCGCCATCACACACTCACACCTGATTGGTGATCACTCACACACAGAGAGAGAGAGGACAAAATTTCAGAGATCACGAGGCAGAAAGAGAGAGAGACACACTCAGAGAGACCTACAGCACAGAGAGAGAGAGAGAGAGGCAGAGAGAGCGAGCGAGAGAGACATGTCAAACTTATGACAGCCCGTTGTTTATGCGTCTTAGTTTTACTGTACTGCAAAATAACACTACTGTAAATAAGTTACCTCGAAACAAACAGCGATGGTCATGATGACGTGCCGTATCGCCTGGTTGAACGCAGGTTCAATCCTGAAATAACGTCATTACTTAGAAACGTTTATATAATGTGCCGATGGCTAATATTAAAAGATGGACTCCACGTGGTCCGAATTGAAAGACTTGATAGTCCATTTATCGAGGAAGGCTTTAGGCTCGTCCCAAACTCTCGATCAAAATTGGTAGACCCCCTGCACATTTTTACAGTCCCAAAACTATCAATAATTGGGGTTGATGAAGAAAAAGAAGTAATTTTCGGTCCTATTATTAAAATAATACTTGAGGTTATACAAGTTATAAGCATTTACTATTGTAAAACGTCAACAATTGAAGAAATAGTAATGTAAAAATTCATACTTTTAATGAGACGGATGTTTGAAATTGACGTCTTTTAGTTTCAGAAAAGTATTATGTAATAACTGACCTCAGACAACTTATGAGCCCCCTTTAAAATTTGTCACCTTGTGGTCTCTTATGGACCGACTGCGAAACCTATACTTTAGGCTAAAAAATAACTCTACTATTAATTGAAGCGGATAAAAAAAGAATGTAACAAAATCATTTCCCTTTGATGTAATACTTTATAATATTATTGAATAGTAATGTATATAAACTATCTAAATCTGAACACTTTCCGACAGGTGGCGTAGCAGGATGCTGAAGAGGTTTTTGATTGAATGAGTGAACCGATTTCAGTCATTCTTTCACCGTTGGATATGTACGGGATCTAACGATATCTAAAAAACATTTTGTAATACTTTAATTTCTAAGAACAAAAGTCTAACGATCCATCCAGCTGTTTGGAAGATGTGTGGTAATAACAAACATACAAGAATGCGCGAAAACATTTACAAACGTGACAACGATATGCACTTCAAGAAACTGCGTTACGCTCCGCTCACGTTAACCCTTCTCGGGCATTTATTCTTAAAAAGTGAAAGTCCCTTCCGTAAAATTATTTTACCACTTCATAAAAACTTTCGCCCGTATTTTTTTTTTCTTGTGTTGTCTTATAAAAAATTTAAAAAAAATGAGGAGGAATTGACTCACCTTCAAAGCATTGGTGGACGCAGAATTGATGTCTGCTACATCGGACAGCCACAGCTCAGTGACGCAAATGTTTACGAACAGAGGCAAGTTGGGCATGCACAGGTTCAGATCCAAACTGAAACACAGAACAACGTCATAAGCATAGGAAAAGCAGCTCATCACGCGGGTATTCAACTAAATATATTTCTTATCGGCTCATTAGATATAGTCTAAGATCCCGCTATACAATGACCTTCACTGAGCTGTTTATTGGATGAAAAGTGTTTTATATGTAATTTAATATATCAACAAATATATTGCAAATACAATAAAACTATTTTTTTAATATTTCACTTAAATTGATTGAATTTTAGAAAAAATTATGTTACATGACTCATTATTTTGGCTTTACTCAGTGGTTACAAAATCTCATGCAAATATTTTCAAACAATAAAAAGTTTCAAACAAACTATCATCCCTTATTTCACCCCTTTGGAGGTTGAGTTTAGAAAAATACTGTAATTCATTCATTATTTTGATCATGCTCAATTCGTGCGAAATTTTATGTGAATACGTTTAATGAATAAAATGTTTCATACAAACTTCCATCCCATTTTTTACACCCTTAGGGGTTGAATTTCCTAAATATATTTCGTAAGCACTGAGTAAAGTCAAAATAATAAGTTATGTTATATAGTTTTTTCTAAAATTCAATCAATTTAAGTGAAATACATATTTAAAAAAAAATTGTTAATTAATCATATTCTGGACTGAAATTTTTTAGGCAACCCATTTGCAATATATTTGTTGACATATTATATTACATATAAAACACTTTTCATCCAATAAACAGCTATAGAAGGTCGTTGTATAGCGGGATCTCCTACTAATACTTAATGCGTTCAACCACGTGGCCAGGAGGCGTTCTACTACTGATCATACAAATGTACACTAGAATTATTTTCTTTGAAGTGATAACTTCTTTTGGCGCGCCACAGTCGCGAGCGTGGGCTCTGAATTGAATTCTAGCGTCACGCCCGGGAATGATAAGAAATATTCGGGTAAGCTCGGGACCATGGTCATTGGCCATTTAGAAATGCGTTAGCATTTCCCATTAGCTATCTAGAAATGAGTCAGCATTTCTAGATGGATGGCCATCTATAACTCACGGTCCATGGCTCATGACCACGCCCTCCAGTTTCATCCCGTAGTTTCCAAAGTAACCTATCAAATTCTGAGTTATAAGTTTCCACTTCTATCGGCAGTTCTTATGACTGCTATTTTTTTGTTAGTAACGAGACGAGCAGGACGTGTTCCTGATGGTAAGGAACATGTCTGCCACATAACACCACAGTGACAGTGACACGCAGCTGTTGGAACACGAAAAATTCAAATAATTAATTACCTAGCGCTCGTCACCCAGAGGTCTAAGATATTTTATCTCTAAGCCCTGTAATTTCACTGGAAACATTGTTCACCAATTCGGACCGCTTGGCGGTAGAATAACTGGCAAACTATAAAATGATTGGGTAAAAATATTTTTATGTACTATATTTTCTGACAGGGGATTGTAAATATGCACCCCAATATCCGCGCCAATGATAGGTTAACACTTGCATCTCGCCTGATGTTGAGCGACTATGCTACCTACAATGGAGTGTGCTTATTAATTTCGTAATTTGTATTCTGTTCTTGTGGCTATTAATAAAGAGTTATTGTATAGTATTGCTTATATAGAACAAAGCGATTATCGACTAGAACATACCAAGTCTGTCTCCATTGAAAAACTCAAATGACTCACCTAGCGAGGAACGAATATCCCTGCTGCAAAACCGTGCACCAAGCTAGCACTTGCCCCGCGTCGTTGCCCGGCGGCCTGGCCGCTAGCAGAGCCCTAATCAGCTGAGTGGTCAGCTGACCTGTCAGGTTGTTCGTCTCGGGCGATACGGAAAACAACGCGTGGAGAGTGTGAAGGCAGCACGTCTTGATGTACAGGTTGTTGTGCGTCATTAGTGAGAGGATTGCTTCGCATATTGACTGAAAGAAGAGTTTACATAAAATAGTAGTAGGATTCTTTATAGAGCTGTTTCATAACATAAACACCCCACTAAATGTTCCTCCACAGCTGAGACTCGGGCCCTCCTCTCGCAAAAAGAGAGCCGAGGCTATAATCCACCATGCTAGCCCAATGCGGGTTGGTGAATGACACATGACCTCGAAAGATTCTAGATACATATCGGTCTCCTTACGATGTTCTCCTTTACCGTTTTTACGTTAGCGGCATTACGCACATGACTTCGAAAAATCAGTGGTGCGCGTGGTGTTACTTGAACGCGGGGCTCCGGATCGACAGTCGCCGTTCTCCAGACTAGACCAGCCGTAACTAACATAGAGTTGATTGCTGGTTCTTTATAGATTTTTATTAATTTGCCAAAACAAAAATTCGTGCCAAATAGAAGCCAGAAATGAATAGAATCAGATGACATAACTAAATAAAAACCAGATATGAAAAAAGAAGATGAGGAAGAAGATTTAATCAGATGACAATTATTTAATTTTTTTATTGTATAAATTACGACTAGAACAAATTGTCTTGCTAGACATATTGCATGCCTCTTGCAGAGGCCAGTTTTAAAATGTTTTGTATCATCTTATCTTACCTACAAACAGCAATAAAGATTATTGTATTTGTGCTTAATTTTTTCCATTATCTATCAGATGGGACTAACTCGATGGGGATATTTCTAATCCAGCTATCAGCCAATTCACAAACACTCTAGTCCCATCCATGTCGTGGACATTACCAAAAATGATGCGGAAACTATATTTGTTAGCTGACCGAAACCAAATTATTGGTAATTTGTTTTGTACCGTATAGAGCGACGAGACGAGCACTACATATGCCTGATGTTAACCAACAATCTGTCACATAACAGTACACTGACACGCAGCTATTAGAACACGAAGAGTCCAAATTTATACTGCACTGCACTTGTTCCATGTTCATATAAGATGTTTTATCGCTAATTACTGTTTTCAATCCAACATTACAATATTAAAAATCATTGGAAGCCAACACTCACCTTGATATACTCCTTGCTGAAGACAGGCAGTATGTCCCTCAGTAGTGTGAGAGTGTGCAGCACAGTGCGGTGGCCAGACAGCAGAGCTTCGGCTTTGATCTGCGACAGACAGTACTCCGCCACTCGGTTGGAGGCGGGGTGGACTCGAGGAACCTACAATGTTATTAATCTTTTCACACTGATGTTGAGTGAAACTAATATATTTCATTGACCAATAAGAATTCACGTGAGTCAAGCTGAGCAAGTACAACATTTGTATAGAAAAACCATTTTCCATCCTAAATCTATAGCTAATATTATAAAGTAAGAGTTTGTTTGTTTGTTTCAACGCGCAAATCTCGTTTTACCCTGGTCTAATTGTTAAAGATTATTTTCTATTTATAATTCATTTATCGAGGAAGGCTTTGAATTCAAAAATAATTCAACTATTAACTAACTCCTTGGTGCCGATCATCATACATTTTAACAAATATCGTTAAAAAATATTCCTTTTGATAGTTTTCGTACTTTTTTTCCTCGCTGAGGTGGAATGAAAAGTTACAGTGTTGCACTCGAGTGCAACGAATTTCACAACCTTACATATCTTTTGAATATAAAACCTTGCTAATCTCAGGTTGGTACGACCAATTTCCGGCAGGAGCGCAGCGAGTAGCTGAAAAGGTGTTTTGTTTGAAAACGATCATCTCAGGAATGACTGAACCGATTAAAAATCAACTTTTTTCACTGTTGGATATGTGCGGGATCTCGATGAGTGCTATTTATGTTTTAAAGCCGGGGCGGACATCTAGTTAATGAAAGTAAAGATGAAGCGGTATCATTCTCTCTCTCTCTTCCTAGCTATATATACCACAGGGCGTTGGCCTTCCTGCTTTTTCTTCTCCATTTCGCTCTATCTATGACATCGTGATCGGACAACTCGCAATTTCTCATGTCATTCTACACTACAGTCCTCCACCTGGTTTTGGGTCGGCCTCTGGATCTTCGACCAGGGGCGGACAACTGCAGCGCCAAGTTACGTACTAAGCTACGTAATCATTGCTGAAGGAAAATGACGACCACGACCACTCTGTCAAGAGTGTACCGACTAAGAAGAAGAAGAGAAGAAACACATTTTAAGTTAAACAGTTGGTGTGAAACTCAGATATATCCATCTCAGAGGTGGTCTGATGGTTTCTCCGAATTGCTTGTAATACAGGGGAAACCACGCCACCTTTGCGCTTCGGGAAACAACCGATGGATTCCAGTCAGTCAGCAAAACCTGTGTGGGCGTCATGACAGATGTCTAAATACAGTAAAGTAAGTCAAAATGCATAAATACAGTAAGGCCTTGATTTTGATAGACCCGCCTAATAGTAGTAAGAGGTAGAAGGGTGGGCTGGCTACCGCTTGACTAAATCGGCTATAGCTTTTCTATTGCCGTCTTTATCAATTCAAGCAAAAAGAAAAGAGATAACAATGTTAAAGTTATGACCATATCAGTCAGTCGGCAAACGCTCCTGGGAAGAGTCCGTATTCGTAGTAAGTATGTGTTTACCTTGTTTTGCCGATCTTCCGATGGTATCATGAAGCAGCTGCCTCGTAATATTGACGTTACCGCGTGTTGTGCCGATTTTCGTACCTGGCGGAAGCAAAATCTTAATGATTTGTCAAAAATTACACAACCGTTATATAGTTATACCGTGTTATATAGAATTACACCGTGTTATATAGAGTTACTAGCAGTGGCGCGCTGTTTTACCGGGAAGCCTGTGTGTTATTCCAGGCTGTGTTCTTTATTTCAAATGACTTCCCGATCCGTGTTATAGTTACTAGCCACGCTGTTTTACCCACGTAGTTTTGGTTCCCGTAATTTTCCCGTAATAAGAAGCTTATATATTTTTTACTTTTATAGGTTTACGCTTGATCGTCATCTCGCCTGATGGTAACTGACGTTGCGGTCTACGATGGAGCGTGTTTATCTACAAGAAACCGATTCACTCATTTGAAGACACAAAGATTGTAGCCAGCGGGGAAAACCCACTCAGGCAACATATTCCACAGCCTAGACGTTCTTATCACAAAAATAGAGTCTAATCTCTTCGTTCGTGTCTTTGGAACATCGACCATGAAACGATGTCGCTTTTTCGAGCTACGAGCATCCCGATAGAAAAAAGGGGAAGGTGGTATTAGATCATGCAAATCAGTAGCACACTTTCCAAAGTATATCTGATAAAAAACCGATAGGCTGGCAATTTTTCGGCGATGTTCAAGACTTGTTGTAGTCTTTTTTGCACAAGAGTGTTGTTGCCTATGAGCATTATGGCACGTCTCTCGATCGATTCCAGGGCCTCCAGCTGATAGTTAGCCGATCCATCCCAAAGGTGCGAACAGTACTCCATACATGCTCTTCAGGTTCAAATAGCACTGTACTGTAATGAGCCGGTGTGCTCTTTACCACCACACCCATAACTTACATCCACTCATCCTATATTAATTAAAAGCAGAATCTACTCACTTTAGGCTTCGAGTGCAGAGAAAACGCAAGCACAGAATCGAAAATGGTCATTGTGTGTGAATCACCCCACAAGGCATACTCCTGAGCACGGAGCAACACTGACAGACAACCTGGAAATAGCAAAAAAAATGTTGTAGATCTTGAATAAAATATTTTGAAAACAAAGCAACTAGGAAAGGAAGATATAAAATAAAAACACAATTTTAAAATAATTACTTATACAAGAACAAAATTAAAAATTTTGATTAACCCCCGACTACTTCGGATGTGTTATCTATACAATGTTCTACTAGTCAATCCCTTTCATTTGATACCGATATAAAGGGGGTTGTGAAAAAAGAAATGTATTTCGCCATATTGTGGTAGGCGCCATCTTGGATTTTAAATTTGTCTTATTGCACAGTATTCTACTAGCCGAACCCTTTCGTTTGATACCCATATTGAGGTAGAAGTGAAAAAAATACAGTAGAACCTTGATAAGTCCAAGGGAAGCCAGAAATTAATACATGATGAATCAGATGACATATATGATACAACCGATTAAAAGTTAAAAACGAAAAAAGAAGAAGAAGACTATCAGCTAACTATTATTAAATGGAAACTGCGTTGCCAGACATATTGCATGCCTCTAGAAGAAGAGGCCAGTTTGTATGGGTCAATTATTTAAATGTTTTGTATCATCTTATCTTACCTGCAAACAGCAATAAAGATTTTTGTATTTGTATTTGTATTTTTGTGTTTGAAACAAAAAATATTTTAAGTTATAGAAGTTTTAAGTTATCAAGGATTTTGGTTTTGGGCTCTGATGGGAAGGCAACATACTATTTTTTGAAGTTAGAGGTTAGAGGTTTTTAAGTTAGCGAGGTTTTACTATAATATAATTCGTCATTTTGTGGTGACAGCCATCTTGGATTTGAAATTTGTTTTAGTGTAATGTATTTTACTAGTCAAGCCCTTTCATTTGATACCCATATTGAGGTAGGTTGTGAAGAAATATTTTGTCCGCCATTTTGTGGAGGCGGCCATCTTGAATCGATATTAACCAAACATAGCTAAAAACTTCCGAAGAGATGATTAACCTTCAATAAAAAAGCGCATCGAAATCGACCCATCCGTTTGAGCTCTACGGTGACACAGACATCGACGTCAAACTTATAACACCACTTTTTTTGGTCGGGGGTTAATTAGTGAAACAAACAGCAACCTAATAATAGCTGAGAGCTATATGTTAGTGGCAACCGCAGCATAGATTAAGAATAACTTAAAAACATAAAGAATAACTTAAATTAAAAAAAACATACCTCAAAGAAAACTCTGACAGTTGGTTATACAAAGGATATATTTTGGGATGGATCGGCTAATATTACTGTATTTTGAAGACTCATAGGCAATCTTTGTGAGAAAAGACTATTACATTGCTATCGGGTTTTATCGGACATAAATCAACTGAATTATACCACCTTTTTCTTCTATGGTCATCGTTCCACAAAAGGGCGGCATCGTTTCATGGTTGATGTTCCAAAACGTACGAAGAGATTTGACTCAGTGATAAGAACGTCTAGGTTGTGGAATGCGTTGCCTGAGTTTTTCCCTGAGCACCTTGGTTCTTCAAATCGAGATGAATCGGTTTTTCTGGTAAGCCACATCAGGCGAGATGGTGGTCAAGTGCGAACCTAACTTTATTACTGTATTTTGAAGGGCAATCTTTTGAGAGACATTACATTGCAAAGACATAAATCATAATTATATTTTATGGTCATGTTACGGCTGGCGTACTCGCGAGTACGGCAACTACCGGTTTTGAGCACCGGGTCGAATCGAAATCATGTGTGCAATGCAGCTAACTTGTAAACTCTGGAGGAAAACATCATGAGATAGAAGTGAAAACTTATAACTAAGAATTTCAGCAGTAATGATGCACATAATGTAATCTTTATAGCTACAGATATACCGCTATTATATTGGGTGAATTCACAAGACTTCACCCTACATGTTTGAAAAATTGTCTAAGGGACCTTTCTAGTATTACGTAACGCAATTTGGATGGGGAGGTGGTATCTTGGGAAACGTTACGGTGCGTCTTGGAGGTATTTTCTTTCACCTTAAAATTATAATTTTATTAAAATTTTAAAAATTTAGCGTGTTAGTTGTGTGGTGACTTTTAAGTAAAAACAATCACTTGGATGTCACATGTTTACAGAAAGTGAGAGGAACAGTGTTAAAAATGATAGGGTGCGTTACGAGGGGGGTATAAAATCTTTAAATATTGCGTTACGTAATACTTGAACGATCCTTAATGCGCACGTTTCACTTCGCTGCTCCGCCGCCACTCCGACGCTACATTAGCATGTTGGTGACGCGAAGCCATGAGATTATAATTCGGAAAGTCTTTTAAAGTTACCAAAAAGTGCTCAATGTAGCTAAAAAGTTTTCACTTCAAAAAACTTCAATACATCTACATTAATAATTTCGTCAAGTGGTACGGTAGACTTGATCGAAACCTTATATTAATAATAAAACATAAAAAATATTGATTTTGAATCACATTTATTATGTCCACAAAATTCGGATTATGGAGAATTTCGTTAAATTCTGATGGCACTGACAAACAAACCGCTGTCGCCATCTTTGGTGTGAAGCACGTTTCTTTCCATCAATCAACACACTGCATGCGTTCGTCGCGCCAAAAAAGTATCCATCACAAAAAACTGTGACTTATGTGACTACATAAAACGAAACGTCATGCCGCCGGACCGGAATTTCATTAGTAGGTACTTATATTTAGTATCAGCATTGTACCCGTACGAAGCCGGGGCGGGTCGCTAGTTAAAATTTAATTTACAGTTTATAATACAAAATGATACCTATAGCAGCTCTCAGCAAAGCTCCATTTTCGCTGGTAGCATTCTTCTCCAACATATCTGTGAAGGTAGCAGAGGAATCGGAGAACAGCCTACGTAGAACTCCCTGAGGCACAGCTTTGATTCCCATGGAGAGGAGACTCATGGTCGGTACAATACTATTTTCTTGATCCGATGCTTTCAGGTTTACCAACTGTAAAAGTTTTGTTGTATTATATTATATAAGAATAATCGTGAGCATATCCCTTTACGTACCTCGTAACCCTTATCATGGTGAAAACTCGAGTTATTTAATTCAAATGATTATATTCTATGGCTATTTTTCTCCAGTTCTTTTGATTCATTATTATAATTTGTTTGAAACTGTTTCTAGTCATCATTTTAGCAGCAAGATGAATGAATTTGATTACAACAGATGAAATTATAAATACCAAGGAATGAAATTAAAAAATATCTAATAATTAACCCCTCACGCGTTTTATCCGAACTCGGGGAATGATGCATACGTGCCGGATATATCATTATTACATATTTATATAATATATTCACAATAATATACCTACCTATAAATATATATTGGCTAGAGAAGTTACGGCTGGTCTAGTCGGGGGAACGGCGCCTGCCGATCAGGAGACCCCGGGTTCAAACCCCACACGCACCACTGAACTTTTCGAAGTCATGTGCGTAATGCCGCTAACTTAAAACGGTGAAGGTAAAACCTCGTGAGGAAACCGACATGTACCTAGAACATTTCGAAGTCATGTGTTATCCACCAACCCGCACTGGGGCAGTATGGTGGATTACGGCCTTAACTCTCTCCTTGCGAGAGAGAAGGCCAGAGTCCCAGCAGTGGGAACATTTAGTGGGCTGTTGTTGATTGATGAAATATATATCACAAGAAAGCCCTTGAAATATTGTTTTCTGTCATACTAACGTCTAGGTACTTACCAGGGTTATAGGCGATTCGCCACAAAGTTAATTCGCCACAAAAATAACCATAATCATTAATCCTGTCATAAAAGGAAAAGTTTACATTTCACGCCCGTTGTTAAAATGTTTTGGATTTCACAGCATCTCAATGTTATTACATTTTTCACTAATAAAAGAACTCAAAACACAAAAAACATGTTCTTTGTTGTGGGGCAAAATGGCGTCGCACGATCGAGAATGTGCAGTGGCGCAGTCGCATCCGTATTTTTTTAGGCCAAATGAAGCATTATCTCTATTATGTTATCAGTAAATGTCGCGTTATTATTTATATAACTTGTATACACCAACATTATAACTTGTTAAAACGTATATATGTCACAATCGGTCTTCCAATAGTGAGCTTTGCTTAAGAGTCATTTTACCTCTTGGCACGAAATTCAAAAAGTTTGTGCTCCGAACTTACTATCTTCAGTATTTTCTAGATAAAGATAATTACATTCAAAAACTAGGATCATTTTTTTTGTTGACGTTTCCTTGTTTATATTTTACTAATAATAATTCCAATGGTCTTAGGATCGATCGCCCATGACCATTTCGCCAAAAAGTCTCCACCATGTCTGTCTCACACTCCTAAATCTACATGTGATACTCAAAATTCATACTTAAAAAACCATAGGGAAAGTAAGACATATATTATATTGATTAATTAATCTTACATATATCTGAATTTTGCTTTCATTTATCAGTAAAAAAACAAAATCGTGAGCCAATTTTAATTTTTATATTGCGTTGTCTCTGTGTAAAATACACAATAATTCCAAAATAAAAATTAGACACGATAATACTTTGTTCTTTGTAGAATCTAATTCTATAGTTACTTTTCAAATCATATTTCTCAATTTTTCAAAATATATAAATTACCAGCAGTCGAAATTACAATAAATTACGCTGCGCAATTCAGTATGCGCCGAGCGGTCTTCGAGGCAGGTTCTGTGTTGGTTACCGCAGGAGCCGGTTACGTAATATTTCGAGTAAAATAATCATAGTGCGACCACAAAATTTACAGTCGTTTGGCGTTTTGTGAATTTTAGTGTATCGAAACGTTTCAATCTGAGCGTTCGGATCGGACCGTTACATTTAATCTTATTTATGCTTACTTATGCTTGAAGAAGATGAATATTTTTACATATTTTTTTTAACGTGACAATGTCTAATAAATCGGCGAATGCTGGCTGCATGCACGAAAAAGAGATGAATGACTCTTTGTCCCGTTATGCCCATTGTCCCGTTAAGCTTGTTGTCCCGTTACGTTACGGTAAATTATTCTTCCATTTCAAAATTCTGATTACTAGTATAATTTCCAGTATTTATACTTTTATTTGAAGGTTAATTTCCGAGCAGTGGTTCTTAACTATGTTTGGTAAATATTGATTAAATATGGCCACCTCCACAAAATGGTACAAAATGGACTTCATTTGCATTCATCTACCCAAATATGGATATCCAATGAAAGGCCATGACTAGTAAAATACACTAACATACACTAAAATGCACTATGATAAATTTCAAATCCAAGATGGCCGCCGTTACAAAATGGCGAAAGACATTTATTTTTTCACTTTATTTTTTTCTTTTTTTTTTATTTCTTTCACTACTCCCTCAATATGGGTATCAAATAAAAGAGCTTGACTATTAAAATACTATGCGCTAAGACAGATTTCAAATCCAAGATGGCCGCCACCACAAAATGGTGAAATACATTTATTTTTTCACTACTCCCTCATTATGGGTATCAAATGAAAGGGCTTGACTAGTAAAATATTATACACTACAAAATTCAAATACTTAATATTTTACTTTTAGCATAGTATTCTACTAGTAGTAATACAACAAATTGCCCTACAAACTAAAACAAATAAATTCTGATGAAAAGTATGTTAAAACCTTAAAAAATATCTTACTCGAGAAAGCTTACTATACAATAGACTACAATAGAGAATTTCTTGCCAACAAATCAATTATTGAATGCGTAGATCTGTTATGAATGACACGAATTATGTTACCACGCCCAATCAGGGTCATTATGGTAACTATAACATGTACTTTTATATAAAACCAACAGATGTACCTTAATATTAGCAATAAATGATTGAGTATTGAAATATTTAGTCCAACATTTAGAGGAGGCGGCCATCTTAAATCGACATTAACCAAACATAGCTAAGAACCACCGCTCGGAAATTAACCTTCAAATAAAAGGATAAATACTTGAAATTATACAAGTAATAAGATTTTTGAAATTCAATAATAATTTACGGCAACGTAACAGGACAATGAGTCATCCTAAAGCATGTCAAGGGTTAAAGAATTTAATAATATTAAATTTATCCATAGAATCCAATTTTCAATTCCCAGAAATGAAATAAAAATACCAAGGCATGAAATTTAAACTCCCAAGGGACATAATTAAAAATATCCAAGGAAGAATTTAGAAAATATCTAATGATAAAATTAAAAATACTGAGGGAAGAATTTAAAAAATATCTAATGATAAAATTAAAAATACCCAGGGATGAATTTAGAAATGCCTAATGATTAAATTAAAAATGCCCAGGGATGACATTAAAAACTTACCAGTGCAGCAAAATATTCTGTAGTAGATTCTTTACCACCTTGTTCCTTGATAACTTCAGTGACAGCGGCTAGAACAGCCAGCATTTCTTTGTGCAAGGAATTATTTGAGTCAAATCTATTCAGTAATCTGTAAATTAAAGGGCAATTGTAATAAAAGTATAAAAGTGCGTGTTATGGTATGGAATAGGATATTTTTTATGATAAAGAATAAGTTTTAATCTTTGCTATCGTGATATTTTTATTTTTTCTATAATATGGTGTATTAAGTTTTTCATGGTAAATAGATTTTGTCACTGCTTTTATAGGCAAGTATGTTTGTCATAAAGCATTCTGTCCTGTCCATTCACCACTATTCAATAAAATAGTGTATTAAATTCACTATTTAATAAAATATTAATTTTAACAAGTATAAATTTAAGGATAAAACTTGACATAGTAACTGTGATTTTTTTCATTGATTTTATTTTAATTAGTAATTTAATTGAAACACGTTTGGTGTTTGAGAGCCCCTTTAAAAATAAATGTATGTTTTTTTAATATTTGTTGTTATAGTGGGAACATAAATACTTCATCTGTGAAAATTTCCACTAATTAGCATGGTTCATGAGATACAGCTTGGTGACAGACAGAAAGACGGACAGCAGCCTTTGTAATAGGGTCATGGTCTACCTTTTAGAACCCTAAAGAGTACTCTGTAATTCTAATAAGAGGAAAAGTGAAGAGTAAAACCCACTCAACTACTCTTGATATCACAAATTAGTCTCAATATTTACTCACTTGCTAAAACTCATATTTGAACATTGGCTCCAGTCTGAGGCAAATGTCTGGAAGGTTTTGAAAGTGCCAGATCTCATACTTGCAGTGTACTCAGATTCACTACCCTCATCTAATGTCTTTACAGACATATTTTCAAATTCCTTGGCAATCATGAGTTCATTTTCAGCTGCAGATTTTTGCTTGTTATGGCTGTATGTTATCATTGCATCGTGTTTGGAGACAGCCTGCTGGGTTAGGCCTGTATTGCCTGGAATATATCAGAAAAATAACAGGTGATTTATTTTTTTAATTACCTATGTGAAACCTGTGGTATTTTAGCTGGGGTTCACAATGTAGTATTTACATTGTAGAATAGGAAAAGGATACTTTCTTACAAGGAGAAATAAGTGAGAAATACTCTGTGATAGTAAAAAAATAAATACAAACCTAAGTTCTCCTGAAAGAACCGGGATTTTGCGATTTCTCGGTACTTTTGAATCTTCGGGTTGGAGTTCGAAGATTGTCCTTTTTGCCATCTTTTCCCCTTGGATTTCCCTTTGAGTTTTGACCTGAATTTTCCCATTTTCTTAGTTCATAGCACGATTTTCCACAAAAAATTACACCGCACGTGGTAAACGCGTTTTCAAAATGCAATGAAGATAGCCGCATTTCAACCGACAATGTCAGACGACAGACATCAAATGTCTGTCAGGCTAACACTGCTGTCTTAATCACTGTCATTTGTTTCTCTTTTTTCGCACAGATTACGCAAAAAGCGTAATCTGTAGGGGACCTAAGCATAGACTAAGTAGGACCAAAGACTGATGCAAAGCTGCTTACAATTGATGCCAAAGATAAAAGTTAAAGTTCAACCTAAGACTGATGATTTACAGAAGCCAAAGATAAAAGTTGAAGTTGATTGTTGATTACAAGGAGCAATTTACAATCTAATATTTTATTAAGCTTAAGGAATAAAGTAAACTAGTAAATTAAAAAAGAAAGATTAATAAAAGCCTGTCAATTCCCATATTATTCTAGGACTTATATCTACCATATTTTAAATGATTGCAAACAGGAGGACGGTATAAATTCTTGCATCGCCTCGATCGGCTAGCAGTTGTACATCTTTTTTCGCTTTTCTAGAGGAGTAATTGTCATAAAACGAAAATTTGTATACTTACAGAGCTATCTGAATAAACTATTAGCAGTAAATATTCACTAGGTTGGCCACACTGTAGTGGTTAGGGAAAATCGATATTAGAAAAACATCGATGTTTCCAATATCGATGAATATCAATCATCCCTAGTAGTGGCCGTGTAAGTCATGAACATATGAACTTTGAGGTAAAAATTATCAAAACGTACGTTATTTTATACTTAGAAAAATAATTTTTTATTTTTGTCCTGTATATTTGACGGACAGCCGTAAACAGCACAGCACCCCACCATGCTGATTTTTGTTAGGAATTAGATGTTCGATACCAGCCCTTCGTGGAGTGCTGCTAGCGTACTTTAAACGGCTCGAGGGGTGAGGAAGCTTGAATTTGGCAGAACGTGGGGGCGCGGTGAGTGGCCGTTTTTTTTTTAAACTAGAATTGGTTCGCCCTTGACCACCATCTCGCCTGATGTTAAGCGATGATGCGATCTATGATGGAGCGTGCTTACCTAGAAAAAACTGATTCACTCTCGATTTGAAGATACCAAGATTGTAACCATCGGGGAAAACCCACCCAGGCAACGCATTCCACAACCTAAACGTTCTTATCACAAACGTGGAGTCAAATCGCTTCGTTCAAGTTTTTCGAACATCAACCATGAAACGATGTCGCCCTTTTGTGGAACGAGAAGTCTGATAGAAGAAAGGGCAAGGTGGAATTAGATCATGCAGATCAGTTGCACACTCTCCGAAGTGTATCCGATAAAAAACCGACAAGCTAGCGATTTTGCGGCTATGATCAAGACTTTGAAGTCTTTTACACACAAGAGTGTCATTGCCTATGAGTCTTTTGGCGCGTCTCTCCATCGATTCCAGATTTATTAGTAGCACCCCACGGTACGTTAAACTAAAACGTATACGATTTTAGGGGGGGGGGGGTCATGTCCCCTGTGACCCCCAACTTCGGACTGCGCATGGTTCTATCTATATTATCTACTAGTTGTACCCTGCCACGCTTCGCTGGAGCACATTGTGATGTAAAAATTAGATAAAAACAATCCTTGATGCAGATTATATATCATTGTAAAATTTCAGCTCGATCGGTGCAGAACTTTTTGAGTTTTGAAGCGCACACAAACCAACATAACATTTTTATATATAGAGAGATTCTATTGCTATTCTATGACCGCGGTACCTGTACAGTCAAGCACAGTAAATCTTTTTATGATTTCGTTCCATTCTACGCAACAACGGCGCAAAGTTTTTATAGAATTTTACCGAATGCATGTAACGGAACGTCAATCTACAATAAATTAATTTTCATTCAACCATCGTAATATTTCATTGACGTTTTTCTTGTTTGTAAATAATAACTGCTGGAAATAGTATGCAATGCGAAAACTCGCATTCCTCGATCAATCGCACATTACGTAAACGTAACATATGGGGCGATAATTAGTAAATTGGCTGTGGTTTATCATAACCTAATCCGATTTAGTTTCAACTTGCAGTGATGTTGTAATTAAACTATGAGACATTATAATGCCTCCGTTTTTAAGAAAGAAAGCAACGAAATCTTTTCCAGTTAAAGTGTGTACATTGGATGCGGAATTGGAGTTCAACCTTGAGGTAAATGCTATAAATATATTGTTGTTTAGGTGTGCCTAATTATGTGGTGTAAAAGAACAACGATTCCCGTTGTGACTCACGGGCACAGATTATTACATAGTGCCGCCTTGGGGCCTGTGTGTTAATTTGATAATTAGTTGCATTAGGACTTAGTAGGTATCAATACATACCTACACCATAACATAATAACAAATATAATATACAGTAAACATGCATCAAGGAAACTGAACACTCAATGACACCCGATGGAGTGATTATGTGCAATAGGCAGGAAATCTATAAGTTGATGATAGGGATGAATGGCAAACTATGAGAGAAGCCTTTGTCCAAGGATAGATAGTGAAATATTACTGCTATAATCTATAACTCACTATCTTCTTATCTATAACTTCACAGGTAGGGAATTTAAACTAAATTAATATTTTTTGTTTAATTAATTTGGTTAGCGGCACGGGCCCACTGGTAGGCAGTCTTCCACTCTTCCAGTTAATTTTAAACTGATAATCTAATAGATTGAGTCTATATTTATTTAGCTTTTTGCAATTATAATATTTTTTACTTGATTAATAAGTTAGAAATAAACTAAGTCTTTATTTAAGATGTAAAAGTAGTTTTTACTTGAATTTTATTATTGACAATAATAGTGACTACCTTGGAGCTATGGTTTGGCCTGTTTTTTATAAAATTACCTGTGTCATTTGGCTCCGTTGTCATTATACTGCCTACTGAACCACCGAGAAAGCACTGGGCCCTATTAATCTAAACTTGTAACAGCCAACATAATCCTTTCAAAAATTGGTGGTTCTTGGAAAATATTGATAGATAAAAGTGCATTAATTATTTGTCATATTTTTTATTTATTATTATTTTATTATATATATTTGTTATATATATTTGTCATATTTTTTATTTATTATTATATATTTATTACCTTAATTTGCAAAATTAATAACTCCACAGTAGCAAATTTCACAGGGGGTCACACTAAATCACCACTAAAACTATGACGTAACTGGTATTTTAATTATTGTAAGTGTTTATTAGTTAATAAGAAACACAATTTCCAAAGGAATGTTTTATTTTCTTTTGATGCTTTAATTTTTTTATATTAAGTTGTTAGTGGCCTCTGTGAGATTTGCTACTATGGAGTTATTCGTTTTGCAAATTAAGGTATCGATATGTATATATAGCTTATTTTATTACTTTGGTGTGGTGAGCACATACACCACAAAAATACAGTAGAAGAAAAACAATCAAAACTAGTGTTACAACCGGCAACCTTATCACTAAAACATTATCTTCCATGCCAACTTATGATGGAAATTATAGGTTAAGAAAATTTTATAAAGTGTGGTGTGTTAGAATTTAAAGCACAGTTAAGTGTAACACAAGAAATACACATTTTAGTGTGTAATAGGGACAATAATAGACACACAATACTACAACAATTTGTGTAAACTAGAACATAGTGATAGTAAGTCTTGATCATCGCCAAAAAATTGCATGATCTGATACCACCTTGCCCTTATTTCTATCGGAATGCTCGTAGCTCGAAAAAGCGACATCGTTTCATGGTTAATGTTCCAAAGACACGAACGAAGAGATTTGACTCTAATTTTGTGATAAGAACGTCTAGGCTGTGGAATACGTTGCCTGAGTGGGTTTTCCCCGATGGTTACAATCTTTGTGTCTTCAAATCGAAAGTGAATCGGTATCTTCTAGGTAAACACGCTCCATCTTAGACCGCATCGTCACTTGACATCAGGCGAGATGGCGGTCAAGTGTAAAACCATAAAAGTAAAAAAAAAAAAATTTGCACACTACTAGTAGAATAACTGGAAAAGGCATTTCCTGAGCGGGACTCTACAAAGAGTCCAAACTACAACAAATTTATATTCAAATAGTACTCAGTAGCTACGAAATGCCCTCTGACCCCAGATAACTTCCACATTAGTAATGTATCACTGACAGCAACTAGCCAATCTATGCATGATTACTAAATAATGTATATTAAGTATAGGGTTACCAACAAATACATTTATGATTAAATCTAGTACATAAGACAAGACAACAAACCTCTTTTATTAAAAGCCACATACATACTTGAAAACAAAATTACAAAAGAAACTCAAGAATACTTTGTATGCTAGACATTTTTATTGGCGTCCTTATCCCTTATCTCTTCCAGTGTACATAGTGCCGGCCTAGTGGTTTACTTGGCAGTAAGTTTGGGAAGCCATAGGTTGTGAGTTCAATTCCCACCATGTGTAAATATTTGTAGAATTAAGTACTACAATAATCATTTATAAATTTTATACTCTTTGCAGAGTTCTTCTGGGGAAGTACCACACCTTTGCTAGTTATTCAACCGACAAGCTGTTATGTGCAAACATTACTGTGTTACGGTTTGAAGGGCTATGTTTCCAGTGAAATTACAGGGCATAGAGCATAGAGATAAAACATGTTATATTTAATAATTTTACAAAAAAAATACCAGTCATTTATAACATTTAAATACATTATCTGGAATCATCAATATCACCAATCAGGCTAATCACCCTCCCATACTAGGACAATGACTGGCGGCAACCCTGATAATATGCATGTCTCTATTACTCTATTATGCAATTTAAATGCATAATGTAGTATGACAGACTTTTATGGTCATTGGGAGTAATTGTTCCAGCTGTTACACAAAAAAATTGTTACAAACTGCTTCAGTGACATTCTATGCATAATGCAGTCATTACATGCCATATAAGGTACAATATACATACATCTAGTTCTAGAGTCAATCACGCATGGCTTCCGAAATGTATGTGAAATTGCATAAGTTTCTGCAAGTTACTTTATTCATGTGGTAGGCCTAACTTGTGTACAATATTGTTTGGTTAATGAAAATAATACAATCTTTTTTTACATAATTGTACAGCTTGGGTAGCCATATTATAATTTGTTGTATATAATAGTGTCTAGTGTCAAAAAAAACCAGTTGGAAAACAGTTTGGATTTCTGTTGTGTAACTATTTTAGAAGAATAAGTTATTATCATTGTCTAAAATTAAATCTGACGGAAATAAAGATATTTATTAATACTTAATAATAAATTTAAATTTAAAAATTCCCTCTTAGGTTGTTATGTCTATTGTAAAATGTCAAAAAATTTAAGTGATCATTGATTTTGAGTTCTGTTAAAATTATATGTTTCATAGTTAATATTTGGTACCCATTTTTTAATAAAAATAATTAAAGCTTTATTATAATAATTCCACACAACATTACAATACATTTATTTTATATGTGTATATCTAAAGTTGTATGGACCCCTTCGGGTAAAAGCCTCCTCCAAAGCATTCCACGTTTCTCTGTCGGTAGTCAGCTTCTTCGTCCTCCGGCCCGGCGTCGCAGCCAGCTCGTCCGCCCACTGGGTGTGCTGCCGACCTCCCGCTTCGGTGCCTCGTGGTCCGCTCCATTTTACGGCCCTTACAGTCCATCTGTCCATTTTTTTATTAGTTAACGGTTTACTCACGTGCAATATGATTTGATCAGTCAAAACCCAGTCGAAACTGACTTAACTTTTAACTTTAAATTAACTTGGGAGTTAATCCAAAAGTCATTTATACAGAATGCGGACTCGCGCAAGGTTTCTCCTTGAAAAAGACCGTCGAAAGCAGTTGAAACTCTATTAGGACTAGACCGTCATGGTAGACGTTAATAACCCGTTAATAATTAATTGAAAAAATGGATTTTCACAAAGTTTTCTGCTAGCAAAATATTGTTACAGATTGTATTTAACCAGGTTTTATTACAATAATACATAGGTATGGCATACATATAGTAAAAATCATTTATTTGAAGTTACTGTTACTAAACAAACAATTAGTGGAGTTTTTTCCACCATTGTGATTTCAAACCCAGTGCTTATAAAAAATTTAAAAGATAAAATTGTTGAAATGGCTATTAAATTGTATTTGCGTAATGGGGGCCCGATCAAGCGTATTTTCAGAATACTACCTAATTTGAAGGTAACACAGATTACTATATATTGTTGTGTTAATGTTTTGATCGAATGATACCTCATTCAAAACGCAATACTTAGTTCTCGATCGCGCCAAAGGTGGTAGTAATGTTTCATTTTGGGAAGACGAAAATTGGAAATAGAGGGAATTGTGTCGCAGATTTATGACTTGTTATGACGCTTAATAAGGTGTCAATGATGAAGATGATTAAAATTTACGACTTTATTTCTCTTTCGTGAATGGTTGTAATAATACGTAAATAATTTAGTTAATAATATTTGTTGACAGTGGCGTGCCACAGGAAGAGACTTGTTCGATTTAGTATGCCGGACCATAGGCCTGCGAGAGACATGGTTCTTTGGACTGCAGTTCGAAGATACCAAACACTTCATAAGCTGGCTGAAGTTGGATAAACGAGGTAAGCTGAGAAAAAACAATCCATATTTTTAATTAGTTCACAGACCACTTGAGAACCCGAAAAAACTCAGATTCAAGTGTCAAAATTGTTAGTTTACGCAGATAACTCACGTATGTTGTGGCTGGTTCACAAAACATGAAAATGACCGCCGGGTGCGGCTGAAACTTAAGTTGGGCTGGATCGGATATATCACACGTAAACTACTACGTCAATTAATTAAAAATGTGTCACTTTCGTATATTTAAAAAAAATTGGTTGCCTGTAAAGTCGGTATACGGGCGAAAGTTTTACGTGACAACGACTTTGAGTGGTAAAATAATTTTACGGAAGGGACGCGTGCCTTTCACTTTTTATGTCTGTCTCTTTCGCTCTTAGGCGGGCTAACCATGCCCGAGTGGAAGGGACGCGTGCCTCTCACTCGCTCTCGTTGTGAGCGCATAACGTGAGCGGAGCGTAACGCAGTTTCTTGAAGTGTCACCCGGCAAACCAATTTATAAGACGTTATCACGTCAAAAAAGGTTTTTTTGTTAGTTTTTGTAGTTATTATACTTATTTTGGTGCGTTAGGCAAAAATGATAACAGTACATTTTTACGACGAAAACTCACCGTCACGAAAAACCGACACCCTGAAGTTGCTAGTCAACATTTTAGCAAACATTGTCACTAACTTCAAGTTGATATGTCTTGCGTTGAAAATATGATCTATTCAATGGTTGAAGTTAAGACTTCTTAGCAATAGGAATAAAGAGACGTAAAAAGTATACTCGCACCATGTACGTATAAAAAAGTCTGTGTCACTAGAGTCGGCCACGTTTGCACGTGTGCGTTGTCAGGTTGTCACTGTTAGGCTGACACGCACACATATACACAAGTTTCGCGTGTGACCCACTGATGTCAGCCTTGTCAGCCTGTATGTGACAGCGCACACGTGCTTATTATATGGCCGACTCGATGGACACAGTTTTTGTTTTAGGGAGACTACGTCCGACTTGTTTTAGACGTCCATGACTCACACACTTTTTGTGAGATTTCTTTGTTTCCTTCCTTCCATTTCGTTTTTGTAATGGATCTATAAAATTGGTCTCAGATCCTTGTTTGCGTATAAAAGTATACTCACATCAACGATCTTAATCCAAATATGTGCCCTCCCAAACTTCAGGGCGCACGGAATCTTGTTATCGTTGGGAAAAGTGAGCTCACTCTTTCCGTTCTAGTCGGTTGTACGAAGCGGCGAACGCCTGACGTTATTACCTATCACTATTTGTTGTCTACAACCAAAATAAGTGGAACCATAACTTACCGCGCCGCTAGCGATTCTAGTCAAAGGGTCAAGTAGATTGTTGATGTCTACTTACAATACACACGCAGACACAGTTTACTACCAATTTCAAGGTGCTCAGGGCACATCTAGTGGCTTATATCGATGACTCACACACTTTTTTGTGGGATTTCCTTGTTTCCTTCCTCCCATTTTGTTTTTGTAAGGGATCTGTAACAATTGACCTCAGATCGTATCTACTAGATTCTACTTCTACTGAGCTACTTTCTACTACTGAAATTCGGGCTACAGGAGAATTCGCATAGCGCTACTAACCTAAACTTACTATAATTTACTTACTATAATGGTACTGGCAATACCACACCTTTGCTAGTATTCTACCGCTAAATAGTAATGTGCAAACATGACTGTGTTCCGGTTTGAAGGGCAATGTTTCCAAATAAATTACAGGGCTTAGAGATACAACATCTCAGTCCTGGGTAATGATTTGGACTCTTCATATTCCAATAGCTGCGTGTCACTGTGCTTTTATGTGGCAGGCATGTTGCTTACTATCAGGCACGTGTCCTGCTTGTCTCGACACACATTAACAATAAAAAAATACCTATGCATTTAGAGCCTTTATCTAATTATCTAATCGTATCTTCACAGTGCAAGACCAATGCGTCTCCCAGATGCCGGGCACTCCGTTCATGCTCCTCTGCAAGCTATACCCAGAAGATGTGGCCGAGGAATTGATACAGGAGGTGACCCAACACCTCCTGTTCCTACAAGTGAAGCAAGCCATCCTGACCATGGACATCTACTGCCCCCCGGAAGCGTCTGTGCTACTGGCAAGCTACGCTGTCCAGGCCAAGGTAGATAGATTTGTGGTTAGTGGATGTTTTCAAACTAACTTTTATTTTCCATATAGAAAGATGGGACTGAAAATATATTTTTACTTATTTTTTGATGGTAGAACTCTGCAGAGTCCGCCTGGGGGAAGTACCACAACTTTGCCAGTTATTCTACTGCCAAGCAATGTGTAAACATTACTGCGTTCCAGTTTGAAGGACGATGTTTCCAGAGAAATTATTGGGGGTAGAGATTAATCGTCTTATATATCAGAGTGACGAGCGCAGTGCAGTGCGAGGCAGTGATTTCGACTCTTCATATTCAAATAGCGGCGTGGCTCCTGAACTAATGTTGTACTCTACGTCATATACTCCTGTATACAGCTACTGCTATTACGAATGTTGGTGTCACGAACTCACAGGATTTCACATACTCAACGCTGCTAAAGAAGTATTCATCTCAATAATATAAAGACATTAGTAGTCCACCCCGGCTTTGCCCATGGTACATATGTATATAGCCTATAGCACTCAAAGATGTATATATTCAGTAAAAGCATTCTTGAAATCGGTCCAGTAGTTCCCGAAGTTAGCGTGTTCAACCAAACAAACTCTTCAGCTTAATAATTAGGATAGAAATCAACCGTATTCCCGTGAAAGTAACACTCAATCTCCCTTGCTCATAGTTCGGAGACTACAATGAGACAGTGTAAAAAAAATACAAAGAAATATTAACTGTGTTACCGTATACATAACACTCTATCTCCCTTGTCCACAGTACGGCGATTACGATGAGAGCGCGTACAAACCAGGCATGTTGGCCAGTGAGGATCTCTTACCACAGCGAGTGATAGACCAGTACCAGATGACGCCCGAAATGTGGGAGGACAGGATTAAAATATGGTAGGTAGATTTTTTGTAGTGAAAACTTCTTTTGACGCGCTACAGATAGATTTTTCGTTGACTGTGAATTGAATTCTAGCGTCATGCTCGGGAATGGTAAGAAATCTTCGGGTAAACTCGGGACCATGGCCATTGGCTATCTACAAAAAAGCGTCAGCATTTCCCATTGGCCAGCTAGAAATGCTCATGGCCACGCCCTCCTGTTTTACCCGCGTAGTTTCTGAAGTAAGCTATCGAATTCTGAGTTATAACTTTTACTTCTATCGGCAGTTCCTATGACTGGAAACTTTTTCCCAAAATTTGTTAAACTTCTAAAGAAGAGGAGTACCTCTCACTCACCAAATGTTCGAGGACCAACAAGTGGGTGCCAGATGCCCAAGTGACACTCTTGGTCCCCTACAACGGAGGGTCTACCGACTAACTACAACTGTCTTAGAGTCTTAGCACTGATATTCCTCTCTCTTTTCTTTCTGCTTGAAATTAGAGACTGCATTAGGCGGTAGAAGAGCGGGTCAGGTTTGTGGTCCCGCCGTCTACCACTTTTCGGCTGCAGAAGATAGGGAGAGCGGCGCACCGCAATACTGGCACTCCCTTTCCCCTGCAACCCACCGCATTCGCCATCTAACGGTGGCGACTCCGTCAAGGCCACGCCACGTATGAAGAGTGGCGCACTGTAATACCGACGGTGCCCTCCCACTGTAGCCTCCACCCCACAACCGCGATGCCTACCCCCCATAGATTAACCGCCCTGTTGATCGGTCATGAAACGAATCTGCTTAAATTCATATGTCACCAGCAGGGGCGCAGGACGAGGTAAAAAATCGCGCTGTGATAAGCCGAATATCCATGTCACGTGGCACTACTTTCCGCCAATTATTGGACAAAACGAGATAGAGTTATGCAAACGTCTAAGGACGGAACAGGATGCAAAGAAAGATATCAACGGGTTCAACGGTAGGTTAGATGTGCAATTATGCTTATAAAACGCTACGGAGGGGGGAGTCGTACGATCAGTCAAATGGGTAATTGTTTTTGCTACCCCCACAACATTGCGTTCGTTACGCCGGAGCCCATACACCGCACCACCTACATGGCTGCATCGTCGGCAATTTAGAGGCAAAAGCTTAGACGAGTGGCTTCCCCAAGTCCCACCTTGGATTTCTCATAGCTTCACCGTGGCTACTGAGAATCCTGTCTCGAAAGACCTGTAACACTGGGGGCTCAGAACCTAACCTATGGTAGGTTTTTAAAATCTCACACAAATTAATATAAAGTGTTGATTGCTACAATTTCATGGTGATGTAATGTAACCTCTTTTCTTTTCTATGTATTGGTACAGATAAGATTTGAACTAATTTCTTATCCGACAGGTATGCAGATCACAAAGGAATGTCTCGAGATGAAGCCGAAATGGAGTACCTGAAAATAGCGCAAGATTTAGATATGTATGGGGTTAACTATTTTCCTATAAAGGTACATTTATTTTGCTATGGAGCTACATTTATTTTACTATAATAAACTATTTTCGTACAAAAAATTGAACCAATCTCAAAACCACAAATTGGCATTCAAAAGCGAAAAATTAATTAAAATTATTATTATAAGCGCTACTTAAAATTTTAATAATTAAAATTATTATTATAATAAATGATGAGTAGCGCTTGTAATAAAGAGATTTTATTTATTTTTCGCTTTTGAGTGCCAATTTGTGGTTTTAAAGTCGGTAAATTTTTTGTACGAAATTAGTTTATTTTACCCTTCTTTGTGCAAAAGAAGTTTTTATTAATGCATTTAGACAATTTCGTATTGACAGGATCGAGTTTCATAACTTTTGTTAGTTTAACTTACTTTATGATCATTCAAAGCTGGATGGGCAAGTCCATTTTAAAAGTACGAAATTATTAGAAAATGAATTTACCATTGGATAACCCATTCAATTTCAAGTTACTTTTGTTATGAAACCAGTTTCCTAAACGCAATATTTAATATAGCTACCATACAAACTTTACGCGCGACGCATAGAAAATACGGCACTGTGACGTCACGCTTCGTAGTGTTTTTATATGAAGCGTTTTTAGGAGAGTCCAAAATTGTGATTTTAAAATCGTGATATCACGGGAAGTTTTTAAGATAACAAAGTAATTCATTCACGTATGTTTCAGTTATTGAGTAGCCTTTTGATGGCACATAAAATCAAAACTGAGTCGACACGCCTATTACGTCATCCAGAAAATTGTACGCAAATTTTAGTTTATGGTTCATATTTCAAAAACCACCAGACTGATTTCGATAAGATTTATTTGGGACCATTCGGGAAGCAAACCCATCCGAACTCAAAAAGAAATTTTAAAATCGGTGCGGGGGTTCTCGTGAAATCAGGTAACATAATTACATTTAAAACAACATTATGGTCGAATTGATAACCTCCTTCCTCCTTTTTGGAAGTCGGTGAAAACACGTTTATTTTGCTAAATAGGTTCATTTATATTGATATAAAATTACATTTATTTTGTTATAATGGTGCACATTTATTAAAGTGAAACTTTTATAACAATGCCTCAATATTTTTCCTCCTTGTATTGCATGTCTCGACGCGCTCGACAGACCAGCCCAGGCCAATATGGCGGCGTTACTCGTTAAGTTACATAACTTACTTAAATCGAATATTTTTCTACAAATTTTTAGTTAAATGTCTACAATGCGAAAAAAAGCTTCACTTTTACCGTGGTATCATAAAATCATACAACTTTTTTTTTATATAAATGCATGTAGGAGCACTTAGGAACACCTACATGCACATAACATTTTTCTAAAAAGATACATTTAGTTTACTACAGAGGTGTATTTATTTTGCTAGAAAGGCACATTTATTTTGCTTAAAAAGCACATTTATTTGTTGTAAAGGTCCATATATTTTGCTATAAAGATTTTTTTGATTACAACTTTTTGACAAGCGCTTATGTTGCACTCTCCGTGTGAGTGAAGGTCCGGATTCCCAGCAGTGGGAACATTTAATGCTCTGCTTAAACTTTGAATCTTTTTTTATCTTTCCAGAACAAAAAAGACACAGAGCTGTACTTAGGTGTCACAGCTTTAGGCCTCAATATTTACGAAAAGGACAACAAGCTGGCCCCGAAGACCACCTTCCCCTGGTCAGAGATCAAACACATCTCGTTCGATGACAAGAAATTTGTTATAAAATTTGTTGATAAATCTGTTAACAATTTTATATTCTTCTCGCCTAAAGGAATTAATAAGTTGGTAAGTGATTGCATAACTGTGTTGATTAACTTAAGTCTCGTAGGAATCTCACGCGAAATAGTAACTATCTTTATTTTAAACTAGATGCCCGCCCCGGCTTCGCCCGTGGTATATTATATAGCACTCATCGGGATCTCGTACAAATCCAACGGTGAAAGAATGACTGAAATCGGTTCACTCATTCCTGAGAATATCGATTTCAAACAAAAAACCTCTTCAGCTACCTGCTACGTCACCTGTCGGAAATTGGTCGTACCAACTCAGATTTAGAAAAAAAAAATTAGCAAAGGTTTATATTCAATGCACAGATTACTAAAATTCAATGACGCAATTTTTGACACATGCTGTCATGTGTCATGTCAAAGCACGAAACGTACGAAAACTCTCAAAAGGGGAATATTTTTTCCCGATTTTGTTACATTCTTGTTTCATGCTCCGCTTCAATTAATAGTAGAGTTATTTTCTATAGCCTAAAGCCTTCCTCGATAAATGGACTATCCAATAGAAAAAGAATCTTTCAATTCGGACCAGTACTTCCCGAGATCCTAGCGTTCAAACAAACAAACAAACGAACTCTTCAGCTTTATAATATTAGTATAGATATATAAAAATCCAGTGTCAATATATTTGTTCTCAGGCAAACGCGAAGATACTTTCCAAGTATAAACAGTTGCTATCATTATACCAAACAGAGATTCGCTCTTGTATGAAGCACTGTTCGTAACTTTGTGATGAGTCGATTAAGTTGGTACTATCTAGAGGCCTTGGAATCGAATAAGAGATGTGCCAAAAAAGCTAATAAGCAATGATAGCCTTGTTCGATAAAATTTCAAATTCTTGCCGTAAAATTGCTTATCGGGGTTTTATGGGATACACTTCGAAGAGAGTAGTATTAATCTGCATGCTCCTTAGTTAGAGAATAAGTATATAGATCAGGGGGTTTCCGCATGGTTCCTTTGTACCAATCGTAAGCAGATGACTTGCTATGGCAACAGAGTGATGTGTCGCGACAAAAGTATGACACTTCCACAAGAGCGACAAGGCAAGAGCGATCAGTCCCGTGCTTTCTCTGTAAAGCTATTCCAACAAACGCAATTGTTCACAAGAGTGTCTGACGGGCGGAATTACCCTACTAGATCCAACCACAAACTCAATCTGAATCAACCACATTCAAAATTAACATTGCATAGCTCGGGCCCAAATTCAATGTTACTGACATTAAAAAAAAAATTAAAATATACAACAAATTGCCCTACAAACTAAAACAAATAAATTCTGACGAAAAGTTTGTCAAAACCTTAAAAAATATATTACTCGAGAAAGCTTACTATACAATAGACGAATATCTTGCCGACAAATTAATAATAGAATGATCGATCCGCTCCGCACGATACGAATTATATTGCCACACCCAATCAGGGTCATTATGGTACCTAACTATGACATGTACAACTCTATACATAGTATATGTAAATTATGTCATGATCTAATACCTTCTTTCCCCTTTTTCTTATCGGAACGATCTTAGCTCTCTTTTTTTGACGTGACAACGTCTTATAAATTGGTTTGCCGGGTGACACTTCAAGAAACTGCGTTACGCTCCGCTCACGTTATGCGCTCACAACGAGAGCGAGTGAGAGGCACGCGTCCCTTCCACTCGGGCATGGTTAGCCCGCCTAAGAGCGAGAGAGACAGACATAAAAAGTGAAAGGTACGCGTCCCTTCCGTAAAATTATTTTACCACTCAAAGTCGTTGTCACGTAAAACTTTCGCCCGTATACCGACTTTACAGGCAACCAATTTTTTTTTATTTAGCTACTCCACAGACTCCGGGGTCTGTGACCTTTATCATTTGGGTTCTTTATTTTTAAACATAGTTCGTAGATTAGATAAAGAAGAGGAAAATAGGGAGGAGTTGGGAACACTCTTACGCTCTTAGCTCGAAAGAGCGACATCGTTTTATGGTTGTTATTCCAAAGACTCGAACAAAGAGGTTTGACTCTTCATTCGTCTGGGCTGTGGAATGCGTTGCCTCAGTGGGGGTTTTCCGATGATTACAATCAAATTGAGAGTGAATCGGTTTCTTCTAGGTAAGCACGCTCCATCGCAGACCGCGTCGTCGGTTAACATCAAGCCAGATGGTTAAGTGTAAACCTATAATAATACCAATCCTAAATCCTACATAATATTATACCTATAAAACCGCGTCGCGACCGCGTCGTCGGTTAACATCAAGCCAGATGGTTAAGTGTAAACCTATAATAATACCAATCCTAAATCCTACATAATATTATACCTATAAAACCGCGTCGCGACCGCGTCGTCGGTTAACATCAAGCCAGATGGTTAAGTGTAAATCTATAATAATACCAATCCTAAATCCTACATAATATTATACCTATAAAACCGCGTCGCGACCGCGTCGTCGGTTAACATCAAGCCAGATGGTTAAGTGTAAACCTATAATAATACCAATCCTAAATCCTACATAATATTATACCTATAAAACCGCGTCGCGACCGCGTCGTCGGTTAACATCAAGCCAGATGGTTAAGTGTAAACCTATAATAATACCAATCCTAAATCCTACATAATATTATACCTATAAAACCGCGTCGCGACCGCGTCGTCGGTTAACATCAAGCCAGATGGTTAAGTGTAAACCTATAATAATACCAATCCTAAATCCTACATAATATTATACCTATAAAACCGCGTCGCGACCGCGTCGTCGGTTAACATCAAGCCAGATGGTTAAGTGTAAACCTATAATAATACCAATCCTAAATCCTACATAATATTATACCTATAAAACCGCGTCGCGACCGCGTCGTCGGTTAACATCAAGCCAGATGGTTAAGTGTAAATCTATAATAATACCAATCCTAAATCCTACATAATATTATACCTATAAAACCGCGTCGCGACCGCGTCGTCGGTTAACATCAAGCCAGATGGTTAAGTGTAAACCTATAATAATACCAATCCTAAATCCTACATAATATTATACCTATAAAACCGCGTCGCGACCGCGTCGTCGGTTAACATCAAGCCAGATGGTTAAGTGTAAACCTATAATAATACCAATCCTAAATCCTACATAATATTATACCTATAAAACCGCGTCGCGACCGCGTCGTCGGTTAACATCAAGCCAGATGGTTAAGTGTAAACCTATAATAATACCAATCCTAAATCCTACATAATATTATACCTATAAAACCGCGTCGCGACCGCGTCGTCGGTTAACATCAAGCCAGATGGTTAAGTGTAAACCTATAATAATACCAATCCTAAATCCTACATAATATTATACCTATAAAACCGCGTCGCGACCGCGTCGTCGGTTAACATCAAGCCAGATGGTTAAGTGTAAACCTATAATAATACCAATCCTAAATCCTTACATAATATTATACCTATAAAAAACCGCGTCGCGACCGCGTCGTCGGTTAACATCAAGCCAGATGGTTAAGTGTAAACCTATAATAATACCAATCCTAAATCCTACATAATATTATACCTATAAAACCGCGTCGCGACCGCGTCGTCGGTTAACATCAAGCCAGATGGTTAAGTGTAAACCTATAATAATACCAATCCTAAATCCTACATAATATTATACCTATAAAACCGCGTCGCGACCGCGTCGTCGGTTAACATCAAGCCAAGGTTAAGTGTAAACCTATAATAATACCAATCCTAAATCCTACATAATATTATACCTATAAAACCGCGTCGCGACCGCGTCGTCGGTTAACATCAAGCCAAGGTTAAGTGTAAACCTATAAAATAATGGTTAAGTGTAAAACTATAATCAATAGCAATCCCACATCTTAATATATATAAATTACGCGTCACATTGTTTGTCCGCGATGGGCTCCTAAACTACTGAACCGATTTCAATAAAACATGCACACCGTGTGCAGTTTGATCCAACTTGAAAGATAGGATAGTTTTTATTTTGATTAATAGTCTTTATATGACGATATCCGAGCGAAGCCGGAACGGGCCGCTAGTAATATTATAAACGCGAAAGTTTGTAATTATGGATGGATGGATGTTTGTTACTCTTTCACGTAAAAACTACTGAACGGATCTGGCTGAAAATTGGAACTTAAATAGATTATAGTCTGGAAGAAAAAATAGGCTACTTTTTATCCCGAAAAAAAAAACGGGAACGGTATATTACGCGGGTAAAACCGCGGGGCACTGCTTCATTTAATGTAGAATTGTACTGTACGTGTGTACGTCCTTCGTTCCAGATACTCGACCTTTGCATCGGGAACCACGATCTGTACATGAGGCGTCGGAAACCCGACACCATGGAGGTGCAGCAAATGAAAGCGCAAGCCAAAGAGGAGAAGCAGGTACATTACACATGGCGTCATATATATATATAAATATCGGTGTTCCGGTTTGAAGGGCAATGTTTCCCGAGAAATTACAGGGCTTAGAGATATAACATCTTAGATCTCTGAGTGATGAGCGCAGTGCTGTGCGCTAGGTGCTAGGTAATGATTTGGACTCTTCATGTTCCAATAGCTGGGTGTCACTGTGCTGTTATGTGGCAAGTGTACCATCAGGAACATGTCCTGCTCGCGTCGTCACTCACTCTTTATTTATAAAAAATATATTTATTAGTAATGTTAGTATTTATATTTTATAATTATTTTAATAACAGTAACCTATACAAATAAAGTTATTATTTAAAATAAATATTAAAAAGAAATTATGTGTCTGTTTGTAATATTAAGAAAGCCCCTCTTTTTACTATATAACATAAATATATATGAATGTATAGAGTATAGACAGAACTTAAATACCAAAAAAACATTTTGATTATGATGGTGCTTTCACTACTAAATAGTTGATGTTCCGAAGATCTAATGCATAACTTAAAGGCTATATTCGACTGGCCTGGTGGCTTACTTGGTAGTAAGTTTGTCTGCCGTGGTTCGTGGGTTCGATCCCCACCCAGTGCAAATGTTTGTGTGATGAATTCAAATATTTGTACTGGGGCTGGGTGTTTTCTATGTATAATAAGTATGTATTTAAAAAATATAAGTATTATATCAGCTATCTGGCTTCCATAGTACAAGCTTTGCTTAGTTTGGGGTCAGGCGGTGTTGTGTGTGAAATGTCGACCCCATGTCCACCCATATTCTTATTTGAGAAAAATTAAACAAAAACCCCTTAAAACCGGGTGCACAACTAATATTATGATATGTTTGTATGTATTGCAGCGTCGTCAAATCGAGCGGAATAAGCTCGCGCGGGAGAAACAGCTCCGAGAGGCCGCCGAGCGCGAGAGGTCCGCAATGGAGCAGCGGCTGCTACAATACCAGGAGGAGATACGACTCGCCAACGAGGCGCTGGTAAATATATCTATACTAATATTATAAAGCTGAAGAGTTTGTTTGTTTGTTTGTTTGAACGCTAGGATCTCGGGAAATACTGGTCCGAATTGAAAGATTATTTTTCTATATTCTTGGATAGTCCATTTATCGAGGAAGGCTATAGGCTATACATAACGCTACTATCAATAGAAGCGGAGCATGAATCAAGAATGTAACAAAAACGGGGAAAAATATTCCTTTTTGAGAGTTTTCGTAGCGTGCTTTGACATGACAGCATGTGTCTAAGATTTCGTCATTGAATATGAACCTTTGCGTTTTTGTTTGAAAGCGATATTCTCAGTAATGACTGAACCGATTTCAGTAAATCCTTCACCGTTGGATATGTACGGGATCCCAATGAGTGCTATATATGTACATCTAGTTGATAAATAAGCTGGCAACAAGAAATAAGAACGAGCCGCTTTCAAAATTAGCATAACCATGGGCAGAGGATAATTCTGAGTTGACCGTCGAACACATGCCTGTGTTTATTAAATATTTTTTTTATTTAAATAAAAGTGACGAGACGAGCAGGACATGTGCCTGGTGGTGAGCAACATGCCGGCCACATAACAGCACAGTACACATACACGCAGCTATTGGAACATTGTGAACACAAATACAAATATATATATTTACTAGCGGCCCGCCCCGGCTTCGCCCGTGGTACATACATATATATAACCTACAGCGTTCAAGGATTACGAACATATGAAAGAACGGTGAACGATTTTTTTTAAATCGGTCCAGTAGTTCCCGAGATTAGCGTGTTCAAACTATATATATGCTATAGACTACTTTTGATCCCCAAATTATCGTGCTGTTTACTGGGTCAGAAGTGACACCTGTAGACATTTGGCGGGACCAGCGGCGGGGAGTTTTCGACCAGAGAGGAAAAAGATTAAATTACTAAAATGACTATTAAAAAATAGGGGTTGATCGTAGAAGAGTGAAAAATGAGGATTGTATGTATTTTTGTATGTTGTATCATAAAAAAAATAGAAATTAAAATTTTTGTCTAAATAATAAAAAAAAAATATTTAGGGGTGGACTACCCCTTGCATTTAGGGGGATGAAAAATAGATGTTGGCCGATTCTCATAGATACCGGATAAGCACAAAAAATTTCATCAAAATCGGTCAAGCCGTTTTGGAGGAGTATGGCAACGAAAACTGTGACACGAGAATTTTATATATTAGATTATGTTTGTTTAGCGTCGATCGGAAGAGACCGCCGAGCTACTCGCGGAGAAGGGGAGGGTGGCAGAGGAAGAGGCTTCCCTCCTCGCGCAGAAGGCGGCGGACGCTGAGCGAGAGAACGCCAGACTTCGACTCTCCAGTATCAAACAGGAAGAGGAAAAGGTGAGTTGTATACCATTGTTAAAAAATGAAAATTTTAAAAAGTAATTTACTTTTACGGTTTACTTACTGTGCTCATAAATTGTGCAATCAACAACAAATTCATGTCAAAACAAGTTTTCAAATTCAAAGATTTAGTAAAAAGATAAAAAAAAATTCACTCAACTCTATTCACCAACTTGAGAACTGGTAAATAAATTTATCTAAGTAAAAACTAGTCTATGTGACCCGCTGTCATAAATATCCATATTTAATAGTCAAATATCCTTTTTTGTTTAGTAGATCTCATTTACCTATATTTTATTATCGAAATCGGTGGTTTTCGAAATATCAACAAAATAATAAAATTTGCTAAAAATTTGTAAATTTCACAAAAAATATGAAATCTTGTCGGTATATGATTTTTCGAAAATTAAATGATTATAAGTATCTACTTTTTAGGCACATAGCAGATGGCGTATTTTAAACGCGCAGACCGGTTCAAACGAGATTCGAACGCAACTTTGTACCCTAAGCACATTATGGAGCGATAGTGAACCGTGCGTATACGCGCAGACAGCGGTACAGACGCGCTCTAGTCGCGCGTAGCTCCGCCCTTTTGTACGCGCTTGAAACGATTTTCGAACGCGCTTCACGCGTTCGTTTAAATAGCGCTTTACGCGCGTTTGAATCTATACAAACGCAAATATCGGCATCGACAGCGCAGAATACGCGCGTCGTCTGCGCGTTTGCAATACGCCGTGTGTGCTAGAACCCTTGTACGCACTATTAACAAACCTTTACCAGACAACATTAAATTTCAGGTACATTTAGAACGGAAAACGCGCGAAGCGGAATACCTGACAGCGCGTCTGGTGGAGGAATCGGAGAAACGCGCCGCCGAAGCAGAGCGTTTACGAGGCGAGCTGATCTCGGCGCGGAACGCGGAGAAGCAAGCCAAAGAGAAACTGCTAAACTTCCTCACGCGGACGTCAAACGGCTCCTTGCCTCCGCCCTCTGTTACCAATGTAAGTCATCATCAGCCCGTGTTCGTTCACTGCTGGACATAGGCCTCTCCTATAATACGCCACTCAGCCCGATCCTCGGTCTTACGCTTCCAACCGCCACCAGCTGTCTTTCGTATATCGTCACTCCATCTAGTCTCAGGGCGTCCTACACTAAGTTTACCGATTCGTGGTCTCCACTCCAGAACCCGTCTACCCCAACAGTTATCGGGTCTGCGACAGATGTGACCGGCCCACTGCCACTTCAGTTTGCTAATACGCTGAGCTATGTCGGTGACTCTAGTTCTCTGACAAATTACTTCATTGCGGATGCAATCCCCTCAGAGAAACCCCAAGCATAGCTCTTTCCATAGCTCACTGAGCGACTTTGAGCTTTCGGACCATTTTGACTGTCAGTGTCCACGTTTCAGCACCGTAGGTCATAACAAGTAGGACACACTGGTTGTATACTTTTGTTTTGAGACTTTGTGGGATGGGTGACGAGAAGACTCGACGAAGTTTACCAAATGCTGCCCAGCCCAGCTGGATTCTTCTCATGACCTCACTCTCAAATCTACATCTACCTAGTTCGAGCGTCTTCCCTGAAGGACGTATCTCTGAACAATTTCGAGAGTAGTTCCATTTACGGCAATCGGCCCGGAGCAACGAACTCGTTGCACATGACTTTGGTTTTATTCAAATCCATCCGGAGGCCGATGCGTTGAGAAGCGTCAGCCAAGCTGTCCAGCATCCACTGCAAGTCCTCCAGCGACTCTGCCATGATGACGATGTCGTCCGCAAATCGTAGGTGAGAGATGTACTCGCTCGAGATGTTTAGGCCATGTCCAACCCAATCCAGTGTCTTAAACATATCATCTAGTGCGGCTTTATTGTGCGGTAATTAGTAATTATGAGGCTGTGCTGTTGAGCCTCGTAAGCAGTTATCCAGGAGTGCAATAAAAGATGTGCGTCACAGACTAAGTTTACTTTAATACTACTCAAAATAAAACCTTTCTGTTTTTAGACTCAAGACATTTTTTACTTTTTACAGACTTTAACGTGTTTGTGTGGCATTGTAGCTCCCGAATGGATTAGAGGAATTTGATTTCTTTTATATTTTTGATATTATTAAGGTGAATTAGTTGGGTGTGTTCTTAGCTATATTTGATGGAAATCATTCCATGATGGCTGCCACAAAATGGCGGATTACATATTTTTACACAACTCAATATAGGTATCAAATTGAAGGACATGATTAGTAGGATACTTACTATACACCCAAGACATTCAAATTCAAGATGGCCGCCATCACAAAATAGCGAAATATATTTTTTTTCGCCACTCCCTCAATATGGGTATCAAATGAAAGGGCTTGACTAGTAGAATTCTGTGCAAGTTCCAAATCTAAAGATAGTCAGGGGGTAAATCAAAATGTTTTATTTTGTTCTTCTTATGCTTACAGTCTTCAACAGTACCATCGAGTCTGTTCCCATCCACGTGTTCACTCCCAGCCGAGCTCGGCGGGGACGGCACTAACGGCATGAACGGGATGAACGGCATGAATGGTATGAGTGCCATGAACGGCATCAACGAGCCGGAACACGACTCATACCAGCTGGTGTCGGATGACGACCCGCACATACACCGGCTGTCCATCGAGATCGAGAAAGAGAGGTATGTATATTCTCTTCAGCTGAATACAATTAATCTTTTCCGAAAAATGAAAAAGACGTGAAATCAAAATCGATTTAGAATTGGCGGGGAGCTATCGCGTAATATACACGTAATAAGAAGAAAATATTAGCAGTCACAGGAACTGCCGATAGAAAACTTACATAACTGAGAATTTGATAGCTTAATAGTTGACCATGCCTGTCTAGATCATCCGAGTTTAACCGAAGATTTCTTTCATTTAAGTGACGCTTGAGTTCAATTCACAGTCCACGGAAAATCTGTATGTGGTGTGCCAACAAGGGCGGATCCAGCTTTGGCTCCGGGGCTCCAGCATAAAGCTAGCTCCGCATGGCTGCGCAGAAACGTTAAACGAAGGTCTCTTTGGTGCAAGTGCACATGCGCGAACTTTCCCCTTCCACGTCACTTTTAGGACAACTTGTTGCCCGGCCACAATACTAAAATAAGTTTTCAGTTCAAACATAGTAAAAAAATATCTCAATCTATACTAATATTATAAAGCTGAAGAGTTTGTTTGTTTGAACGCAAGGATCTCGGGAAGTACTGGTCCGAATTGAAAGATTATTTTTCTATTGGATAGTCCATTTATCGAGGAAGGCTATAGGCTATAGAACATAACGCTAGTATTAATAGAAGCGGAGCATGAATCAAGAATGTAACAAAATCTGGGAAAAGTTTCCTTTTTGAGAGATTTCGTACGTTTCGTGCTTTGACATGACAGCATGACGAGACAGCATGTGTCTAAGATTGCGTCATTGAATATCACAGATTACATACCTCTTGAATATAAACCTTTGCTAATCAAATTTGTTTCTTAATCTGAGATGGTAGCTGAAGAGGTTTTTTGTTTGAAAGCGATATTCTCAGGAATGACTGAACCGATTTCAGTCATTCTTTCAACGTTGGATGTGTACGGGATCCCGATGAGTGCTATATATGTACAACAGGCGAAGCCGGGGTCATCTAAGCATATCATCCGAAGTTGGCTCAAAACACTAAATTATAATGAAACAGAAGCTATACTGAAAAGGGGATTTTAAATTTTAAATTTATTTAAGTTTTGTGTAAGTCTTTTGTACCTACCTAGTACCCACATATTCATTGTAATAATGTAATAATCATTCATTTAGTTTAACCTGTCAAATGTTGTCTGTCTTGAATGCGAGACTTGGTCTAATTGTTATTGTTTCCTCTGGATTTTGGTTTTCCCGATACAGGCTTGCCTAGTGGGAAACCAACGGATATGACTATATTATTTTAATAATTGTGTACAAAAATCCAAAAATCGATGTGATTGTTCTACCTTTGTCTTGTATATCTTGGTAATTTTTGTGGTAATAAATTTTTTTCATTTTTCATTTTTTCATCTAGTCAACAATAAAATTTTCAGGGTGGAATATTTAGCCAAATCGAAGCATCTCCAGCAACAGTTAGACGAGCTCCGCTGCGAGTTCTCGGTGCTGCGCGTGGACCAGACCGCGTCCACGCTGGACCGGCTGCACGAGCAGCAGACGCAGGCCGGGGACAACAAGTACTCCACGCTGCGCCGGCTCAAACAGGGCTCCGCGAAGACGAGGGTCGCCTTCTACGAGGAGCTGTGAGGTCAGTGGGCGGTGGGGCTGCGTTATGTTCCACATGACAGAATTTGTGGATCTTGACTGAGTAAATGTGACTTAAGTGGACTAAAAGTGGCATTACTGGACTAAATGTGACTTAAGTGGAACAAAAATGACTTTTAGGGACCATAAGTGGCATTAGTGGAGTTAGTATGACGCTGTATAGGACATAAATGACTTTTGTGGACCAAAAATGGCATTACTGGACCAAATGTGACTTAAGTAGACAAAGATTGACTTTTTGGGAGCAAAACTTGCTATAGTCCAGTTAGTAGTGACGTTGGGTGGGCCAAAAATGACTTTTATACCCAACATTGGCAGTATTGGTGTTAGAATGTCGCAGGGTGCGAAAAAATTACTTATGTGGATTAAAATTGGCATAAGTAGAATTTGTATGATCCTGGGTCGTCCAAAAATAACTTTTGTGGACTCAACGTGGCATTAGTGGTGTTAGTATGAGACTAGGTACGCGTACGAGTTTTGTGAAGCGTCAGTGTGGTACACTTAGTGCTGCGCGTGGACCAGACCGCGTCCACGCTGGACCGGCTGCACGAGCAGCAGACGCAGGCCGGGGACAACAAGTACTCCACGCTGCGCCGGCTCAAACAGGGCTCCGCGAAGACGAGGGTCGCCTTCTACGAGGAGCTATGAGGTCAGTGGGCGGTGTAGCTGCGTTATGTTCCACATGGCAGAATTTGTGGATCTTGACTGAGTAAATGTGACTTAAGTGGACTAAAAGTGGCATTACTGGACTAAATGTGACTTAAGTGGAACAAAAATGACTTTTAGGGACCATAAGTGGCATTAGTGGAGTTAGTATGACGCTGTATAGGACATAAATGACTTTTGTGGACCAAAAATGGCATTACTGGACCAAATGTGACTTAAGTAGACCAAGATTGACTTTTTGGGAGCAAAACTTGCTATAGTCCAGTTAGTAGTGACGTTGGGTGGGCCAAAAATGACTTTTTTACCCAACATTGGCAGTATTGGTGTTAGAATGTCGCAGGGTGCGAAAAAATGACTTCTGTGGATTAAAATTGGCATAAGTAGAATTTGTATGATGTTGGGTCGTCCAAAAATAACTTTTGTGGACCCAACGTGGCATTAGTGGTGTTAGTATGAGACTAGGTACGCGTACGAGTTTTGTGAAGCGTCAGTGTGGTACACTTAGTGCTGCGCGTGGACCAGACCGCGTCCACGCTGGACCGGCTGCACGAGCAGCAGACTCAGGCCGGGGACAACAAGTACTCCACGCTGCGCCGGCTCAAACAGGGCTCCGCGAAGACGAGGGTCGCCTTCTACGAGGAGCTATGAGGTCAGTGGGCGGTGTAGCTGCGTTATGTTCCACATGACAGAATTTGTGGATCTTGACAGAGTAGATGTGACTTAAGTGGACTAAAAGTGGCATTACTGGACTAAATGTGACTTAAGTGGACCAAAAATGACTTTTAGGGACCAAAGTGGAGTTAGTGTGACACTGGATGGGGAAAAAATGACTTTTTTAAGTGGACCAAATGTTGCTATGGTCGAGATAGTAGTGACGCTGGGTGGCCCAAACATTTTGCGTAATACGACTAAGTAAATGTGACTTTAGTGAGCCAAAAGTAGCATTAGTGGACTATATGGGACTTAAGTGGACCAAAAATGACTTTTATGAACTAAATGTTGGCACTATTGAAGTTAGTATGACGCAGGGTGGGACAAAAATTACTTTTCTGGACCAAAATCGGCATTAGTAGAGATAGTAGGATGGCAGATCGCCTCCACGTTAGGCAGATTTTATAAGACTTTGTGCCAAGATGCACAGGTGAACTGGGTTTTGTAAAACGTATTTCCGATGATTAAAGTGGGCAAAAGCGGCTTTAATGGATGTTATGTGACTTAAATTGACTAAATGTGACTTTACCTGACCAAGTGTGATTTTACATGACCAAGTGTGGCTTTACTTGATCGAATGTGACGCTGATTACACAATTATTACATTAGATTAGTGAACAAAAAGTGGCTTTAATGGATTTAATGTGATTTTATTCGACGAAATGTGATTTTGAAAGACCAAGTATGACTTTTTAGTGAATCATGAATCAAGTTGTACAAATGTAACTTTGGTAGACCAGTAGTGGCTTTAGTGAATCAAGTGTGACTTTATACGTCGTTTTAGAGTAGGTTTTTGACCATATGTGACTTTTGTAAACCAAGTGTCACTTTAGTGGACCCTATGATTATTTGACTTGCCCAAATGTGACTTTGGTAAACCAAGGCTGACTTTAGTGGGCCAAGCGTGACTTTCGTTGATCAAATGTGATTTTCAAATACCAAGTGTGAGTTTATGAGTACTAATATTAAATTTAACAATATTTTTTGGTTACAGGTAAACATAGAGAATGAATTCCGTAACGCACAAAACAATGAAATGACAATATTATACTATTATATTTAAAATAGTAATTAATAATGTTAATTCCCATTAATTGAACTATTGTACTATACACTATAAATAAAATACCTACACGTTTCTTACAACGTCCATTTTGTGAGTAGGTAAAAAATTGTATCCAAATTATGTAAATAGAAGAGTGAAGAAATTTGTTTTATATACAAACGATGATATACATACATTTGCATAATATTAATAGGTACGTATATTTTATATAATGTATCAAAAATTTATTTTACGACAGCGGATAATATTCAATTGGACTGTAACTTTGTTCCTAATTGAAAAAAAAAAACGTTTTTTCTTACATATAAAATCGATGTCTCCAAGTAATACTACACTAACTCTAAAATCATGAGTTTACAGGAGGAACAAATAAAGAAAAAAGTCGGTACTTGTATTACTAAAGATATTTTTTTTTAATTTAGTATGTTTTAGTAATTTAGCGAAACTAATCGCGCCCCGCTATGTAACCCGTGGCTTTCCAATTTATCACGATATGTTATTTTTGTCAAATACGATTATATTATATCTAATCCATACGATCAAAATAAGTTTCAAGCATAAAATATGACGAAACTTCCAAACTTCCATAGGTGTACTTTTCTTTGTGACGATTCAGTAGTTTGGGCATAATAGTTTAATAGAGAGATAGTTATTTTCGCATTTAAAATAATAAAACAATGATATGCTTCTCTTATTAACATAATATGTATGACTATAGAATTGGTGTAGTATTCCCTGAAGGTATCGACAGTTTTTTTTTTTTTGTAAAACATTATTTTTAAACACAAATTATTTTACTATTTTTATGATCTCTGTAACAACAAAGAAAAGAAAAACAGCAAGAACTGTTGTAGGAAAAACAATCAAAATTATTTAACGAATTAATTAAGTTAATATGGAAACGCTTTTAATACTAACTGTAATTTGTATTAATAATAATATATGTAATTAGATCTGCAGTATATTTCCATTTTATATTTTGTTTATTCTGGGTGTTAGGTTTGGCAACGTGCATTTATTTCATGACTAACAATCCGTCCTGGCTTTGCCCGTGGTTCATATAAAATATACCCTATACCATTCAGGGATCGCGTACATATCCAACGGTGATTTGCGAGTGTTACCAATATGTCAAAATGGCCTTTAATTTACTTCAGACTGTAAACCTAAGAAAAAAGTGTTTATTAACTTATAATCACCAAACTCAAAACTACCAAAAGTTGACTGATCGTCTGTAGCAGGATTCTTACGTCTTTATTGAATAAAACCTCAGAAGACCATCCTAATGATGAAATGATACACACTGGCGAAATTACGGTAACATTACCGAATGGAAGTGATAAAAAGAGAATTTAATTTGAACTTATTAACTACACTCTCGTTCTGTTATAAATGCTGTGGGTTTGTTTTCGTGTCTGTCATCGAGTCGGGGCCTTCCTTCTGACTGTTTCTTCACAGAAACAGAAATTTTATGCCTACATAATGCACAGATGAAATTGTAACGTTATAGTTATTCAAACGTGGGTTAAAATAAAGATACAGATTTGGATGAGCGTGTTTAACGGACAGGACTTCAAGATTGATGCTTATATTATAATATGTAACATAGAAAATGGCACGATACAATCAACTGATCTGACACTAACATTTGTAAGTTGTACTGTGAAGTAAAGTAAAAGTATCTTTATTTTAACCCACGTTTGAATAACGTTTGAATAACTACAACGTTACAGTTTCATCTGTGCATTATGTAGGCATAAAATTAGACTAAGCACATTGTTAAAGTAATGTTTTTTTTACACACGTTTGACATGGTCTAAAGTTTCGGCCGCATTTGGCGGTCTTTTTCAAATCCGTATCAAATCAAATCTCCTTGTGTATTAAAATAGATTTTAATATGTACCCAAATGAAGTATGCCCGTCGTCGAACTCAACACCCTGTGTAGTTTTAAGTAGGTATTTTAATGTTTTCATCCGTAGACACAGGCATAGTCCAAACTCAATAATGACATCCACTTTAAAGACGGAACTTCAAGTCATAAATAATACCTAATAATTTTAACTCTTACAGTTGTCAAAAAAATTATGGCGCGTTTTGTATTTTGAGCAAGACTCTAAGGACGGATTGGACTGAAATTCGGAAATGAGATAGATTATTGGAATTAAACTAGAACATGACAGTAACCTTAGAATGTAACTTGGAACAGTTTCGTTCCAAGGTTAGAATATAAAGGTTACCAGTTATATTCTAGTTTCGGCCCAATTCGTCCAGTGCCTACATTGTGATTGAGTAACAAACACCAAACATTTATTAGTAAGATAAATGTACTCGTATGATTATGTCACCGGAAAATCAGTTTGTAATAAAACGCGTGCGATTATAAACCTATTACAGTAGGTTAGGTTACTTTATAATCTGACGTCATTAGATTGTAAACTGGCGGTATTTACTATACGCACGGTGACAAAAAAAATTATTAGTTCGTCTAATTATTAATATTGTACGCGTATTTTTTCTTTTGTTTCACAAACAAAATGGCAAAGATACAATGCTGAGAAGTTTACAGTGACGTCATGTCTACGATTTTATGCAGCCGTGACATATGCCCCCCCCCCCCCCTATGAAATTTCTAAATAAAAAATTGACACATATCTATTTTTTCCATAATCTACGTGACGGCCTAATTAGAATTGTAAATATTTTTTCATCTCAATCTTACTTATTATTTACAGTAATGATTTTTTTTTAGTAAATTTTTGTTACCTAATAAAATCTCTGCCTGTGTCTATATAGTTCAAATATTGTACCGAACCATTCTATGAACGTACCTTTGTCTATTATATTTAAGATATACTTGTGTAATCAGTAATTTTGTATACGTGTAGAAATGTATATTTTTTTATTTCATGTAATGTCTGATGGAATGAGTATAAATGAAGTAATTAAAATGTAATGAATACAAAAATTAAATAAATTTAATTATACAGGTAGATTTATACAACTATTTTCCCGCCGCCAAGCTTAGGTGGGGTGAGCAGTAGATTCCACCTAAATTGTGGGACGACGTCCTTTTCTTCAAAACTAGTTAAAAATCAAAAAAATTATAACAGGGTTTATCCGCGTAAAGAAAAAAAAACAGCCATCATGATGACTTAATTGGTAAGTATAACCTTTTGTTTTGTCTCAGGTAAAAAAAATCCTTTACCAATTCCACCCTCTCTAGGTATGAGTAGGGTGGATATTTATATGAGACTCTCCACTAGGCGGTGGTCTTTCCACTAAAACCCAGGGGTGTATTCTCCGTGTGATTATGTGCCAAAACAAAGGGTACTACGTGAAACCTAAGGCCACAAAGAGTTCGGACTTCGACCACTGGTCAACCGATCGCCCTAAATTCCAAAGCCCTAGAAAGTTTTACTTATAATTAGTTACTTATGCTCTGGTTTCTTAGCTTACAAAAAGGTAAACAAAGGAATGTCTATCATTACCTATTTGAAAAATTATTATAACATTTATCATCAATATAGAAATTGCACTTTTTCGTGTAGTTTTTTTGCAGTAATAATAATATTTGTTTACGTTTTTGTACAAAATAAAAACAGGTTACAGGTTGGAAAACTTTAATTGCTGACATCATACTAATTTCATTAATTTAACTCCTGTGTAATAAAGAATTTTATGATGTAAAAAAAAATTTCGTACTATGGCAGATGTCACTGTAGTGTAGATAATTTTAACCGACTTCAAAAAGTATCCGTAAATACGTTTGTCTACGTGACGTTCGCATTCGTACTATTCATACTACCCTAGTATGTGATGGTCTTTATCTGAAATATTTAAAGTGTATGCGATTGTGATAACAGTACGATCACGCCGAGTATTTTGATATAAAATTTGTGCCACATTTTAAATTGCCAATAATATTGTGAAAATGATTGTTCCCCTTTAGTTATTCAACTACGCGATAATACTATATAAAACCGCCCGTTGAATGATTGTAGCAACTCGGCACTCAGCGGATTTGTATACCAGATTCAATTTAATGAATTTTGTACATTTATTCCCGTAATTGACTTACTAGACAAAAACTATGTGTTTACCTATTCGATAATTTGGTTCGTAAAGAATTGTTATTTATTGACATATAAATTTAATTAAATATTTGGTAAAATATAATCTACATACATAAAAAAAATACTAATCGTAGGTAAACACAATTTGTGATCGTCAAAGCCCCGTCCGAAAGTGCCTTTAAGACCAATCTATTATTAATATTTTGTAGATTTGGTCATAGTTTTCTGACTCTTTATTTAAATTCAATTTGTAAGATAAAATAGTCTCAATAGAAAATAAATATCAAAAATCTTAAAATAATTTCTCAATCCCGATTCATATTAAGTTCCTAGTGGCAAGCTAAATGCTCAACGTGGTCGATATTTGTATTTGGCGAGTAAGTGCCTTTGACCCGATGGTGTCAACTATTGTGATTACTCTCGCGTGATATGGTCGGCCCAATCCGACTTGAGTTTCAACCGCATTACGCGGTCTTTCTTAAAGAGAGTGCGCTTTTGTGTGGATGCGGCTGTAACTGAAGTCGGTCAGGGCTGGCCATGTCACACGTTTGTTTGTAACTCGTTAATTATTAAAAATGTGTAATAACCATGTTAGGTTTTTTAATATGATGAATGGTAAGGTGTGGTTACATCGCGGTATCTTGCGGTAATCGATAAATTCAGTGTTTTTCATACTTTTATTTTATTATGCGACAGCCCCTTGTAATGTCAGTTTTTTTTAGAAACAGCCATAGTACTAAATAAAGCGTTGCGCAAAAATCCAAGTAGCATAATAATACGCAGTATTTTCGCATTTCTTCGATAACACTTCTGGTGTGTTGAAGAATTTTTCCGTTAGGCAGCGGCCTATCTATTTTTTCTCTATGAACTGAGGTACTTACCTAATAGTAAAAAAAAATACTAAAAGGACCTGACTGTGAGTTTGTACTTTACCGCCTGTGCCTACCGAACTTAGTAAAAGCTTTTGTGCCTTCAAGTTTGAAAAACACTGGAGCTAATACATTAGAGTGAGAGGTAAAAGTGTATGAACCTAGAAAGAACGCGATATTCATCTTTATTAACAACTTTTGCCAAAGGACGAACTTGGAACTCGTCTTATTATGTAGTTTTCTAGTGATGAAATATTTTTGTACGGTGTTATTGGACTATTTCAAGATTGGCTTTTTAAAAGTTGTTGATAGTCGTGTGGTACATATTATGTCACTTTTATTTGCAATTTGCACATTGCCAATGTCTTTGTTGTTTAGTTAGTATTTAAATGCAACGAACGCGAATGACATCTGCCAAAAACGATTGCAATGATAGCTGTCATAAACTGTTGTAAATGACGCATACGCATAATGAGATTACCGTCTGATGCCAGCTAGATGTCCACACATTTAGAATATATCATGTTTACCGTAATGTGCCTTAATGTTGTATGTACGATACATTTGTTTGATGTAATTTTGTAAATATATTTTTTTAAAGAAAGAAAACTTTTTGTTTAATTTTAAAAATAGTATCTATGATAAATTTGAATGAAATAAACCCATGGATTTCTGGGTAACCCACTAGATAAAACTACAGAATATTTTTTTTTTTTATCAAGAAGCTGTTGTGGAATCGAACCTCTTCGTGTTAGTCTTTGGCACATCAAGCATGAAACAATAACGTTTTTTCGAGCTGCGAGTAGTCCGGTAGACAAGAAAAAAAAAAGATTAACCCCCGACTACCTCGGATTTGTAATTTGTACAACATTCTACTAGTCAAGCTCTTTCATTTGATACCCATATTGAGGTAGTACCTAGTGAAAAAATTAACGTAATTAATTTTGTGGTGGCGGCCATCTTGGATTTGAAACTGATATAGTATATAGTATTCTACTAGTCAAGCCCTTTCATTTGATACCCATATTGAGGTAGATTGTGAAGAAATATTTTCTCCGCCATTTCGTGGAGGCAGCCATCTTGAATCGATATTTACCAAACATAGCTAAGAACATCCGCACGGAAATTAACCTTAAAAACCGCATCGAAATCGGCCCATCCGTTTGAGCTCTACGGTGCCACAGACAGACACACACACAGACATCGACGTCAAACTTCTAACACCCGTTTTTTGGTTGGGAGTTAAAAAAGGTGTTATTGGATCATGGAGATCAGCTGCACACTCCTTTCATTCACATTTTCATTCAAATAATTTCAACCATTACAGACACATGCGGGGACATACCTACATCATACACACTAACAAACACACAAACTTTCACCTTTATCATGTTAATGTGATTAACGTGTTATAACCAAAGTACAACATGAATACCTACATACACTCCGCGAGGCATAAGCTGAGCTTTGCATTTGTGTGAGTGTACATGGATAGTGTAGGTGTGACAACCGGCCTTAGGCGCGGCGCCATTCTGTCTCGCCGCGCTCCTGCCTGATTGGTGATCACTCACACTAATGCAAAGCTCAGCCTATACCTCGCGGACAAAATTTCAAGCTCCTGCCTGATTGGTGATCACTCACACTAATGCAAAGCTCAGCTTATACCTCGCGGAGTGTACCTATCTACGTATCTACTGTATATTTTTTTCTACAAAACTGTGCAAAATATCCGCATTTTTTAAATCGCGAGGAATTACTGCTATTCCCATTATGTATTTTTTTAACTAGAATAGGTTCGCACTTGACCACCATCTCGCCTGATGTTAAGCGATGATGCGATCTACGATAGAGCGTGCTTACCTAGAAGAAACCGATTCACTCTCGATTTGAAGACACCAAGATTGTAACCATCGGGGAAAACCCACTCAGGCAATGCATTCCACAACCTAGACGTTCTTATCACAAACGTTGAGTCAAATAGCTTCGTTCGTGTTTTTGGAACATCAACCATGAAACGATGTCGCCCTTTTGTGGAACGAGAAGTCCGATAGAAGAAAGGGCAAGGTGTAATTAGATCATGCAGATCAGTTAGTTGCACACTCTCCGAAGTGTATCCGATAAAATACCGATAAGCTAGCAATTTTGCGGCGATGATCAAGACTTTGAAGTCTTTTACGCACAAGAGTGTCATTGCCTATGAGTCTTTTGGCACGTGTCTCAATCGATTCCAGAGTCTCCAGCTGATACTTAGCCGATCCATCCCAAAGGTGCGAACAGTACTCCATACAGGAGCGAATCTGTGCTTTGTGCGTGAGCAACTGTTCAGAATTGAAGTATCTTCGCACCTTTGAGAGGACACCAAGTTTAAATTAACATTTGTATTTATTGTAGCTTGGACACAGTGGTTCAATAAAACGTATAATAAACATACAACTTTGCTTTTAATTTCAAAATATACACCACAATCTTATAACAAGTTATACATCTAGTAAAATATGAACATACACATTGTATTATTTATATACAATTTTAATAATTTTATAGTTACAACGATGGGTCAAGTACGAATGTTTGCGATGCGTAAATAGCTATGATATCCCACCCTCTTGAAATTCAAACATATTATTTCCACCTAGCGAATATATTCGTACTTCCCCGATGGATTGACTAATTTAGTTGACTTAAGTTGTGTACAAGGAAAGCGCAATGAACACATTTTAACCATTTTGCTTCACATAAATCTGAGTTGAAATAAAATCATTATTATTAAGTAATATTAGTATAACATACGCTAATAATTAAAATCTGTGCAATTCCTTGATTGTAACCATAATAAACATACATAGTATACTTAACACTTGAAAATAATAAATACAAAATTCGGCATACAAAGATTTAAAAAGATACATTTCGTAGCAGTTTAGTTTGTTGTTTTTCTGAATTCAAATTTTGTTATAATATATTCCTCGAGAAATTTCGGTACGATAACGTCATATGATCGGCGAAATAGAGCTGCGGTGATGTTGTGGTAAAAAAAACTTAACACTACAGTTTGTACTCACAAAAATTAATGAAGCGCAAATTAATTATATAACAAATCTGAGAATCATATGACGTCACAAAGCGATTAAATGAAAACCGAAAGTCGTTAACATTATTGGAAAAATAAAATTGTATCATACAACAATTGAAAGCTATAAAAATCGCGAATTTTTCAATCTGCAGAGCCATATTTTTTTACATACCGAATTATAACTTTCCTCGTAAAATAATAACCAACCTCTTACATAATAATAGTAGCCTTGAAGTAGATAGCATATTTTTTGTCCTTTTCAATCTACATACAACAGATACCTATTCAAAGTTGATCAAAAATAAGCACTAAAATTAAATAAGTACTAAGAACCACCACTAACTACCAATCCTATATTTTGCAGTAAAGATTAAACAACATTGAAAAGAAGGGCTCACCTTGAGTTAGCACACCATAATTAAAATTATATTCCTAATATAATTATAACGGTGCTATTATTGCCGTACATCAGTCTAAATCAAATTTTAAAACATAAGTAGTTTGTTTTAGATGAATGAACAAAAAATCTTTATTGTTCACGTTAAGTATTTGCAACAACTAGTGTTGCAAATACTTAAACTGCTTATAAAAAATAAAAAAAAACAATTTATTCAGAGTATTCAATCAAACCGCGATTTATTCATGAAGCGGACATTGGCGGCGGTTTCTACCGTGTCGAGATCAATCCGATTACGTAATGAGTCAACCCGACTCATTACCCAGTGAACCTTATTCCTTTGACAAAATTAACAATTAATTCCATTAAACGCAATTGAGAACTATTTACACAGGTGTTTTGCATTTCGAAACTGCGTCAATTAGGCGTTTTCAAGACGCAAACAAGACCGTCAGATAGTTTTCAATTTGGCCATAGGTGGCGCCAATGTTTTATTTTGTTAGGAAATTCTTCCAAAATTAAACATTAAGTCCTTACACGTAGTTCTCATTTTCGCCGAGTGTAGAGGTAAAGTGCTTATTACCCCTTGGCTAAATTTAGTGAACTGAATTAAGTCTTTATTTTTAATTTAAGCTCTTCCTTTTTGGAAGTCGGTTCAAAATATGTATGTATCTACTTCAGGGCTACTTTTAATTCGTTAGTAAGGCGATTAAGAGATCAACATAATAGGACGACGAAATTGTAAAACTCCCATTCGTAAAACTTATTTTAATAGTAAGGCAAGTATGCCATACGTTACTTATGTATCGTCAACGTTATCGTCACGTAACGTCACAGATATCTAGAAAATATACAATACATAATCGCCACAAAAGGATACACACTTTTTAAATATGCTTTTGAGGTTATGTGATGATAACATGACACTACCTACATATTTATACTTGTCCTCCCATTCAATACCTCCCTAAAACAAAAGTGCAAATAACACAAACACTTTGTCATAAAAGCAAATAATCAATTCCATATCTGCCTAACTGATAATAAGCTTTACTGTAACTGCCTTTTAGCGATAGAAAATAAACCTTATTACTAAGTTCAATGGTTCAATTTTAAACAACCACATTTTGTGCTAAATGTCTTTTTCTATCTAATGGTTTTTATGGATAGTAGATATCATAATGAACCATTCTCAATACAATTTTCACACCCGTTCATGGTTTTACTGCCTAACTAAATTGCTACGGCAGTGTTATTGGTCTCCTCTCTCTGGGATTAAAATTAAAGAGAGTGAAATAACATTTATTTTCTTTGCTTCTACTTGTCGTTGTTTAACAATAAGTTACAACAATACACAAGTAATCCAAAGCAATGTAATGTAAGTGGGTGCGACAAAAGCTTAACCTTTCTTTTTGAGGTGGCCAATTCACTTTCCCACAAAATTATGTAGTTACATCTTACTTGACTTAAGAAGTGCCCAGGCTGTAAGCTATCTCTATATCATTTGGTCCAAAATCCTCCAAATTAATGAGAATGAGATGATAAAAGCATACATCATGTACAGACAGATTTTCAACTTATAAATTAGTGTGATGTAATGTCTAAATCTACAGTCTTTAAAATTCTTTTGTTTCTTTTTTAATTAATAGGTTTACATTTGACTGTAATTTTAAGCTTCTATGCAGTCTATGATGGAGCATGTTTACCTAGGAGACAATTATTCTCTCTTGAGTCTTGATTTGAAGACATCAAAATTTATTCCATTGGTGAAAATTCACTCAGGCAATGTGTTCCACAATCAAGCTGTTTGTATGATGAAAGTGGGACCATAGTTATGTAAAAGTATAAGTAAGCTATGTAACTATGCATTTGGATGAGTCTAAAAATTTCCAGTTTAGATATTTGAGAGATAATATATCTTTAATCTTGCCTTTTGGAACTTTATTATGTTTCCAGCAATAATGGAGGCAGACTTATAATTATATTATTAAAAGTGACATTTTTAAACACGAAAAAAATCCATGAATAAAAACAGCAAATATTACAAACATACTGAATCAGTCCTTCAATTGGATCAGCCAATGAAAACACATAATAAGGCATCAGACCTAATGTCAATGTTCAAGGTTTGTTATACAGTCTACGGTAACTAACCCCACTGTCACAGAACTCATTCATTATGATGCGACATAGGAATAGATGGAAGACTACTATAAGCATGATAATGGATACCCAGAAGAGGGGATTTAGGCCTCCCCAGCTGTGGCCATGTTTGTGTAAAGCTATAACATGGTGCTCATGTGCTGGAGCTTCAACAACCTCTTGTACGTGAATCGCATGTCTCAAATCTTCCATATGTAATTTATCCGCGGTAATGTACAAAATAGCTGTTAATGGATCTGTCAGTTTCACAGGGAAATATTTACGATATGGTCCCAATTGGACCGGAGAGTCTAAGCACCCAGCATCACAAGCATAGTAGGTCTTGTCTGAACGATCTAGGGCAACAAATATTGCAGCTTTATTGTCCTCTTGTACAATGACACTGATGTTAACGTGAGTCATATTTCCGTAATTCACTCGTCGGAATAAGAAGTCTCTGTGCAGTTTCGAAGGATGGATGTTATATTCTAGATGTTGGTTACTGAACCGTAAAGCACCAAAGCTTAAAATCATTGCTTGATTCACTCCGCTAGCTCCTGCCTTCAATAAGTTATGACATCCTTGCTTTTCTAATGTCAAAAGCCAAGCACTAGCTACAGCATTTAAATTACCCAAGTTATTCAAAGGCTTCCATAAGTTGAACGCATCCAAAGTTGAGTGACCTCCGTAACACCCTTCAGAATAAGTTAAATTCTTCAAAATCTCTTGCTTAGTTTTTGGCTTGATGTGCTCTTCATGCTCAAAGCTGCGCACTTGAGATAGGATGGCATAAATAGTGGCATTGATTCTGTCTCCGTTAATGATTCCTGTAGCTTTTGAATCCGAAATGTAGAAGCCAGTGTACCAGAGACCTTGCCAAACTCTGGAATGATTTTCTTGCAGTTTTCTTAGTGCAGACCTGTCTGTTGTTAGTCCTATAGCTTTATCCATTTCATCCAGAGCATTCTTCTCAACTATATCTTTGTGTCTAGCGTAGTCAGATTTCTGGATTGGGTTACTATACTGGACAGTGGTCAACACAAGTAGATCTAAGCCATCTCTAGCCTCTACTAGGACTGAACCAGGCAGTTTGCGGCAAACAACAGATGCTGCTATAACCATCTCACTATTTGGTAATGGAATCATGCCTGTTACCACTTCGTATTCCTTACTATCAACTCCTTGATGGAGCTTAACTATTTGCTGTACAGCCGTTGACCAATCAAGAATTTTAGGTAGTCGCAAATGAATCATTTTGTCTTTATTTGTTGGATTGTTGATCAATATTTCTTGAACAAACAGAGATGGTACAGTTCTATGAGCATAATACTGATATGAAACACGTACTCCAGTATTGGAACATTGAAATCTGTTAATAATACCATTTTTATAATCTGCTACTGTAAACTCTTTCATATCATAATCATCAACTATGTAGAGTGGATTATAGTTCAAAGCCAACGACAATGTCCGCCCATGCTTGATGTTTATATGAGAGTCATGTTCTAATACTAGGCCTAGCAGTCCATTACCAACATAAGGCACGTAATTGTGGCTTTGAGATTTCAAGGCAGCTGTCGTTTCGTGCCTGAAGTATGCATCATAATCTTTCAAAGCCGCTCCGTAAGGCGATAAGAACTTTCTTTGACACACGTTCTGATGGGACCCGGTATCTTCGCTGAAGAACCAGTTCATCAGAGTCGGTCCCACGTACAGTATCAAGAAAACGACGACGAGAACTAGTAACACTATTTTCTTCCTGGTCATGGGACCGTCGGCGAAGCGGTTCACCCGTCGCATCAATTCTCCGGCACGACGATTCATGTCGCCAAAGTCGGTTCTAACTCTTTCCATCACAATCCTACGCCAGTAAGTTAAGGCGTACAACGTAACACCTTTGCGAACTATACGGCAACAGATAATTCCATTTTTATTATTGTAAAATTGGATTTGTTGTATAATAACGAAGAAAAGTCACGAAATTCAGGAAATTTTGATTTCTAGATTTTTTAGCACAATTAATAACAAATGTTGACACTCACATGACATCATTTGACACTGACAGACAGGTTATTGTGACGGTACCAAAATATTATGCTCTGTCCCCGCAAACGAATTGTGTGTTTCTAGCATCGCTTTTACAAGGACGAACTGCACATTTCAGCATTTTAATAATAGACCGCAGGCCCGTGAACAAAATTTATGGGTCATCTGATACAGCAGGAGACCTATGTAGGATGATAGAAGGGTATAACGTATAAAGTAATAAGATTGAGCACTATGCCGTCACTTGTAAGCTGTCCAACTGAGTGCTGTTGAAGAGGGGGGGTTCTAAACCTCGATCATTTCTCGTTGTCGCATGATTTTTGTACGGCGTTGCGGAATAATAGATTAGAAGAGGTATTATAGCAGAAAGCTTTTTCTTTTCGCGTCGCCTAAGAGTCGGAGTGACTCTTAGGCGACGCGATTTGATTGAGAAACAAAATATATAACATTTCAACTTTACAATATTACTTTTTTACATAATAATGGTGCCCTACGATCTAAACAAAGATTCAGCAAAACTTTTTTTTTTTTTTTTTGTTTATTTCATAACCACAATAACTATTACATGTATTAATGAATTCGCCCTTTAAACCTGTACAAGGTTTGTCTAGGACAAATAGTTCTCGACACATTCCAAGGTGAACATTAAAAAAAAAAAAAAGAACATACATACGGTCGAATTGAGAAACCTCCTTTTTTGAAGTCGGTTAAAAAGGACATTACGTCGACAAAATACCTAAACTTATCACAATTGTACATTTCAACAGATATCAGCACACGCTCACCTAAGACAGTCGTATGGGTTTTAGTTCAATGTTAAACCGGTTCGTGTTTTAATTTGCCCATACGAACCGCCTGAATTTGAAGAACGAGTTTGAACTTATAACTTGTATAGCATCGCCCCGCGGTGTTACCCGCGTATGACATATATTCAAACTTCAGTCTAATCCGTTCATATGTTACGACATAATTTGGCAATAAACATACATACACTAACATTTAAAATACTAGTAGGATTACTTCACACAACGCAAACACACATTCACAAACCCACCCTTTCACACACACATTCAACAAATATGTACATGAGACATTCGAGGAAACACAGGCCCTGCCTGTCTTGTTAATAATCTACCCACAAATTGTAAAAATCTGCTTGTACTTTTGAAACACAGGCCCTAGTCGCCTTGTTTTTAATTTCTACTCACATATGGTAAAAACCACCCCTAATTTTAAGTTTGTTTTAATCATTTTATTATTTGTACATTGTATAACAAAATATTTTATTAAGTGCTGTCTCCCACGTCACAGGACCGACCTAGTGTGGGAGACAGAGTTCACACCTGATTAGTTTGCAAAGTATTACGTCCTAACTATTGTTGCAAATGCCATGTAAACTGTTCAAATAAAGGTTTTTTTTGATTCTATGACACAGGTGTGGCTATATATTTACACTTTTTTTTGTGCATGGACATAGCCAGTCAACCTTCGAATTGAATTGAAGGCTTCAATCTTCAATTGTCATTTAGTCATTTACGTCAATCTGTCAATCGGTGGCAAGTGGTGACTGTGTGACTGTATTGGAGTGGTTCTGAAGTTGCTATTTTACTTTAAATTTATTATTCCACAATTAAAGCCATAAACCAAAAGTTGAAATTTATTTTCTATGAATATAGACCACTTTTAACATGATACATCAGACGGAAATGTAGTGTTTATGTGACTACCTAGTATTAATTTCGCAAAAGCCCTCGAACACATCTTAATCTACCAGACAAACAACTAACATGGGTCCGTACTTTCACACGTATATATTTGTGTTATTTTCGTTATTTATTAGCGAGTGCGCGCTCCGTTCTATAGAGGAAGATGACGAATCTTTTCTTAATACTCCAACATACACTAAATATGATGGTTTAGTGAAATTATTAGACAGTTATGAAAAAACTTATTCGGATTTGGCGAGGGTGTATTCTATTGGAAAATCCGTGGAAGGTAGAGAGCTTCTGGTGCTACAGTTGACTGAAGGAGTGAAGCAGCATCATGGGGAGCGACCATCATTTAAATACGTGGCCAATATGCATGGAGATGAGAGCGTCGGCCGGCAACTTGTAGTGTACTTGGCAGAATATTTATTGCTCAACTATGGAAAGGACGACAGAGTTACGAGACTTGTAAACAACACCGACATACACCTGATGCCGTCTCTTAATCCTGATGGTTTTGAGCATAGTAAGGTAAGGAATCCATTTTTTAAGTTTATGTTTCTTTGTACATATTTTGTTTCATACACATTTTCGCTTTGTTCTCACTAAAGGCGGATCCAGGGATGGGAGGTCATGAGTCATGCCCCTGAGCTGGGTCCAGTACCTAGGTGGACCACAAATTAATAACCATGCATGTACTTATCACACAGTTTTGTGACTTTACCATAACCATGTGACCCCCTCCTGGAGTCAAAGCTTCATCCGCCCTTGGTTATCACTGCTAAGGCTCAGGTCCTGGTTTCAAAAGAAGAGAGTTTAAATTATAAGCCCCATGGCCAAGTGTGGGTTCTTCATGTCACATGTCCTATAAAGAAGTCTTTCCTGGAACATATAGATTTTCTCACAATTCTTTCTCTGAACCTTATAGCCATAACAAATGGCTGAATGGGAGAACTTTACTGTGTTCCAGTTTGAAGGGCAATATTTCCAGAGAAATTACAGGGCTTAGAGATATAACATCTTAGATCTCTGGGTGGCGAGCTCAGTGCAGTGCTAGGTAATGATTTGGACTCTTCATGGTCCAATAGCTCCGTGTCACTGTGCTGTTATCTGGTAGGTATGTTGCTTACTATCAGGCACATGTCTGGCTCGTCTCGTCTTTCTTTATTAAAAAAAAAAAACTTTCTACAAACAGATCACTCAATTCTTCACATTTAACTTATTTAAAGTGATACAGTTGATGTCTATGTGTGTTAGCTTAAATTTATATAATTATTTAAACTATTTAATTATTTTAAATTATTGTTATCAATTACCAATAGAGGCAGTTAAACTGGCATTGAGTGACATTTTTGTGACACTGGGTGTGCACATACATATGGCCTTGTTTTGTTTGATTTTATATGTAGACACAGCAAAAAATTGCCACTAAATAAATAAAAAAACATGTTCTCAAAATGTTTTTCTTTAGTGTTATTAAAACCAGTAGTAGTGAATAACTTGTACACTTGTACTTGTACACTTGTCAATAAGATCACTGTACTTCAAATCCTACTATAAATATAATCCTGTAATATTATAAATGTCTATTTAATTTTTTTCTTCATCCTTCAGTTGCCTGAAAGAGATTGCTTTTAGCGATAAGGTCACCATTTGTTTCAAGTTTCAACTAGTTTTAAGGATATGTCATTTTGTATATTGTTTTTTGTATTGTGGACAATAAAGAGTATCCATTTATTTATCTAATGTCAATGTATGGATGTTTGGATATTTGGGTGTATGTTGCTCAATCATGTTGAAAGTTTGATTGGGTTGTAATTTCAAATATAGTTAGATTGTAGTCAGGAAGAACACAGAGACGATCTTCTTATCATTCCATGGATTCATCGTGCGGTTGCCGGGTCCATCGTGTGGCAGAGAGAGAAATCCCGAGTAGATCCTGACACTTGTGTCTCGGGCGTAGGTTTCAGGGGCCCCTTACTATTTTTTATCCTGGGAAAATAACTTGAACAGGAACCGCAATGGTAATCTCACAGAGCGCTGTTATTATTTTAATAAATTCATAATAGTTTTTTGAGAATATGTAAAACAGTAGTTATATGACTGTTATAAATACACCAAGGATCAAGATTCATTACTGATCTCTTTGAAATTATGTTGTAAATAATATTAATTTGTTTATTTTAAAATTAGCCTCAATTTTACTTAACATGAACTATCTGTACCATAAAATTGATTGAAGTCAGTATTTTTATTACCAATTTGTGATATTTTTATTTTGACTAGACTTGGTAGTAGAAATCCTGGTGCAAAGGCTGTCCAATGAGACATGCAGCTAGCATTATTCATCACCTAAATGCCTTATACCAATCAGGCTGGGTTATTTCATTGTTGATAAGCACTTTTCCGTAATTGGTTTATTGCTGGGTAAAGTTTTTATTGAATAAATGACTTTTGCAATTAGCTGTGAAAAGATTATAGAATTATTCAGATAGGAAACAGATTCAATAGTTTTATCAATTTTATAATATTGTTTTGCTGGGCTGTGTCGGACTACTGAATTTATCGGATTGAATGATAAATTGATTAGAATTAGGCCTAATACATCTCTATAATCTGTTTTTTTTAAAGACTACCTTGTCATCTAACATCAGTATAATACAATTCTATCTGAATTGTAAATCACTAGCAGCGTCCCCTGGTTTTACCTGCATATTTCCTGACCTCTTTATTTTCCCAGGATAATAAATATGTGTTCTTCAAGACCATTATCTATCTTTATATATATATTATATACAACATTTATTACAAATCCCGTCAGACAGTATGTTCAAACCTAAAAATATACAATTGTTTTACAAAAATATCGAAAAGTACAAAGCTAGTATTTACCGCGGGAAAACAACTCGAACGACAATTACGGCGGTAAAATCGTCGGGCGATACTGGTAACGTTTTTTTTACTCGACATATTGTATTGTTGTTGGTGACAAAATTTGAGGAGCTGCGACCGCACGTGGTGCTATTGTGTTTAATTATTTTTATCGTATTTTGCGCATTTACTTATATTACCATTATTAATAGTTCCAAATTCGCGGCGGCCACATCTGCGTTTTCTGATTCCTTCATAATTGTGAAGAATTAAGAGTGCAGTGCAGTAAGAATTAGTAGTAGATTTAGTAGCAGTCCGCCTGGCACCTTTGCCAGTTATTCTACCGCCAAGCAGTAATGTGCAAACATTACTGTGTTCCGTGTTTCCAAGGGCTTAGAGATATAAGATCTTAGATCTCTGGGTGACGAGTTAGGTAAAAATGCTGATGTCTGTGCATGTTCGATGTGATCGTCTCGTCAATTCTTATTTAAAAAATTAAAAAAATGTGATCTTCATGTACGATGTTTCGCTAGCTGCGTCAGATTGCTGTTATGGGCAGGCATGTTGATTACCAACAGGCGCAAGTCCTGTCATCTCGTCACTCTATATTATACTTATATGAAAAAAATATTGTAAAATCTGGCTTCATGTAATTTGTAACCACCCTTCATACCCCTTGACACAATATCACTTCTGCGAACCCTTTTCTGACTCGTAACTTATGGCGTAATTTTTGGATGGCCCTTTGTGATTGTTGAACTTCCTAAGATCCCACTGGAGGGTTTGCTAAGTACCATATTCATTCCATCCATATTATCAATGCTGATGTGGATGGAGGCAGGTGCGGTTCCAGCCTCCAGTAGTAGTTAACGTGTACAATTGCGGGGGAGGGGTCATGTCCCCAGTGACCCCCCCCTTCGGACCGAGCATGGAAGTAGTTGGATGTACAAACATTACTGGTCTTTTGGTTTAAATAATACAACGAAAAGGGCTGGGCAATAAAATATAAAGTAAATAAGTAGATTGTCTTCTACAAATAATACAACAACGGATTGGGCACCGAGTGCAGGGCTGGACAGTGATTTGAATTCTCTCTGTTGAAATAGCTGCTTGCCATCAGGCATATTTCATGTATTGCTCGCCCCTTCACTCAATATTAAAAAATAAATGTTTTTAAGTCAAAAGAAAATTAATTTATCATTTATAAACTCACTCGACCGCCAATGTGGTAGGGAAGCCTATCTTTTTTTAAATTAACCTTAGTTGCCCTGCTGAGCAAATGTCTCCCCAATTCCCTCAACTAAATGCGGTCCTGAGCTTCCATCGTCCAATCTTCTTTAAACGCTTCGAGCTCGGCCTTCCATCGTGTTGTGGGACGACCCTGGAGTGGATTGACCGTTGGCATCCACTCTGTTGACATCAGGGTGCATTCTGCTAAATGTTCCCACTGCTGGGAATCGGGGCCTTCTCTCGCATGAATAGATCGACCACGCTGGCCCAGTGGTGGATGACACATGATCTCGAAAAACTCTAGGTACATGTCGGTTTCTTCACGATATTTCGACGAAAAGACAACAGTGCGTGGTGGGGTTTGAACCCGGGGCTCCGGATCGGCAGTCGCCGTTCTCCCGATTAGATCAGCATTAACTTACTAGACCAGACGTAACTTGACATGCCCTTTTACTATATATGTAAAAAAAACAGTTCAGTACTCTTAACAGTACTTATAATGAAATAGAAAGGCGCAGTCAAGGTCACTCGAGTCGTAATCGTACGAATACTCAACTCGATTGATTACTTCCTAAAATCCAACAAACCGTGTAACTGTCATGTAACCACTGCAACTGGTTTCAATGTGGGTTAGTAATGTAGGTCTGTTTTGTGAGTAAAAGTGATAAATTTTGAGCAATTTACAAAGAAAAAAAAAAGTCGTGTCCATGGACGTACAAAAAATTCGGACGTAGTCTCGCTAAAACAAAAACTGTGTCACTAGAGTCGGCCACATTTTCACGTGTGCGTTGTCGCTGATAGGCTGCACGCACACGTATTATACACAAGTTTGCGCGTGTAATGACCCACTGATGTGTGCATGTCAGCCTATATGTGACAATGCACGTGCATCACCAGGCGCGGTCCCAGCCTCGAATTTTGGAGGGTCACCATTACGTAGTCTCAGGTTTTGGGGGTCACAAGGAATACAATGTACTCTTAATACTTGACTGGATATTTTAGATTTTTAGTTGAACGTATACGATTTTGGGGGGTCATGTCCCCTGAGACCCCCCCCCTGGACCGCCGACGCTATGGACACAGTTTTTGTTTTAGCGAGACTACGACCGACTTTTTTTATACATCCTTGGTGCCATGGACCAGGTAGGAACGAAGTTCCGACAGATATGTAATATACAAGCAGAATAATTTGTAAAAATAAAATTTTATTGGATAACGGGACACTCACGTATATACGGTCGGTCAATCCGACTCGAGTTTCGGCCGCGTCCGGCGGCCTTTTTCAAGGCGAGTGCACACGCGCAGTGGCTGCCCGTTTGGCACTGCAAACTCGAGTCGGATTGACCGACCGTATATACGTGAGTGTCCCGTTATCCAAATAAATATGTGTAACAACCACGTTAATCTATACTTATAATAAAACTGTAACGGGTCGAATTCTGTACATTGAAGAAATTTTGAAATTTTTTTTTTGGGGCACTCCGTAGTCGATACTGATGGCGAAACTGCATTTTTTTTCTTTCATGTCTGTCTGTCTGTCTGTCTGTCTTTCTGTATAGGGATCACGCATCACGCCGAAACTACTGATTCAATTCAGCTGAAACTTGGCATGATTTTAGTTTATACTAAGGACATTGCTGTAGGCTACTTTTGATTCCCAAATTCTGATCGGTTTTCTTGCGGGAGGGGGTGAAAGTCAGAATGTGTATTTGGTTGTAGCTCATGTTTGCGTTGTTTAATTTCATTAATTCTTTTTTTGTTAGAAATAACACATTTTTTATATTGTCCCGTCAAAATTTGAACAATATCGGTCTGTTGGTTCGGAAATTACACAAACATTAAATAATAACGACACGCGCAGCGCGTTCGGTACATACTAACTTCTAAGTATTCTGTGTATCACAGACGCTCCACAGAATATCTAGATTCTAGATTCTAGAAGATTCTAGAATTCTTGTAGGGGCGAGCCTCAGCTACCTACCGGGTCACAGGTGGCGGATAGTGACACGTCCTATAGTATGTAGGACAGCTGCGAATAGGGGAAACCTGAATAAGCAGTTCCGGACCGAGGCGGTAAGGTTACCAGGGAGTGGTGGAGTATCTTTTGGCAGGGGTACTTCCATGAAGTGCCACAACAGTCCCGTTGACGACCTTATGACATGGCGAATTAACACCGCCATTAAATAGGTGTTGCCCTGGCAGAGGGAAGCAGCCTGTCAGTATCTACGTAAGCGGATCTCGCAGGGAGAAGTACGGTTGCTTAGAAGCTACACCTGCAGGCGACGATAGGAACTATCACAACCGGCTGCAATACTGCGATCACCAACCCGTCGTGGCTGGCGTGGTGATTATGGCTAATACCCTTCTCTTTCAAACCATGACTGACAATAAAATACATCGACCCCGAGTTCCCAGCGCTTTGTCAATCCCTGATTCGAGCAGTGATCAGGTGAGACAAGGCAGGGGTGCGACAAGTAATCTCTGGGAGTTGACTAACTGCCGGTACAAATTAAATCTTTTAACATATAACATTCAGTCGTTGTCGTCTGAAGACAGATTAGTAGAACTTGAGACTGAAATTGAGAAAGTTAAGTGGGATGTACTCGGACTCTGCGAAATACGTCGCATTGGAGAAGAACTAACGACGCTAGCATCGGGTCATCTTTTCTATTTTCGTGAAGGGCCAAGGCCAGGAGTGGGTGGAATCGGGTTTCTTGTGAATAAGGGAGTGAAGGACCTGGTAATTGAGGTTAACAGCATTTCTGATCGCATCGCATACATCATACTGAGACTGAGCAAAATGCACAAATTGAAAATTATCCAAGCATATGCGCCCACAACAAACGACACAGACGAAGTAGTGGAAGAATTCTACGAGGATCTTGGTAGAATACTGGATAAAGTTAAGACCAAATACACGTTAATAATGGGAGACTTTAATGCCCGCGTTGGAACACAAATAGAACAGGATGAAAGATGCATCGGAGCATACGGGCTAGGAGCACGAAATCACAGAGGACAGATGCTTCTCAATTTTCTCCAATCAAAAACTCTTTATGCCATGAATACATTTTTCAAAAACCACCCCAGAGGAAGTGGACTTGGAAACATCCTAACGGTATCCACAGAAGCGAATATGATTATATAATTACAGATAACAAATCATCAGTGAGAAATGTTTCGGTACTAAATAGCTTCACAACTGGCAGTGACCATCGTCTGGTAAGAGCCGAAGCATATTTCAATATACGAGCTGACAGACGATCACTTACCAATAAAAAGCACTTTCCCAACCATATGAAGGTGGAAGTTCTACGCCATAGCAGTGACTTGTACAGGAATGCAACTGAACAAATGCTTGGTCAAGTGAATCTTGTAGAAATGACAATAGACGAAATAAATGACACAATAACTACAGCACTAACGACGAGCTTTGATTCTGTCGCACCTACGACGATTCCGAATAAAGAGCGCAAGTTGACAGCTGATACAATTCAACTAATGGACCAACGTAGACTGCTAAATACGGAAGGAAAAGCAAATACACCTGAATATAAGCAACTTCATCGACAAATAAGACAACAAGTTCGTAGTGACCTGCAAAGTTACCATTTGAACCTTGTTGAGACAGCTATTGAAAAGAACAGCAGCAGAAGATCTTTGAAGCTGAAGCTGGCAGAAGGAGAAAGCATATTTTCAAATTAATAAACAAGGATGATCAAGTGGTGACAGATCAGGACCAACTGCTTCGGATAACGGAAGGATATTATAAGGAACTCTATACAAGTACAACAACACCAACTCGGAACTTGCATGGTATGAAATCGCGCTTACCTGTACAAAATGTAGGCTCTGAAGAAATTCCTGACGTTGTCATGGACGAGATAGAACTTGCAATCCATCAACTGAAGAATCGTCGTGCACCAGGGAAGACGGGATCTTGCCTGAAATGCTTAAAGCTAACGGTAAATTGTTATTGGACGCACTGGCTACCCTGTTTACCAGATGTATGGTGGAAACCCAAGTGCCGAATGCCTGGCACAACGCTGTAATAACACTTATACACAAGAAGGGTGACATTAAGAAACTGGAAAACTACAGACCCATAAGTCTACTGTCTCATCTGTATAAGCTGTTCACTAGAGTCATTGTTAACAGGCTAGACAAAAAAACTAGAGTTCTTTCAACCACGAGAACAAGCTGGCTTTCGGTCAGGTTTCAGCACAAATGACCATCTTCAAACTCTTAAAACAGTCATCGAAAAATGCAATGAATACAGAAAGCCTCTTGTTCTTACTTTTGTGGATTATGAAAAGGCTTTCGATTCTGTGGAATGGTGGATAGTAGAGCGTGCCCTAGTTAAATGCAGAATAGATGAAAGATACATTCAAATACTCAACCACCTTCACGCAAATGCTACAGCATGTGTCGCCCTGCACAAGAAAACGCAAAAATTTCCTTTAGGAAGAGGTGTACGACAGGGGGGATACTATATCTCCAAAGCTATTCACATTATCTTTGGAATATATATTTCAACAGCTGGACTGGAGTGACAGGGGTTTAATGGTTGACGGGGAAAGGCTTTCAAATTTAAGATTTGCTGACGATTTGGTGCTTATATCCGACAACACCGAGGATATGATCGCTATGGTAGAAGATCTAAGGAGAGAGTCTCTAAAGGCAGGCCTAAAATGAATTTCGGCAAAACTAAAATAATGACCAATATTCCCACACATATCCGGCTACCCGTGGAGAGTGTATCTGAATATATTTACCTGGGTCACAAAATTACACTTGGATACGAAAACCAAACAGCCGAAGTAGACCGAAGAATTGCAAAGGCCTGGGCCGCTTTTGGAGCCAACAAAGACACGCTACGTAGCAAACTTCCACTCCGCCTGAAAGCCAAAATCTTCGAGCAGTGTGTCATGCCCGTATTCACATACGGGATGGAAACCACGTCACTCACTAAAAAATCTGCCGAGAAGTTCCGAGTCGCGCAGAGAGGAATGGAAAGAGCAATGCTTGGTATTACACTCAAGGACCGGAAACGAAATGAGTGGATACGTAGCAAAACCAAGCTGAGGGACGTGATGACCATAGTCGCGAAGAATAAATGGACCTGGGCAGGGCACATTGCCAGAATGGATGCTAACCGATGGACGAAACGAGTCCTTGAGTGGAGACCCAGGGCTGACACGAGAGGAAGAGGGAGGCCACCACAACGCTGGGTGGACGACATCAGACGACACGGAGGTCAAGACTGGATGAGTCGGGCACAAGACCGCCAGGAGTGGAGAAAAGGAGAAGAGGCCTACGTTCAAAACTGGACTACCATGAGGCCATAATGATGATGATGATGAGATTCTAGAAAGTGCCCACGTGATCACGTCGCGTTGTCTTGGATGACAAAATAATTGTCAAAAATAAATTTTTGTGAGGAAAAACAAACATCATTCGGTTATAATCGACTTCAAACAAGGAGGATGTTCTCAATCGGGTTGCATGTTTTTTTATTTGGTTTATTTTACGCGATACCTCTGCTAATTGTTAGTTGATTTTGATAATTCCTTTTTTGTTTGGTAGAAAATACTTCAGAGGTGATCTGAGATATCGAAAACAGGGAGGTAGTTTTTCAAATATCAACAAAAAACTAAAATCAGCTTAGATTTATCTGTACGACATAGTTATATACCTTCTTATAAAATTTTGTCGAATGACAGAATTAAATTACCTGTCATTGAAGTAGATTTTTGTATTTTGGAGAAAACATATCAGCATAATAAGTAGCAGCATAAACAACCCATTAAATGTTCCCACTGCTGGGCGTTGGGGCCTTCTCTCGCAAGGAGAGAGACAAGGCTATAATCCACCACGCTGGCCCAGTGTCGGTTGGTGGATGACATATGACTTAGAACTTAGATTATAGGTAGATTTCGGTTTCTTCACGGTGTTTTCCTTCACCGTTTTAATTACCGGCATTACGAACATGACTCTGAAAAGATAGTGGTGCGCGTGGTTTTGAACCCTGGGTCTCCGGATCGACAGTCGCCGTTTTCCCGACTAGGTCAGCTGTAACTTACTAGACCAGCCGTAACTTATTAGAAAACGTATTATTTCAATCCAAATACTGTTTAAAATTTAAAGGTAGTGTTCAACAAGCTTCGGTGACCGAAGCAGACCGTTGTTAGGGTTCCGTACACAAAGGGTAAAAGCGGACCCTATTACTGAGACTTCGCTATCCGTCCGTCCGTCCGTCCGTCTGTCACCAGGCTGTATCTCAAGAACGGTGATAGCTAGACAGTTGAAATTTTCGCAGATGATGTATTTCTATTGTCGCTTTAATCATGGCGGAACGTATCAAGTGATCAGGTTGAAATTTGAAATAGAATGAGATTACAGTCTGGAAGAACACATTGGCTAAACATTGCCTATGTATAAGTACTCTATGTATTACGTAACAAACATCCAAACAGTGACATTCATAATATTTACAGGACAACGTTGGAACGGCTGAACATATTTGGATGGAATTCGAAACACACGTAGTTTGAACTCAGATATAGCAAATCGGTTACTTATAGGTGGTTACTGTGACGTAGGAAAAACTAAGCAAATTTGGCAGAAAATTGAAACAGAAATAACTCATAGTCTGAAATACCACATTTATGTATTTATTACCTATCAACCTGAAAAGAAGCATGGGCCCTAAGGAAACAAATATTAACTATTACGTCAAAACGGCACAACGATATGGGTTGACATACGAAACACATATAGTTTAGAGTCTAAAATTTCACATGGGCTAATAAGTCTACATTTTCATTTAACTCCATATTAATATAAGCATATATTTTCGTAAGGAACTTGATGTGATGGTAAGGTAAAAGCCAAAAACGTTTTGGCGTAGATAATATAGGTGATTTGCGTTCACAATCAAAATAACAAGCAACATAATATTCTCATTAGACGGCGCTAATGCCAGTTTAAATCTAAAAGCACTAAAGGCCATTTAAATCGATGTTTTGCTATTGTGGTATGTATTTTTTCTTTCATCACTAGGTGGCGTTACTGGTATTCTAAATAGTACTAATAAGTTTTTGCTGCTAAAAGGATTATGATGGCAAATTTGGATTCTTTCGTTCTTAATTTTTTTTCTGTGTTACCTACAATTAAATTCATACATTAACATTTCACTAGGACTTGGCTTAGATTTACGGGTTCAACTTGCTTGAATATCATTAAAACTCAAAATTTTAATTATTTTGATTCCACACAGGCTTCGTTCAAAATTTTACACCGGCGAAGTCGCGGGTAACAGTTAGAAAACAGCTTGCGGATTAAAAGACATAAGTAGGTATCAGATCATGCACATCAGCTTCAGACTTTTCATAATGTATCCTATAAAAATCCTACAAACTTAACACTTGCGGTTATGTTCGATACTACGAAAGCTTACTAAGTATGTTTGATATTGTTTAAAAAAGGAAAAATAAAGATGATAAAATTAAATATATTTTTGTACAAATTCATTCGGGTTTGTGGAATTTAGATACACACTGCAGTGTATGATGGTTTACCCTTAAACCTCTATGTCCTGTAATTTCTGTAATTTGAAAAGCAAAATGTCGATCAATAATAATTTATTTAATGTATGGAGTACAGGTTAAAAGCACTCTAACAGTTGCTGACCACGTTATCTTATCACATCCTGACCTAAGTTCATGTCTGAGTGCAACACTCATCAATGTGCTACTGACATTCATATCTCTATAATATACGTACATACAACATTCAATTAAAACACTCCATTTATCTATGCTGCTATATTATAAGATAAAAAACTGTCTAATTAAAAGGCACAAAAATATATCTACGGTCATTGTTTCATTGTATTATTTAGTTGCATATAAATATGTTACAAAAGTACAATTTTTTTGTGTTTCAATTACTCCTATGGGAACATTTGTGGTTTTCAAGGTTACAATTTTCCACCAATCCAGGTGGGGGGTGTTGTTTGAAATTGAGGCTATCTATATCTTTTCAAACCCAGTTTGATATATATATATCATTATCAGTCGCAAGACGTCCATTGTTGAACATAGACCACCCCCCAGATTTCCACAACGAACGGTCCTGCGCACCCTGCAACCAGCGGTTTCCTTTGTGAGGCATCTGTCCATCTAGTGGGAGGCCGTTCAACACTGCGTCTTCCGGTTCGTGGTCGCCACTCGAGAGGCCTTTCTTCCCCATCGGTTGTCAATTCTGCGAGCGATCTGGCCTGCCCATAGCCACTTCAGTATGCTTACTCTTTGAGCTATGTCGGCTACTTTCGATCCATTGCGAATATTGATATATATTCATTGGTAAATATCATCAAACCCTGACTTCCTTTCAAACTAAAGAAACGAAATCAAAATCATCCGTGCGGGAGTTACAATGGCACAGATACATACATATACATACATATTGGTGGATAATTCACACACAACACCATCTGACCAGATAGTACATACACACTGACCTACACGTCAAAATCATAACAACCCGTCGTTCTCTCGTCGGGGGTTAAAAAGGGACACTAAAATTGGGGTACTTGGTACTTGTAAATATGATGAAGCGCTCATCAGCTATTGTACCAAGAAGTTTCGTCACGTCCCTCCTATAAAAAGCAGGTCATGTTGACGTTGATAAGACGTATTTTATAAATCACGGGACATTCCCAACCAGATAAGGAATGTGTGCTGTGTAATGGCTGCTGACTTTGATTTGTTTTTGTTATTAAATAATACTAAGTACTTTTTACTTGCTAGTTTGTCGAAAACTACAAACAACAAAAACGTTGAGAAATAATTTCTTTTGAGATTTAGTTCTTTATTTATATTATCGCTAGTAGTTTTTTTAAGCTATTGCATAGCTTTTATCGCGGGCCTGGGGACCGAATTTTAGTGATCGTGCATCTCTTTCTTATGTTCACAAGAAAGAGGGATGGAAGACCGTAACGCCGTCCTCCCCACTCGGTCATTCGACTTTGAATCTTATCTGTATTAGCTTTACCCTTGATATTTTTCATGGTAAACAAATGTCACTCTTCAAAATAAAAACAATTCCGAAAAATTGTTAACATCCCTATTGCTTATGTTGATAAAAATGCATGCAACATGCAATAGCTTTACCGCGGCAGTCTCCGAGTGCCACACTTCTTTTTTTACTATTAAGTATAGGCTTACACTTGACCGCCATCTAGCCTGAAATGACCTGAACGATTCCTATCATGTACCTATCAGTGTTCAAATAAAGTATCATGTATTTTTTTTTATTAATTAAAATATATGTTTCTCTACAGGAAGGCAATTGCGAATCCCTCCCAGACTTCGTCGGCCGAAACAACGCTAAAGGCGTGGACTTGAACAGAGACTTCCCCGATCAATTCGACAAGCACAAATCGAAGGACGAAGAGTACTTCTTCGGCGGTCGGCAGCCGGAGACCGCGGCGCTGATGAGATGGGTGTTGAAGAAACAGTTTGTTCTTTCCGGGAATCTGCATGGAGGCGCTATCGTCGCGAGCTATCCTTATGATGATGCCAAGTATGTACATTACTAGCTGAGGTCTAGACACTTGGCAGACCCAGCCTGGGAAAGTACCATACCTTTGCCGGTTATTCTACCGCCAAGCAATAATCTGCAAACATCACTGTGTTCCGGTTTGAAAGACAATGTGTCCAGAGTAATAAGGACAATGATTCCAGAGAAATAACAAGGCATAGAGATAAATAATCTTATATCTCTGACGAGCGCAGTGCAGTCAGTCAGTGCATGCAAGTTACGGCTGGTCTAGTCGGGGCAACGGCGTCTCCCGATCCGGAGCCCTCGGGTTCAAATCTCACGCCCGCCACTGTCTTTTCGAAGTCGTGTGAGTAATGCCGCTAACTTAAAAGGAACTTAGCGAAGGAAAACATCGTGAGGAAACAAACATGCACCTAGAATCTTTCGAAGTGATGTGTCATCCGCCAACCCGCACTGGGATTATTGCCTTGACTCTCTCCTTGCGAGAAAAGGCCCCGAGTCCCAGCTGTGGGAACATTTAGTGGGCTGCTTTAGCTGCTATGAATGTTGTATCCAACTTTACGAGGAAAACGTAAACGTAATATGTCCGTATTTCTCGTCCATAAAACATATTTAACAACTAAAATATCGTATATTTAGGCGAATAAGCATTTTGTCATGCAATCCACACCGTTTTGTAATAAACTTTCATTTGCACGGAACGTAGCGATTATTATCAGTATTACTCCGCGTTCAAAAGTAATTGAATTTCATGGCTGTTAAATAACGAACATCAATGAAATATAATCTGAACCACGCGTCAGACATACGTATAGCCTTCACGCTGCGTTGATATAATACAATGGATTTTCAATAATACACTCTGTACTTAGATTCTAGTATGAAAACTTTTTTTTAAATATTTTAGAGTGACAAGACGAGCTGGACATGTGCCTGATGGTAAGCGAAAAAAATGCCAGCCACATAACATCACAGTGACACGCAGCTATTGGAACATGAAGAGTCCAAATAATTACCTAGCACTGCACTGCGCTCGTCACCCAGAGATCTAAGATATTATATCTCTAAGCCCTGTAATTTCTCTGGTAACATTGCCCTTCAAACCGGAACACAGTAATGTTTGCACATTAGTGCTTGGCGGTAGAATAACTGGCAGAGGTGTGGTACTTCCCCAGGCGGACTCTGCAAAGAGTCCTACCACTACATCAACTAACGTGGTTATTATACAGGCGGACTCTGCTGAGAAATCCACTCGTTCCTGACCAAACTACATCAGCTAACGTTGTTATTATACATTTTAAATATATACATGGGTAACGGCGGGTCTATCGCCTTAGCTAAAACCGTCTTAGCTTTGATATTACTGTATCTTTTCGGTTTAAATTATAGAGACAGCATTATCCAAGCCAAAGCAGATGTTTAGTTATTTTAAATAGACCCGGCAGTCGTTCTCGCTTTAAATAAAACAGCATTATCCAAGTTTTTATCGGAAACACTTCGGAGAGTGTGCAACTGATCTGCATGATCTAATACCACCTTGCCCTTTCTTCTATCGGACTTCTCGTTCCACAAAAGGGCGGCATCGTTTCATGGTTGATGTTCCAAAAACGCGAACGAAGAGATTTGACTCCACGTTTGTGATAAGAACGTCTAGGTTGTGGAACGCGTTGCCTGAGTGGGTTTTCCCTGATGATTACAATCTTGGTGTCTTCAAATCGAGAGTGAATCGGTTTTTTCTAGGTAAGCACGCTCCATCGTAGATCTCATCATCGCTTAACATCAGGCGAGAGGTCAAGTGCGAACCTATTATAGTTAAAAAATAAAAAGCCACCGCGTTGCCTATGCCCAGGGGGTCAGCCGCCGAACGGAAAAAGTCTTAGTTTTGATATTGCTCTCTTTTCTTTCCGCTTGAAATGATAGAGACCGCAATAGCAAAGCGAAAGCCGATTTAGTTAGGCGGTAGAAAGGGTACAGAGATAGTCTAAAGTCTGAGAAAGGACATGGGCGACTTCTTAATGCAAAAAAGGTTTTTTTTTTAAATAAGGAGTGACGAGACGAGCAGAACATATGCCTGATGGTAAGCAACATGCCTACTTCATAACAGCACAGTGACGCGCAGCTATTGGAACTTGAAGAGTCCAAATCATTACCTAGCACTGCACTGCGCACGTCGTCCAGAGATCTAAGATGTTATATCTCTAATCCCTGTAATTTCTCTGGAAACATTGCCCATCAAACCGGAACACAGTAATGTTTAATGATTTTAAGGGAATGAAAGTTTTGTTAGGCCTAACATCTGGCCCGTTGTGATGGACCAATGGTTTATTTTTTACTAGCTTATACCCTGCTACGCCACCTGCCGAAAATTTAACGTATCAACTCTGAAACATTCTTTGCCTCATGCACAACAGCTTTGAATATAGATCGTCACATGATTAAATGCATAGTTTACGATTCTATTAGGTACATCCAGACAAACATTCATTTTTATATATCAAGTTTTTTTTAAATTAGTTATTATAGATTTACACTTGACCGCCATATCGCCTGATAAGCGACGTTGCGGACTACGATGGAACGTGCTTACCAAGAAGAAACCGATTCACTCTCGATTTGAAGACACCAAGATAGTAACAGGAAAAAGCCCTCAGGCAACACATTCCACAGCCTAGACGGTATTATATATTACGAAAAAAAAAACTTCCAAAAATCTACTCTTACGAAACAAGTATCATGGAGTCTCCTTTTAAGCACGTGTAAAAATGCTCTTCCTTTCGTAATTTCTAATCGGAAAAAGTCGCAAGCGACTATCTATTCTTTTAATCTATGTGTATTTTTTTAAGCTATTGCATAGCTTTTATCGCGGGCCTGGGGACCGAATTTTAGTGATCGCGCATCTCTTTCTTATGTTCACAAGAAAGAGGGATGGAAGACCGTAACGCCGTCCTCCCCACTCGGTCATTCGACTTTTAATCTTATTTGTATTAGCTTTACAGACTAAATGCTCTTAGCAGTGTTGCCAACTTAACGGATTTCCCTTGATATTTTTTAAGGTAAACAAATGGCACTCTTCACAATCAAAGCAATTCCGAAAAATTGTTAACATCACTATTGCTAATGTTGATAAAAATGCATGCAACATGCAATAGCTTTACCGCGGCAGTCCCCGAGTGCCACACTTCTTTTTATTTTTTACTAATAACCAATATTTTCTTTCGCAGATCGTTGAAAGACTGTTGCGAAGAGAGTCCGACCCCTGACGATGCGCTGTTCAAGTATATGGCCAATGCGTATGCGTCGCGGCATGCTGACATGAAGGCCGGAAACAAATGCCCTCCTGAGAGCTTTCAAGGGGGGCGTCACCAACGGGGCCAACTGGTACTCCGTGCAAGGTTAGTTCTGCTCCTCCGTATCAACTAGATATGAAACGGATATCCGGTAACTATCCGGTATCCGGCCTATCCGGCTTTATTTTCACTATTTGGCCGGATTTCGGATAGTAAAATTAAAAAAAAAAAGCTCTAAAACTTACCTAACCTTTTCCTTCATCACCTTGAAAAATTTGAACCTGATACAACAAACATGCCGCGTACCTATTGTCGTCACTGTTTAAATCAAAATATTGCCAAATTAGCAATCGTTTTTATAATAACGACATTTGAAAACCACGACGACAAGTGAGAAAACAATGGTAGGTATAAAATACAAACGAACTTAAGAACTAAGAAACAAACACAAACTGACACCCGCGATTTAACTCGAATGCTCCCGAGTAGTCCCGAATTCCGTATATCCTGTAGCCAGATATTCGGCGCTCCGGCCTCGTAGCTTGCCGAATACCCGCTATCCGGCCAATTCACTATCTGTTTCATCTCTAGTATAAACCTATATAATCCTTACTGCTGGGGCATAGGCAAAGAGTTTGCATATACTACGTATAGAATTAGAACAAACGCTTTGCACCGAAAGCACGGTGATCGTTTTTTAACCGACTTCAAAAAAGGAGGTTTCTCAATTCGACCGTATATATATATTTTATGTGTGTTCGCTTTGTCGTTTATGAACCGATTTTGATGATTCTTTTTTGTTGTAAAGAAGATATTCCAAGGGTGGTACCATGATAAGGAAACAAGGATCTGATGACGACATCCTAGAGAAATCGAGGAATAACTTTTTTAATTTGTAAGTTTTCTGTTGAAAGTCGGTTCTTTTTTGTTAAAATTATGTCTTGGCGCTCTTGTAGTGTAATGGAAGTGTCATACTTTTGTCGCGGCACATCACTATGTCGCCACAGCTAACATACACTCATCTGCTTACGATTGGTACAAAGAAACCGTGCGGAAAATCTGGTCTATTTACTTATTCTTTATCCAAGGACACATGTCTCCCCCTAACCAAGTAGGGAGTTTTTTGGCCCTATTCGAATTTGAATTTGAATTCGAATCTGCGAATCGTGGTCAATAGTTGCCGTTTTTTCGACTAGAACAGACAGCATAAGCTTGTGCTTTTAATAAGTTATACAAATATAGACTATATCTATTAGAGTTTCGTTTTAAAAATCAACTGTCCGCCCGCCGGTGGGCTCTCGCCGCCTGAGGGGTCTGTCAACTGCTAAAGGTCGCTTTAAAAAAAACACATCTAACTTCAGTGTGTCATATTTGGGTGACAGTGTGAGCGATCATTTATATAAAATTTACTCTGAAGAGAAAGTTGTTAGACAACTCAGTCACATTATGTCGTATTTTGACGATATTCACGGGCATCTTTAAGTTTTTTTTTATCATAAATTTTAAAGGGTGATAAAAGAAGCATAACTTCAAAAAGATTGATTAATTATTATTTATTTGGAAAGATCGCATATTTACTTATTGAATATGGCGTTCAATAATTTCTCTTCCCCCAGGTGGCATGCAAGACTTCAACTACTTACATTCCAACTGCTTCGAAGTGACCTTCGAGCTGTCATGCTGCAAGTACCCTGCCGCCCGCGAGCTGCCCCACTACTGGGCGCAGAACCGGGACCCGCTCCTCGCGTTCATGGAACTCGCCAGTATAGGCGTCAAGGGGACGGTCACTGATGATGATGGGGAACCAGTACAGGTTCGTTATTGTTATCTTTCTGCTGACAGGTCTCATCGCTTGATTTAAGTAGTTAATGTGATGGCGCATGCTTGCCCAGAAGAAACCTCACTTGTGTTATGTAACTTGTAAATGCTTTTTGCCAATATTTTATCTGTATCTGTATTCACCCCCTTAGCACATCTCCGCTGCGAAACTGTAACAGCGGAACCGCAGTCATTTCGCTATATTTTGTCCGTATAAGGAGAAGTTAAACATTAGCGTTAAGTCACACCCCGGACACTCTACTAAAACGCCATACAAGCGCCGCTGTTCAGTTACCTCCTCTTCACACAACTACGCAGATGTCGTTCGGACACACGCGTGAATGTGTGCGTTAGCGCTAGGGCTACTGAATTATTTTATTGAATAGTTGTGCCCCCTTGAGTTCACCTGGTGACGTAAAGTAGTTTATAAAATTGCTATAATTTTGAGTTACGTAAATAGAATGGTGTCAATTTATACTATTCTAATTAAAAGGGTATATGTATTGCCGCGTAAAATCAAACGAAACCGATGATAGATAGATACCTAGATATCTAGTTTTGTTAGTAGGTACACATTCGCATATTGACTGCCCTGGTGGCTTAGTTGGTAGTAGCTCTGCCTGCGAAGCCGAGGGTCGTGGGTTCAATCCCCATCCAGTGCAAATATTTGTGTGATGAATTCAAATGTTTGCACTGTGTCTGGATGTTTCTATGTATAATAAGTATGTATTTAAAACTATATAAGTATTATATCAACTATCTGGCTGCCATCACACAAGCTTTGCTTAGTTTGGGGTCAGATGGTATTGTGTGTGAATTGTCCACCAATATTTATATTTATTTATTTATATTATTTTACACTTACCCAAGAAGGAAACTTTATTCTGTCACTATAATTATTGCTCCAGGCATTATCAATTCGTGCCCAAAACTGGCTGTGTAAGTTACGAACTTTGAGTTAAAAATTACTACGTTATTATAAAGTAACGTTATTTAACAGTTTCTAATCTTACGTTGTTTTATCCTTAGAAAATTAAATAGAGCTTTTAATATTCTCCCGTTTAGTTGACGGACAGCCGTAAACAGCACAACACCCCACCATGATGATATTTCGTTAGGAATTAGATGTTCGATACCAGCCCTTCGTTGAGTGCTCTTAGCGTACTCGAAATGGCATGAGGGGTGAGGAAGCTTGAAATTGGCGGGGGGTGGGGAGTGTCCGTTCTATCTATATTATCTATTCTATGGTTAACATTAGCCTCTGTACAGCTGCACTTATTGACAAGGCCTCTTTACAGCAGCATCAATTGTTGAACCTAAATTAGTATGACGTAAACAGTATTCCTATTTTATAATTGTGTTATGTGACGTTACCAAGTGATGTAATATCCTATGGTTCGAATAAATAAATTGAATTGAATTAAAAAAGCAAAACTGTCTCTTCTAACGCATGGATTTGTCTATAATGCTGTCTCTTTCTCCGCGCGGCTTTGTCGTTCCGCCAGCCAGCCACACTACCGCGCTGTGTCCGCCATTGTGTTGCGGCGTCGCGTAAGTTCCGCACGCGTTTGAAGAATTCGAGAAAATAATAAGCGGAACCACATCAATGGACCTCAACCGAACTAAAACTACAAAGTCTACAAAGACTACAAAGTCTTGATCATCGCCGAAAAATTGCCAGCCTATCGGTTTTTTATCGGATACACTTTGGAGAGTGTGCGACTGATTTGCATGATCTGATACCACCTTGCCCTTTTTTCTATCGGAATGCTCGTAGCTCGAAAAAGCGACATCGTTTCATGGTTGATGTTCCAAAGACACGAACGAAGATATTTGACTCTACTTTTGTGATAAGAACGTGAAGGCTGTGGAATACGTTGCCTGAGTGGGTATTCTCCGATGGTTACAATCTTTGTGTCTTTAAATCGAGAGTGAATCGGGTTCTTCTAGGTAAACACGCTCCATCGTAGTCCGCATAGTCGCTTAACATCAGGCGAGATGGCGGTCAAGTGTAAACCTATAAAAGTTAAAAAAAAAAACTGTTGTATTTGTGTATGTACACTCCGCGAGGTATAAGCTGAGCTTTGCATTAGTGTGAGTGATCACCAATCAGGCAGGAGCTTGAAATTTTGTCCGCGAGGTATAGGCTGAGCTTTGCATTAGTGTGAGTGATCACCAATCAGGCAGGAGCGCGGCGAGACAGAATGGCGCCGCGCCTAAGGCTGGTTGTCACACCTACACTATCCATGTACACTCACACAAATGCAAAGCTCAGCTTATGCCTCGCGGAGTGTACATAGTTATATTATATGCGTAGTGGCTGCTGCGCACGCCACTTTCTTGCCGGAATAAATCAGTGCGCATCTAACCACCGTTGTTGTCACTAGCTCCGCTCCTACCTACATATGCAATAATAGGCGACGAGGATGGGATGCGTCGGTGGACGTCAACAAGTCTAGCCTCGAATAAAGTCTGTGACCGAACACTAGGTGAGCCGGCGTTGACATAACGTTGATCATACCGTAATTTATCACACGGTTCCACTACAGTTCCGTTAGTATACCGTTCGGTTAGTATTTCGCGGCGGAGGTGTGGGAAGGGCGTTAATGTTGATTTGTCGAAATCGATTGTTAGGTTTACTTTCTACAAATTAAATTACAACGAGTTTTAAGGTTTTAACCATCCATTGTCATTATAGGATGCCCAGATTCATGTGGAGGGCGTGAACCATACGGTCCGGACCACAGTGGACGGCTACTTCTGGAGACTCTTGCTTCCTGGACAGTACACCGTGTCTGCTTCAGCCGCCGGGTAAGATGCTCTATAATCTATAGCTCTATTTCTGTGGGTATTTCTATGTATCATAAACCATGGATAGATAAACTCTTTATTGCAATCATTTAGAAAATAAAACGACAAAAATATACAAAAACTTAAAACAAAGTAGCAATTGTCGACCTTATCGCTAAGAGCGATCTCTTCCAGGCAACCACTGTATATGAAAAGGAGAAAAGACGAATAAGAAAACCATACGGTCACAGCGGAGACTGCTATATAATTGCTTAAGTTTACTATTTATGGTGCGATCATCTAAAAAATAAACTTGGCAACACTGGTCACGCACATACATATGGTTTAAAAAAAAATTTGCCGCTCCACAGAGTCCGGGCTCCGTGACGTTTGTCAATAAAATTATCTTTTTTTACATATTTCTTGGATTAGGAGAAGAAAAGGAACACACATATGGTTTTCAGCCAAATATTTTTTTCAGTTCGCTCCCGCTGCTAAATATTTTCTCCTCCAAGCCTTCCATAAGGATCTTCGTTACAATTATTCCAGGTTCGTCCCGTCGAGCCCCGTGTCGGTCACTGTCGTGCCGCAGTCGGCCGCGACGGTCGCGCTCACCGTCAGGCGGCGCGCGCGCTCGCTCACCGCCGGTAAGTCTCTCCACTTCCACGACAACTCCGCCGTCGCTTCGCTCACTCACTTCTCGGTGTTGGCGGTCAATCTCGTGCTCGTGTTTATTGTTGAAGCGTGATTACGTCATACGACTTTAATATACCGACTTTGTTATATCTGAATTACCTTTGCCAAGCAACAAGTCATTTGGTTAAATGACAAGAACAAAATTAAAAATTTTGACTAACCCCCGGCTACTTCGGATTTGTAATCTGTACAACATTCTGCTAGTCAATCACTTTCATTTGATACCCATATTGAGGTAGGTTGTGAAAAAATATTTTGTTTGCCATTTTGTGGAGGCGGCCTGCTTGAATCGATATTAACCAAACATAGGTAATAAGATCCACACGGAAATTAACCTTCAAGTAAAAAAACCGCATTGAAATCGGCCCATCCGTTTGAGTTTTACGGTGCCACAGACAGACACACACACAGACAGACACATAGATAGACAGACAAGCATCGACGTCAAACTAATATTGTTGTTTTTAGCCCCCCGACTAAAAAAGGGTTTGGTCGGGGGTTAAAAACAACATACTGTATTTTGATCGGACTTTTAAGAAAAGAGAAGGTTTTCAATTCGGTCGTATGTTTGTTGCTTCTTAGCCTAAGTGTTTTTTTTCTGATACATTTCGGAGGGTGTGCCTTTGACCTGAAATCAAAATTATATTGTCATTTCATCAATTATCTTAAAGTGCGATTTAAAGCGGCCTAAGACTTATACACTGCAGGCCCGTGAACAAAATTTATGGGTCATATGATAATTTATATTTTAGTTAGTGGCATATACGTCATAAGATTTAAGTCGCCTTAAAAGCCACTCAAGTTCATTTAAAGGTGAAATGACAAAATAGAAAAAAACGGCATTTTGTTTTCATTTAACCCTACATCCTCATTGCTTGGCAAAGGTTAAAATTAAATATAAACAAAACTACTCAGTTAATTGATCCAGTTTAGTTACTGATCCAGTTTAATTACTGATCCAGTTTAGTTACTGATCCAGTTTAGTTAGTGATCCAGTTTAGTCACTGATCCAGTTTAGTTACTGATCCAATTTAGTTACTGATCCAGTTTGTCACTGATCCAGTTTAGTAACTGATCCAGTTTAGTTACTAATCCAGTTTAGTCACTGATCCTGTTTAGTTACTGATCCAGTTTAGTCACTCATCCAGTTTAGTTACTGATCCAATTTAATTACTGATCCAGTTTGTCACTGATCCAGTTTAGTTACTGATCCAGTTTAGTTACTGATCCAGTTTAGTTACTGATCCAGTTTAGATACTGATCCAGTTACTAACCCAGTATACTAATCCAATTTACTTATTTACTGATCCAGTTTACTTAGTTATTGATCAATTTAATTTTGTTACTGATTCTATTTACTTGGCTACTTACTGATCAGTTCTTGGTCCAATTTACTTTGTTACGGTCCAATTTACTTTATTATTGATCTAATTAACTTTGTTACTGATTTAGTACAAAAAATACTAACTAAAATGCAGCTTGTTGGCTAAATAGTTGTCATTTTATAGTTGCTCAAATAAATAAATTTGTAGTATATTACTAAGAACTAAGAACGAATGTAAGTATATCCTTTAATCCTGAACTGATCGAGTCTCGCTTCAAAAATAAACAATAAATATAATGGGCTACGGAGAACATATGTACTAAGTCGAAATGGCCGTGTACTACAGGTATTTTATACAAGTTTTACTATGAAAACATCCTTATAATCGCGAAAATGGTTCAGCTGTGCCCCGTACAAGAAAATAACTTATGTCTGAGCAGTTGAAATTCAAAGTTGAAATAAACTAGATGCGGTACCCAAACAATCCGTTTGCATAGCGTCAATGTTAACGAAAAGTATAGAAAATACTTTTCACGGAAAATACATCATTACGGTCTATTAGCGGAACAACTAATCTTTAGCCACGTTCTCAAGGTCTGTGATTAAAAGTTTATTCATTTAAGGACAACTCGTCCTTTTCGCCTAAGTACTAGTGTTCTTTCTAACTTTGTAAGACAACCCATGTTCTATTGTGAATTAACATTTTGTAAATAATAAGGCAGCAACATGCTATGTAACTCTGGGAATGGATATCACTATTGTAGTGTATGTATCTACAAAATAGATAGAATACACTGTCTCATGTACACGCAAAGAGTATTGGCGCACGTCCTACCCGCGCCGTATCTAACATCAGACTAGTCGTGGTCGTTACGCGACGTTTTGACGTCATTACGTCACTTATTGCTCAAAATAACGTGTGATCTTTCAAAACCGCTATGGAGAATAACTAAAAACCGACCTAAAAACTATTTATTAGAATAAATAGTTTACGACCCATAGCTACAACAGACTGAGCGGACAACGGTCAGACCTCAGACGCTCACTCCCTCACCCCCTCCACTAATTGTACATGAGACACTATATAATGTGTATTGTATATTTTATGTCACCGTACAAAACGCATGGCATTTTAAACCTACGGCAGCTTAATTTATCGTCGTGTCGTTTTATTGTAATCTGACGGTATTCATATTAATACGGTGACATATAGATACAAACACTACAGCTATGGTCTTCTATTTAGATGTAATGGTTTTGGTATATTGTAGCCTTTAGTATGTATAGAGACAAATGTCAATTTTTAGAGTTACCTTACCTACCTAAAATAATGTAAATACGTTATAGTCTAACCATGTTTTAACCATGACCTAATGATGAAAACATTTCCACAATTAAAACCTTATTTGACAGTGGAATAAAGCGCTCCAGTCCATTCCTTTTACCGCCGTAGTAAATCGGTTTTGGGTTGAAGCTTGCTTGATATTGCTGCCTCTATAATTTCAAGCCGAAAGAAAAAAGACAACAATATCAAAGCTAAAACCGCATTAGTTAGGAGGTAGACTTCTCAGAATTGTTATTAGGCGAACCCCTAATGAGGTCCGTTGTGTTACGACTTATCTTTGTATCAGTGATATTTTCTATCTGTGACGTTATTATGCAATACATAATTAAGTACATTTTGAGTAGGTAGAAAACCTGACTTGCACTCACTTTTGTCTTTTTGACTTCGCTTGAAGTCACAAACGTCAAACATTTTTATATCGATTTGATTTGACGTTTTAACTGGTCACCGTCGTAGAATAGAGACAGATCTTACATAAAATGTTAGATTTACATAAATAACTCTAACTCTCCACGTATTTTATCATGTATCAGAAGTCATTTTTAATTTGTTTAAAATACCAAAGTGACAATCAATATAAAGCGTTGACCAATCACAGGACACTATATCGTGATCACGTGAACGAGTGTGCTTCTTGGCGTGGCCGTCTGGATAGAGCGCAATGCGCGGCAAAGATTGTACAATTTACGAAATAATCATTTACAAAAAAAAATAAGCTATTAGGTATTTCAAAGAAGACTTTAAAAAAATCTTATTTTAAATTATTTTTTTACTAGCCAAAATTTTGAAAATAATGTTTACCGTTCTTATATATGGTAGAGTGAGTTTGTTATTTCGATGCAGTTGATTCTACGCGTAACTATGTAGCAATTAATAGATAATACTAGTGTTGTGAATAGTTTAAAACAATGTTTGACTTAAGAAGGGGTATATATAAGGATATGTTTTAAATATAGGTTTTCTGCTTATGAAAAACAGTCAGGATAATACAACAATGTATGGTAAATTCAATTCGAAATAAGTTTATAGGTACCCTTTTAGTCTATGTAATTATTGTTAGGATGGTTTGATGGCATCTATTAGATAGTGTTTATACTGTGATTTGAAATCTAAAATGTATTATTTAGAGTCTAAGTCTCAAAAATGACTTTGTTGTTATTAAATTTGTGCCAAATTTTAATTGCTTTAAAACTTGGTATTCGGACAAAATTAATATATTCTGATTAGTTTAAAACAAAATCTTTATACATTTTTATGAATCATCTACTATTATTTTGACGTAAGTTTTTTTAAATAAGCAAGATTTTTCGTTGCTACTTTTAATTTTATATTAGATTTATAATTTATAGTCTCAAGAATATAGTGAGCCATTTTCATAATGATAATTTATTTATTTAAAACATGAGTAAATTACAAACACGGGATACGTAATCGCGGACCGCTGCTATCTTAATCTTATATATATAATTACACATATGTAAATTATGCGTTACCTTGTTTGTCCGCGATGGACTCCTAAACTATTTAACCTAATTATTTAGTCAAATTTGCACACCGTGTACAATTTGATCCAACTTGAAAGATATAATAATTTTTATTTCGATTAGTGGGCTTTATATGACAATTTCCTAGCGAAGCCGGAACGGGCCACTAGTAAAATAATAAGTCCTGGGATTTTATAAATCACGACACATTTTTTTTTAATTACCTTTGTCAACGGGTACGTCACCTATGATATGGTAGGTCTATTCCGACACTTCGGCCGCATTCGGCGGCCGAAACTTGAGTCTGATCCTGTCGCTCTATAGTCAATACCAGGGGTCGGCAACCATTTAGGTGTCATGTCCACATGGTGAAAAAAGTGGATCGCACTTCTAAAAGGCTTAGGTTAATTGCTTAGGTGTGTTTTTATTTCTATCTTTACTTTTACCACATTTAAACACGGCAATGTGATGGAAAAATCTTTAGTTAGAGTGAAATTTACGTATTTTTACTTATAGTTCTAAGGGTAAATATTGGTAGCTATGCTCCTTTTCGTGCACGTAGATACGGTTAAAATGTAAACAAATAAATGACATTGTCAGTGTCTCTCACACTCTTAGCTAATATTAATATAATTTAACAGTCATATTGTCCTACAAATTGCGTGGTACAACATCCCGATCCTACGCTCAAAAATATTTTATCCTAGCTATCTAGGATTAGCTACCACAATCGTAAGTTTCTTACAGAAAATTGTTGACCGCCTCATCAAAATAAAGCTATTCTCGCAAAATTAGCTTGAAAGTAATCAATTGCAAAATTGTAAGACAGTTTTATAAATAGATTGAGATTAAATTATTCTTATGTTATAGTTACACCTTGGTTTACCTTTTGGCCGTATCTATTTGAAACGCGACATAAAATTCTCGTTTGAATGTTGTTACTTATTTATATGACTGTACATTGTACATAATTTAAAAGTCAATTATACACAGCGAAACTAGTATGTAGTTGTATAAGATATGTTTATGAGATAAGTACTTCCATTTTAAGCGTTCCAGTCTCTGGTATTTCATAATAGACTGTATACAGCAATATTTTCAGTAGAATAAGTATAACAATAAATAGTCATATATCTTTGGAGGATTTCATTTAACACCTATTACGTAATGAGACTTTATTATCAAAGTAAGAAATGAAAAAATGTTATCATTCTGGTTAAAGTACATTATTTGATTTTTTTTATATATTTTTTTTGTAGTAAAACATATGTACCTACCTACATTTCTAATTATGACATAACAATAATATGTCTTGACTGTTGACTTGAGTTTAGTTGACATATTTATACCTAATACATTTATTTATTCATTCGATGAGCACACAAAACAGAATGTAATAAACACATATTATAACACAAGAGTATACTGTACAGAACTGTATAACACATAGTCAATTCCTTGAATATCTTTGATTTAGTCTTGTAGTTAGTATAACATAGTTATCACTATGTACTTGTAGAATTGTACTTTGATAATAAAGTCTTATTATTAAAAATCTATTATGTATAGTGCGTATGTCTAACTTTTAATTTATGGTGTTGGGTTTTTGTTATTCTATGTTTTACTTTGTTCACTTTTACATTTTAATAAATAATTTCAATTAAATTGCAATAAACTTTATACTGGTTCATAATTCGTTCACTTTAATTATTATCATGCACTGAAAAATTAATACCAGTTGTTAAAAAAAAATTACATTAGAATTGGTTACAATTTATTCTGTACCGAAAACTATGTCAAATGATTAAATTGAGTCTAAAATGAAATAAGAAATTGTGTCAGATTTTTTGAATTTAACCTACACTGAAAAATGAATCCCATTGTGTTTAATGACTTCAAATAAAAATCATCTGAATTTTTCCAAATAATTCAACGTTCAAGCACATTAAACCCCTATTGACAAAAAATTTGAATTACTGAAATTTGATACGGACTTTGTTTAGCTTAGCTTAAATTGAAAATTTGTTCCTAATTGATTAGATTTTGCAAAGTTGATTGATAGATTTACTTTATCATTACATATTAGGAAATGGATCAACCCAGAACACAATTTACTTAACCTAAGAATGCATGATCATATTATGAGCCGTGTATTTTAATGAAATGTGATGGCTTCCTCGCTCTCATGTCGTAACGGTTGGATTGTCGAAAGTCACGCCAGGTCCAAAATTAACCAAAAAATATAAAAGTGAATTAAGTATTTCGTCGCACTGTTTTATTTATATTAATTTTTCGTGTATTCTCGTTTTTATTATTACAAACATTATAAAACACGCAGAAAGGATATATATTCTAAGTTTGAAAGGGGGCATGTAGTATTTCAATTATTATTATGAATCTCGCCAATAACATCAATACTGAAACCTCAATACCATTCAACTTTTTCGTTCTGTGTGGATTCAATGCATGAGACAGATGATTTCAAGGTTTGGTTTTATTCATATGTTTCCTTTTCGCTTTAGAATATAATTTCTGTGAGGTCTTATCATTTGTTTCTAATTTTCAATTGTGTAATTTAATATTTGCTCCTGTCGTCTATTTTCTGTTGATTTGCCCATTTTCGTTTCTCGCCTTTTCTTTTCTATCTTCTGTAGTTTAGAACTTTGTGTGTAACAGTGTACAGTACATAAAATAATGACTATCATATGATACATCACTCACGTGTAAAATCGTGGTTGTAGTGCATGATATTTGTACCTATGCATGTTTTAATTATGAAACCGGAGTGCAACGTATTAAGTACTAACTAGTTAAATACCCTAGTTCTAGTTCTACCCGCTATCTCACAAATCTCATAGTTAATTTCCGGTGTACCATTACTGTTAGCGGTAAAGTGAAATGGTATAAATAAAAAAAAATGATCGTAAACATATCAACATATAACTAAAATACGTTAAAGTTGATAATTAATACGACAGCTGGCGACATTATCAATGCTAGCGATTTATTCCTACCTTGAAAACCCCTTATGGTGAAAACTAAATCTTAACACAAATAAATAAATAAAAAAAAAACAAAACTAAAAAAAAACGAATGAACATCGCGTTATCTACAGAAAAATGTCATATCAGTGATGATTAATGTCAAAGTCAATTTAGAAATATCCGAAATATTTGAAGTAGTACTTTTTAATTTAATGATATTTGTAAACGAATGTGTGAACATTTAACATGCAAACCCGAGTACATTAAATACAAAATCAAGCCATTAACATCCTAAGCTATTGAGTGTTATACCACTGGACTAGCTCACTAGATTTTTGAATGAATATTTATACATTCATTTTTTTCATTCCCAAAAAAGATTTTCATTCCGTTCCAATAATACTGCGTGAGCGTGAGTATAAAAAGGAGAAATACAAAATCCTTAAACTCTCGGAGGATATACAAAAAAAATACAAGAAGCTGTAACAAAGTACCTGACACACATAGAAAGCATAACATAAAAAAAGCAATGACCCCAAAATGCTCCATGGAGACAAAGTAAACTGATATTAAGGAAAAAAATACAACTCTAAATACAATAACCTGAAACGCGGGGCAAATCTTCAGAGCTAGACAGGGAGCAGCGTCACGCAATCGACGGCCTGTCCGCAGAGGAGTTCGTCCACCACAACTACACCATGATGGAGAGCGTCTTGCGAGACCTGCACACCCAGTACCCTGAAATCACCAAGCTCAGCAGCATCGGGAAATCTGTAGAGGGACGAGAACTGTACGTGTTGGAATTGACGAAAGATCCCGGGGTGCATAAACCTGGTGAGTTATATATATCTGTCATTAGATATTAGACATCTATTGTTCGTAAAAAGACTTCATAAACATAAGCATAGCCGTAAAGTTGCAAGGTTGGAAGATTTTTGGTTTTTTGTCGTGTCAATTTCGAAGAGTACAGCTGTGTAGATCTGTATTATCTGTCATCTTGCCCTTCTTTCTATCGGGCTGCTCGTGACTCCAAAACCGACATTATTTCATGGTTGATGTTCCAAAGCATCTAACGAAAAAGTTTGACGCCACTTCGGTTATAAAATCCACTAAAAGTTGTTTTCTAAATATTTATACAGTAATGTTTGCACGTTACTGCTTTGCAAGAGAAGTAACTGGCAAAGGCGTGGTGCGTCCCAGGCGGACTCTTCAAGGAGTCCTGCCGTCACTACTGGATCAATCTTCACCATACATGGTTGATATCATCCCGAAACTTCGATGAAAGTGTTCGCTGTCTAGTGACCTGCTATGATGTACTACTTTTTAATTTTATAAACACTATAAAATTACTAATGTGTGAACATTTGACAGGCAAGCCCGAGTTCAAATACATAGCGAACATGCACGGCAACGAAGTGGTAGGCCGGGAAATGCTTCTCTTATTAGCCAAGTACCTGTGCGAAGAGTATTACAAGGTAATCTACCGTAACCCATTCTTTTTAATCTTATGTAGATCACCCACACTCAGACTTAGTGCACCAATACGATGTGAAATTCATGCCAGAACATATTGCTTTGTTTATTTCCTTTTTGCAAATTTTGAGTGACGAAATATAAAAGATGATAAACAATACGCCTGCCCCTAACAACACAATGCCATTCTGCCATCTAAACATAAAGAGTTCAAATAATCGCCGCAAAATAATACGACTCGGCGCGGCGCTTGTTATACAAAGAAATAAGATGATTTATCTATTTCCATTGTAATTTGTCTGACAACTAATAGTGTTATCAAAATTTAAAACCTCAAAACCCTTAACCTTAACTCAAAAATTTATTCGCACTTAGCTGTCGTGTCTGCTCTGAGGATGTCGATTTACAAAATTTAAAAAGGTCATTTGTTTCATACATTCTTTTCAATATTTATAATCAATATTGTTTAACTGTTTTAGTACCTTATTTGCTCTATCCGCGCTCACGCCATATATGACTATGTTTTAAGGAACGATGTGACTCTGCTTTTGGCGTGTTAGGCAAAAAGATAAGTGATGATGAAGATAATAATTATTTTTTGCAGGGTGATGAAAGAATCGGTCGTTTACTGAACACGACTAGAATCCATCTGATGCCGAGCATGAACCCTGACGGATATGAGAAGAGTAAAGAAGGTACGTCATTCATTTTAGTTCGCGTTTTGAGGGTATTGTTACGCCATAACACAGGTTTGATCCTAGCTTGGGTAACAATGCTTCTCAACCTGAGTTACCAATCAAGGATAGATAATCTGTATTAATCTGTGAACTTGAAACGTTTGTAAATGTCTAATAAAATTTCATTTCATTTGTAATGTTAGTAAATATATACAAATACCAATCTTTCATTGATACAAAGAACCCTCACAATATAACAATTTTAATTCCAAATGTCAACCCGATCCGACGTTCATCAAAACGTCGACAAACAACAAACATCCAAACGTCTATCTTTGAAATTTATGATGTTGGTGGAATAAATGTTAGTAGGATATGTTGTTGTTAGTTTCTCTGTATATCCTTTGTATTGGATATACGCGATTAATGAATTATTAAGATTAAAACATATGCCTATTCTGCAGGTGATTTCAGCAGTTTGCACGGACGGCCGAACGCTCACAACAGAGATTTGAACAGAAACTTCCCCGACCAATATGGGGTTACAAAGGTAAGAACATCCTTTTTTAACTTTTATAGGCTTACACTTGACTGCTGTCTCACCTGACGTTAAGAAAAGATACGGTCTACGATGGAGAGTATTTTACTAGAAGAAAGCGATTCACTCTCGATTTGAAGACACCATAATTGTGTATTGTGACACCTAGATTTTGGTCGTGATCGCAATCACGGTAATTTAGACTTTATTTCCAGCACAACACAGTTCAAGAATCGGAGATGCTAGCTGTGATAAACTGGCATTTCTCGATTTCGTTCATTCTATCAGCCAACTTTGTGTAAACCTAAACCTAAACATACTTGTGTAAACGGTTGTGGTCGCTATCACGCTAAGTTAGTGTTTATTTCCAGGACAACACAGTTCAAGAACCGAAGACCCTAGCGGTGATGAACTGGACCCTATGTCACGCTAATTCAGTATTTATTTCCAGGGCAACATAATTTCAACAAGAACAAAATTAAAAATTTTGACTAACCCCCGACTACCTTAGATTTGTTATCTGTACAACATTCTACAAGTCAAGCCCTTTCATTAAGGGAGTTGTGAAAAAATAAATGTATTTCGCCATTTTGTGGGAGCGGCCATCTTAGATTTGAAATTTGTTATAGTGCAATGTATTCTAATAGTCAATCAAGCCCTTTGGTTTGATAACCATATTGAAGTAGTAGTGAAAAAAATTATATAATTTGCCATTTTGTGGTGGCAGCCATCTTGAATTTGAAATTATGATGTATTATAGTATTCTACTAGTCAAGCCATTTCATTTGATACCCATATTGAGGTAGGTTGTGAAGAAATATTTTGTCCGCCATTTGTGGAGGCGGCCATCTTGAATCAATATTAACCAAACATAGCTAAGAACATCCGCACGGATATTAACTTTTAAATAAAAAAAAACGCATCGAAATCGGCCCATCCGTTTGAGCTCTACGGTGCCACAGACAGACACACACACAGACAGACAGACAGACATACAGACAGACAGACAGATAGACATCGACGTCAAACTTATAACACCCCTTTTTTTGGTCGGGGGTTAAAAACCAGAGACATTGACCATGATGAAATGGTCCCTCTATCATGCTAATTCTCTTTATTTCCAGGATAACACAGTTCAAGAGCCGGAGACGCTGGCCGTGATGAACTGGTCTCTCTCGATTCCGTTCGTGCTGTCGGCCAACTTGCACGGCGGCGCTCTAGTCGCCAACTACCCTTACGACGGCACGGCCGACCTGGACTCTGACTCTAGGGCCGAGAACCTGACCCCCGACAACGATGTGTTCGTGCATTTGGCTCACGTCTACTCAGACGTAAGTAATCTTATACCTTTAAACGACCAATTCTTGTAGGTATATAGGTATACTAGATGCCCGCCCCGGCTTCGCCCGTGGTATATTATATAGCACTCATCGGGATCCCGTACAAATCAACGGTGAAATATTATGACTGAAATCGGTTCACTCATTCCTGAGAATATCGATTTCAAACAAAAAACCTCTTCAGCTACCTGCTACGCCACCTGTCGGAAATTGGTTGTACCAACTCAGCTTTAGAAAAAAAATATTTAGCAAAGGTTTATATTCAATGCACAGATTACTGAAATTCAATGACGCAATCTTTGACACATGCTGTCATGTGTCATGTCAAGTGTCTCTCTACGAAACGTGGTCAAAGAAAACTCTCAAAAGGGAATATTTTTCCCGATTTTGTTACATTCTTGTTTCATGCTCCGCTTCAATTAATAGTAGAGTTATTTTCTATAGCCTAAAGCCTTCCTCGATAAATGGACTATCCAATAGAAAAAGAATCTTTCAATTCGGGCCAGTACTTCCCGAGATCCTAGCGTTCAAACAAACAAACAAACAAACTCTTCAGCTTTATAATATTAATATAGATATAGATATATATAGAATCTGAATCTCGGAAACGGCTCGAACGATTTTCATGAAATTATGTATACCCCTGTATACATAATTTCATGAAGGTTTCGGGGACGATACATCGATCTAGTTAGGTTTTTTTTATCATTTTATGCACGTTTTTAGACAATTAAAAACTCCTACAATGTCATTAGAATACGATAACTTATTTCGCCACTGTTCTTAAAGTCTAAATGGCTCAGACGGAATGCTCGCCCTCCGAGTCAACAGGCCCCGGTTCGAATCCTGATGAATACACTCGCGGTTTTTTCTTTTTGTTCTTTTTTTTCTGTGAAAGTGTTTTACTTAGAGTCCTTTATAATTTGGCTTTGTGTTGATTTACTATAGCAAAAACTCAAGTCAACCAGGTACTAATGTTTTTATACTTGAGAGTTTCTATTTTATTTGTTTAATTTGGCTTTGTGTTGACAAATTACAATAAGACATTTAATTTTAAACTAATTTCTAAGTCTTGTTAAACGTATTTATGGTTGAGACAAAGCACAGCATGGAATTAATATTTAGATATTTCGATAAATGGTCGCGATAATATTTGTTGCAAATTAATTATTTTTTGTTTTGGGTATAACCTGCACAAAATCAAAACGGGTCGTTAGAAAATAAGAAGTAAATAAATCTTATTAATATTATAAATGTTAATGTTTGGATATTTGGATGTTTTGATGTTTGTATATTTGGATGTTTTGATGTTTGGATATTTTGCTGTTTGTTGCTCAATCACGTCGTTAACGTCTTAAACGATCTGGTTGAAATTTAGAACACAGTTATATAAGAACACATAGGCTACTGTTTATCCCGGAAAAATCAAAAATCAAGGGAACAGCAACTACGCAAGTAAGACCGCGGGGTGCTCCTAGTAAATAAATATAAAAATAAAACTTACCTACTACCGTTTACTGAACTGATTTAGGTTTAGAGTTTATACTGTTTTTGTTTTAGGCTCATCTGAAGATGCACTTGGGCCGTCCTTGCAAGAATTTCCCGAAGGAGAGATTCCCCGATGGAACAACCAACGGTGCCAAATGGTAACCCGCTTTTTGAAACTGAAAACTTCGTTTGGCGCATCACACAGATTTGTCGTGGATAAAGCTCAGCGTTACTCGGAAATGAAATAAATGTTCGGGTGAACTCGGGACCGCCAAGTGTGGCAGAGCGAGAAAGATAGTCAGCTGCTGCTGTCTATCTGCTGTCACCGACTTCTTTTAAATTTATTCTTGACCATGGATATTAGTCCTTCAGCCGTATCTGTGTGTTTACTGTATTCAATTTATCTGCAATCGTTTTTATTTCTAATTATTAAAATTATTCAATAGTTTTAATAGTTATTTCTAATTTTTGTGATTTCCGCCCTCGGCTTACTTAAGGCCCTCGCCTGTCGGGTCGGGTCTCAATGGCGCCTTAGCGGAAATCACAAACATTACACACTTGTACTATAATATACTATTTTAGGTACGTGCTAACGGGTGGCATGCAAGATTGGAACTACCTGCATACGAGCGACATGGAGCTTACTCTCGAACTCGGCTGCTTCAAGTTCCCGCCTCGGGGCGACCTGCCAGAGTACTGGAATGATAATAAGGAGGCACTTATCAGCTTCATGGAACAGGTGACTAATCATGATTCATGATCAAAATCATAGCTGTAGTCGTAGTCTTCTTAGCCTTAGTCGTACTCTTAGCGTTAGTCGTACTCTTAGCGTTAGTCGTACTCTTAGCGTTAGTCGTACTCTTAGCTTTAGTCGTAGTCTTAGCCTTAGTCGTAGTCACAATTATAATCATATTTTATATCGCGAGTCAATTTGGCATCGCTGTAGGGATTGGAATACAGACCACAAGTTTCCAACGAGTCAAATATTTGGTGATCAATCACGTCTGAACGGATCGGTTAGAAAGGGGGATCCATAAATTACGTGAGATAATTTTGATAATTTTTCGATACTCCCTCCCCTCTCGGTGAGATGTTGCTAACCCCGAAAACGTGAGAATTTTACTAATTTTTGACTCAATTCCTCCCAAATTTCCCAAAAAATAAACACATTTTTCGCAAAAAAATAAAATATGACGTGAGATTTGCCGAGTCACCCTGCCCTTGCACCTTGCCCCTCGCTCGCGTGAGATTTGACTCGACCCCCTCTCCTCCTTGAATACCCCACGTAATTTATGGACGCCCCCAAATTTGGAAAACAGATTATAGCCTGGATTAGTACATACGTAGGGTAAGGGAAAGGAACGGGAGCTACACGGGTAAAACCCCGTAACGCTGGTACTGTATTATAATTTGTTTGAATATTTTTTTTATAAATCCATACAACCTTAGGTTGGGAAATAATATGTGGATAAGTCAGAATAGTCAAAAGTCGTTAGGTGATGATGACGCGAAATCCTTGTTTTTTTTTATCTTAATCGAAAAGGGTTAGGTTACGATGACGGGGGTCGTTGACTTTTGTTCGGCCAAAGAGTGATCGCCTACAGGAGTTTTATCTAAAAAATGTGTTTCATTGTCAGGTCCACACTGGCGTAAACGGTTTCGTGCACAGCCACATCGGGCACGCTCTAGCCAACGCGACCATATCCGTGGCGGGGATACACCATGGCGTTCGCACCGCGCGAGACGGCGACTACTGGCGGCTCCTGGCGCCCGGCAAATACAACGTGACTGCGAGCAAACCCGGGTAAGAAACTGTAGTCTAAATATAGCCGGATGTAGTCTTTTTTTTACCTTTTATAGGCTCACACTTGACCGCCACCTCGCCTGATGTTAAGCGGCGTTGCGGTCCACGATGGAGTGTGCTTGCCTAGAAGAAACCGATGCACTCTCGATTTCAAGACACAAATATTGTAACCATCGGGGAAAACCCACTCAGGCAACGTATTCCAGACGACGTATTATAGCCTAGACGTTCTTATCACAAACGTAGAGTCAAATCTCTTCGTTCGTGTCTTTGTCTGAATATATAGCAGGACCGCAAAACAGTGACAGAAGTCAAAGTTCTTAAATTATACGCAAGATTGCGCTAGGGTTATCAACTCTTTGAACAAAAATGAATCGTTATAGTAGCTGTTGTATTCTGCCTCTCAGCCTACGGACCTAGTTCATGCCCGCTGGACCTAAGAATCCAGAGACCCCTAGAGAAGTACCGCGCGCAATTATTTTTACTCGGGTTTGTCTAGAGAAGGCCCCATTCAATACTACTAATTCAAAAAGTTTGTGTAAATCTAAAATTTAATACTATAAAGCTGAAGTGTTTGTTTGTCGCGCTAGGATTTCGGGAACTACTGGTCCGAATTGAAAGATTATTTTTCTGTGGCATAGTCCATTTATCGAGGAAGTTTATAAGTTATATAATATTACGCTGCTATCAATAGGAACGGAGCATGAATGAAGAATGTAACAAAACGGGTAAAATATTCCTTTTTTTTGAAAACTTTCGTTTTTGTGCTGACGTTCGCCGAAGTCCGTGACAGCATGTGTCTCATCTTTCATAATTGCGTCGTTAATAACTTTTCCAAATAACTTGTTTTAAATCCAAGTTGGTACGACCGATTTTCGATAGGTGACGGCATAGAAACGCGCGCAGTGTCGGCGGAGCTAGTAAAATTAAAAGTCGAATAGTATTTATTTTTTATAAAGTCAGAGAATTTCGACTTACCAGTACGCACTTGGCCAGTGTGGTACATTAATTAAAAGTCTCTTTGTGAAAGAATGCCCCAAGTCCCAGGAGTGGGAACATAAGGAACGTTTTTGCACGTTTTAAATTATCCTTTTTCATGGGGATCCAAAACAGACTAGAGCATTCCAGTTCAGAATGAACCCAGGATCCGAAGATTGAGATACCCCTGGGGATGTTTTAAATATTTGACAAAATCTTAAAAATCTTACAACGTGGGATTTTTTAAAGCTTTGACATTCCTGAGGACAAACTCCAAACGTCTGAATGATTCCTTCGTGGGTTGTTTATGTTTACGCTTTGTTTTGTTTTTTCTAGATATGAGAGTATAACGGAGCAAGTAACAGTTCCGGAGAGCGGTTCGGTCAGCCTCAACTTCACGCTGATGGCGGACGATCCGCAGCACTGGTCCTCGGCCTACGACTTTCGGTTAGTTGCTCCTTTATCATTATTACCTATATCGCGGGGGATACGCGCGGGGGAAGCGCCTGCGATAGTACACGTTTCGCGTCACTCCGTTTTAAAAATCATAAGTAACAGTTATAAGTGCAAAATCAACCATAAAACCAGCAGCAGTTACAAGATAAAAGCAAAGGACACTAGGTACGCTGGTTAAATGTGAAGTTAAGAAGAAATTCTACACGATCACTAAATCGTAAAAGGTAAATAAGACCAGCTGTTTCAAACAGTTAGCGACCTTTGATCCTTGAACGAGCGCAATTCTCAGCCAATCGACAACGCAAGCGATTGCTGTATAGTTTGCTCGCTCACTCTGCTGCCGCAGCGCTATCTGTTTCGCTCACACTTTTCTCTATTGTTCCATAATAGTTTACAACTAAAGCAACCACTATCACCGCTATGGATAAATATATTACGGTTAACAGTAATAAAGGAGTCGAGACGCTTTGCGCGGCATGTACTCAAACAATTTCCACGGCTATCTTTTTGAAATGCGAGAATTGGAAAGCGTATTACCATCCGATTTGCGTTAATAAGCCGTCTTCGGAAGTTGCTAAATTGCAGCGTTGGAGATGCCCGACGTGCCGAGCTGCAGAGCCTAAAAGATGTAATCAGAATTCGCCATTGCTTGCGCGCGACCGCGTCGATAGCCCGTCGATGAATGTGAATGGGGCGAGTGCGCGAGCGCATAAGCGGCCGGCGCCCGGATCCCCTGATGTAACGGTGGCGGGGGGAGGCGATGAGTCGGTGCTCGATATCGCCAAGGAACTACGTTTTCTCAGAATGGATATGGCCGAAATAAAAACGTGCCTTAAGATTCTCACTGACGGCGTGTCAGCGTGCAAAGCGAGATTGGATAATTTTGATTCCAGAATACATATACTCGAAGATAATAACAAGTTTGTCACGACGTTACGCGAAGAAGTACATGATTTGAGAGGCCAATTAAACCGCCAGATACAAATGACACTACATAAAGAATTGGAAGTTGTAGGTGTGACTGAGTCATCGTCAGAGAATCTCGTGCATATTGTTAAAGTTGTCGCTACGAAGATGGGAGTAAATTTGCCTGACTCCGAAATCGACTCCATAGCTAGGGTAGGTCAAAGAACTATAACTACCAATAAAGACTATCCTGCTTTTCCTCGGCCAATTATAGTGAGGTTCACGAGAAAAATTTAAAGAAACGAAGTACTGAAAGCAGCTAAGGCCCGACGTCATGGACTTAAATCAGCAGACTTGGATTTGACTGTCGAAACATTTACGTAAATGAACACCTCACTAAATTTAACAGATTGTTATTTCGAGAAGCTAGACAGCGCTCTAAAGAGTCGGAATACCGATACTGCTGGATTAGTAACGGAAGGGTGTATTTGCGAAAGAAAGAAGGACTCCCGCCGGTGCTTATCACCACCTATTCTGACCTGGACCGGGTTATACCTGTTCGCGCCAGCGAGGACTGCGTCCCGCAGACTCTCGTCACCGCGAGTGGAAGTCACGCGCGGAAGCAACATCTACCTAGCGTTATCGAACCTGAGCTGGACCACGTTATACATATACTGGAACCTCGGAAAACTGTAACACACTCAGAGCTCTCGATGACTGAAACCTGTCTTGATGTTATAGTTAGGAATTATGGAGAGGGCTGCAAGCTACCCCTAACCAACAAACTACTAGCACTCTTTATCGGTTTATTTTTGCATGTGTTGTTTTTTACTATATTGCATGTGATTTACTTTGATTTTGTCATACGAATTTTAGCAGCATTTTTATTTTTTATTTTTATTCTAATGAACTACATAATAAAAGGAAATATTCTGTATTTTCAAATGTTTTACGGAAACCACTCGTGCCCTTACTCATGTGTACTTTGTCCACTATACTCACACACACATACTCTCACGCTTTACACACAGAATGAACACCGCAGAGAAAACTATAGGCACTCTTACCTGATATCACACTCTACCAAATATTATCGGGCTATTGTGAAATTGATTCAGTTTCATTGCACATTTCTGCACGCTGTTGCGACACTATTTAATATGAACACGAACTTATTAATCTACTTCACGCACTTTGACAATGGCTAACTGGGACGTGTATAGGGAAATAGAAGGAACGCTCGAAGTAGAGTGTCGTACCATTGATGCGCCGGAACTATGCAATGATCACGTCGCATCATACAATCTAAAGGTGCTGTCTTTTAATATCAGAAGCCTAAATCGGAATTTTTCTGAAATACTTCCAATGCTTAAGAGGCTAGATATGGAAATAGATATACTAGTTTTCTCAGAGTGCTGGTTGCAAGAGCATAGTCACATCCCACAATTGCCCGGTTACGACGTATACCACACTACAAAAATCATAAACAAGTGTGGCGGGTAGTCATGTACATTAAAAATAGCTGGTCAGTCTCGGTTACGGAGCCAGAGTTTGCAGACGCAAACTGTCTTCTAGCAAATGTATCAAACATACTGAAAGTGGTTGGCATTTATAGATCTCCAGCGGTTAAGAATTTAAAAGGTTTTAATGATTCCCTAGAAAATTTTCTGATCAGTACTAAAATGACAACAATGTTCTATTAACCGGTGATGTTAATATAAATTTACTGGATGAACGTCCTAACAGTGATAACGTGGAATATCAGAACATTATGGCTGAACATAAATTTCTCCCATCCATAACGCGAGTCACTAGAAGGAAATCAATGACGTGTTTGGACCATGCTTTTGTAAAACAAAAAGCAATGCTATTGGCCTGATTTGCAAGAGTTCGATTACTGACCATGACTTGCTGATAGTAGGAATGAATGTAGATGTAAAGAAAAATAAAAAGATAAAAGAGACATATAACAAAAATTAATTATAACGACGTTGCCAAGGACTTAAAGAATACAAATTGAAACAAATTTTGAGGTAGAACAATATTGACAGTGCTGTATTAAGGTTTAATGAAATAATCTTAGACTGCGTAAAGAATCATACCAAAACAAGTAGTGTAAGCCGGATAAACTACAATCTCAAACCTTGGATTACGCCAGGCCTCATCAAATGCATGAGGCACAATGATAAATTACACCTAAGACTACGGAAAGAGCCACTAAATCTAGTACTAAAAACAACATATATTCGTTACAAAAACTTCTGTAACAATCTGTTACACAAACTTAAAATCCAACACGATAGCGAGCAACTGACAAAGCATCAAGGCAATATAAAAAAGTTATGGAATTCAATAAAAGATATCTGTGATATTCCACATAATAAAAAAGATGCTCAGGAGTTATTAAGTGGAGTTGCCAATAAAAGACAAGCCTTAAACCAGTGTAATAAATATTTTGCCAATACAGGAGCAAGGCTCGCTTTTAAGATTCTAAAAAAACTTAAAACATCTCAAGAATCTCTATGCCAACAAATTCAGATGAAGAGTTTCCGTTCAAATTCTTTATTTTTGGCTCCAACTGATTACGCTGAAATGCATGATATTTTACAAAACCTGAAACCTGACAGCGCACCGGGTGCAGACGATATCACACCACTTTTATTGAAGTTTGGGAAACAATACCTCATTGAGCCTCTAGTTTACATAAGTAATCTGAGTATGGCAACGGGCACGTTTCCCAGAGCCTGGACAACAGCAGTGGTCGTACCGGTGTACAAGAAAGGAGACAAAAAAGAGCCAGACAGTTATAGGCCCATTTCACTACTCAGTAATGTATCTAAAATAGTTGAAAAGCTAGTAAATAAACGTTTAACGAACTTTATGGAGAAATATAAAATCTTGGATGAGCGTCAATTTGGTTTTAGGCCAGGCAAGTCAACCGAAGATGCTGTCCAGCGTTTGACGGAAGTGGTGTCGTCTCATTTGGACAGAGGACAGAGATGCATAGGTATATTTCTTGATCTCGCACGTGCTTTCGACAGCCTATCCCCAAAACTACTGCTTAAAAAACTTGAATTGTCTGGAATCAGGGGCAGTGCTCTAAGCTGGTTCACAAGTTATTTGAAAAACCGTAAGCAATATCTTAAAGTTGGCAATCAAAAAAGCGACGAAGCCACTATCTCTTACGGAATTCCACAAGGAAGCGTGCTATCCCCGACCCTGTTTACTATTTACATGAATGACCTACTAGGACTTAACCTACCGAACATGGAAATAATCTGTTACGCGGACGATACCGTCGCCATCTTCCATGGGAAAGACTGGGTCTCTGCTTTGAGAGTGGCAGAAACTGGAATGGCGGAACTGTCCCGGTGGTTTGATGCCAATCTGCTGTCTCTTAATTTGACCAAAACTAACTTTATAGCTTTCAGCATTACACAAGCTACCGGCACAGAACTCTCATTTTTACAAATCCACGACAACAACTGTGCGTCACAAGGCTACACTCACGCCAGGTTCCCTAACTCCTGCTGCACATGTAATAAAATAGTAAGAGTGGATCACATTAAATATTTGGGTATTATGATTGACCAACACTTAACTTTTAAGGACCATATCACATACACAGCTAAAAAAGCTCGAAAACTAATCTACGTAATGAAAGTGTTGAGACCAGTAGCGGAAAATCACGTTAAAATCTTAGTGTATAAATCGTTGTGTCAATCATTTTACAATACTGTATTGCGGTATGGGGAGCAGCCGCTCGGACACACATGGAAGAAGTGGAACGAGCACAACGAGCTGTTCTAAAGGTTCTTCTGGGCAAAAAACGTCGATATCCAACAGAACAGCTTTACGGGGAGGCAGCCGTGCTGACTGTTCGTCAGCTCTACGTTCTCCGGACTATTGCAAAGAGTCATCACTTATCGGCTGGACGAGACAAGACAAAGCGCAATCGCCCCCGCGACCTTCCACTACCTAGAATAAACTCCGTTTTGCTTCTCGCTTGCCAAGGTACGCGCACATTTTACATATAATGCTGTCTGTAGACACATTGACATAGTTGATGACAATTTTGTAGAATGTAAGCCTAAAGTACAAAAATGGCTACTTTCTCTGTCCTACGCCCAGACGGAAAACCTAATTAAACACAGTGAAATGAAGATTAGTAATGTATATCCCACAATAAATAGCCAAACACAAGCTATCACTGCTCATAAACAACCCTAATGAATATACACATATACAAACCTCTCGCTCATGCACAGCACACCAAACCCTTACCTTACCAGGGCCTACTCCCACACTACACACACACACACACACACACACACACACACACACACACACACACACACACACACACACACACACACACACACACACACACACACACACAACTGTTTCTCTTTCACTATCACTTACTTTCACTCATGCAACCCCATGCACAACCTCATACACGTAAATGGGCAATTTGCTTGTTCGTATGAATGGAATGTATTAATTGGTAAAATTACTTATTCGAAATTTACTTGCTATATCTAAAAGAAATTGGTATTAGTCAGTTTATTTAAGACCAAAGTAAAAATTCCAATTCCTATGTGTAATAAATATAAATTTGTTTTTGTTTCAATGTAACAATATGTAATTTTAAGTAATACAACTGTTGAAAATTTGTGAGCAGTATTAACTATAGGTATAAGACATGTATTCTAGTCAAATTAATTCTAGATTCAACAGTATACTATTAAAAATAATAAATATTATACTTATGAGTTAACGCGATATGTGCTACTAAAACAGATAATTGGACCAGTGCGCCCAAGATACAGGCTCAGCCTAGTTTGGGGCTCAATGTAAACTTTGCCATTGAAAAATAAATTAGCCATAAACTCTCATTGTAAATTAAGAAACAGTGTAATATCTTGAAGGAATAAATGATTATTATTATTATTCACGTATTTATTTCTTTTCTTAAGACTAAGTTTTTACAATATTGATATATAAAACAACATAAAAACATTATAAAAACTTAAACCTAGTTTGCCGCCAGCAGCGGGCAGGGCCCAAGCTACCGGTGGTTAGGGCTGCAGAGTGAGGAACCTCCTGACGATGCGCGCTGTGTCAAGGATGACCGCCTTCTGCATCTGACCCTTGATCCAACCATCTAGCGAAAGTCTCTTGAGATGTTGGTCGAGACTTTTCGCTACAAGGCCGTTTGCCGACACGACTATGGGGACTATGATCGTGGAATCAACATTCCACATGGCGGTAACCTCGTGAGCCAAGTCAAGGTACTTGCTAAGCTTGTCCTTCTCAGCTTTCACGAGGTTCTCGTCATGTGGTATGGTGATATCGACGATCACAGCCGACGTTGAGACCGGTCTACCAGCACGATATCAGGCTTATTGGCGACAATAGTCCTGTCCGTGATGATAGAGCGGTCCCAGTAGAGCAACGCACGACCATTCTCGAGAACTGGCAGAGGTGCGTACTTATAGTACGGCACCTCGGACTCGACAAGGCCGTGTCGAAGAGCAAGTTGCTGGTGGATGATCCTGGCTACTAGGTTATGTCTGTGCAAGTACTCGCCGTTAGCAAGATGCGAACAACCGGAAATAACATGACGAAGAGATTCGCCTGGACGGCGGCATGCCCGACAAATGTCGACCGTACCGTCCTTCATGATGTATTTCCGGTAATTGTTCGTCTTGATAACTTCATCTGCAATTGCACAGACAAAACCCTCGGTTTCTCCGAAGAGGTCCCTGAAGCGCAGCCAGTTCACCGACGCGAGCAGATTCACATCGGGTCCCGTTAGGGCCCGATAGAATCGCCCGTGCAGCTCCTTGCTCTTCCACACTTCCTTGCGATCATCAGTGCTGAGCACCGATGGTTTACGCCAGTTCTCGTTTGCCAGTGAAAGAGGCGTGAAGCTTCTGTCAACTGCCACAACATCGCGATGCATCCCGGACTCGCTGTTGCGGAAATAATCCCTGAGACTGCATACTTCGCGGTTGTGTAGGTTCTTGGCATTTAAAAAGCCTCGACCTCCCCACTTCCGCGGAATATACAGTCTCATAACAGACGAGCGCGGGTGTAGCATGCGATGAGTTGTGAGCAGTTGACGGACCTTCCTGTCCAGGGCGTCAAGCTCAGTCTGAGTCCACCTCAGTATGCCAAAGGAGTATATCACCAGAGGCATTACCCAACCGTTGAAGGCTCGCGCTTTGTTACCGCCTGACAGAAGACTTTTAAGTACTTTTGTCAGCCGGCAAAAGAAGCGCTCCTTCACCGATTTCTTAATGTCATCTGCTGATATACCCAATGACTGTGACATACCGAGATATTTGTAGGTCTCGTCTTCGGAGAGAGATCTGAGAGTTATAGTCTCGGAAAGTTGTAAATTCTCTGAATTTACTACTTTCCCTCGCTGTACATGCATGACCGCACATTTGTCTACACCGAACTCCATCTTGATGGCGTTACTAAAACCCTCCGTGGTTTTAATAGCTCCAACAAGTCTTGGCGTTTCGGTGCAAAAGTTTGAGGTCGTCCATGTACAACAAATGAGATATAACCTCACCTCCTCTACGAAGACGATAACCTAACTCTGAATCCTTCAGCAGAGTGCTGAGAGGATTCAGACTTAAACAGAACCATAGGGACTTAGACTGTCACCCTGAAAATGCCTCTTTCAATCCTAATCAAGTCCTCCGAAACAAAAGAGCTGTCTACGCTACCTGGTTGACGAAGGACTGTGACCCACTGTCCCATGCATTTGCTTAGAAAAGATTTTAGAGTTGGATTTATTTTGTACAACTCTAAAACCCTTTCTAGCCATGAATGGGGCACCGCATCATAGGCCTTCTTATAGTCAATCCAAGCAGCGGAGAGGGCTCCCTTGTTTCGTTTGACTTGTTGGCAAATGGTTATTATTATTATTATTAATTAATTAATTAATTAATTATTATTATTCACGTATTTATTTCTTTTCTTAAGCCTAAGTTTTTACAATATTGATATATAAAACAACATAAAAACATTATAAAAACTTAAACCTAGTTTGCCGCCAGCAGCGGGCAGGGCCCAAGCTACCGGTGGTTAGGGCTGCAGAGTGAGGAACCTCCTGACGATGCGCGCTGTGTCAAGGATGACCGCCTTCTGCATCTGACCCTTGATCCAACCATCTAGCGAAAGTCTCTTGAGATGTTGGTCGAGACTTTTCGCTACAAGCCCGTTTGCCGACACGACTATGGGGACTATGATCGTGGAATCAACATTCCACATGGCGGTAACCTCGTGAGCCAAGTCAAGGTACTTGCTAATCTTGTCCTTCTCAGCTTTCACGAGGTTCTCGTCATGTGGTATGGTGATATCGACGATCACAGCCCGACGTTGAGACCGGTCTACCAGCACGATATCAGGCTTATTGGCGACAATAGTCCTGTCCGTGATGATAGAGCGGTCCCAGTAGAGCAACGCACGACCATTCTCGAGAACTGGCAGAGGTGCGTACTTATAGTACGGCACCTCGGACTCGACAAGGCCGTGTCGAAGAGCAAGTTGCTGGTGGATGATCCTGGCTACTAGGTTATGTCTGTGCAAGTACTCGCCGTTAGCAAGATGCGAACAACCGGAAATAACATGACGAAGAGATTCGCCTGGACGGCGGCATGCCCGACAAATGTCGACCGTACCGTCCTTCATTATGTATTTCAAATAACATAACCTTTTGACTTATTTCTTAAAGGTCGGAAACTTTTTGTATGGGACTTGAAGGTTTGTTATTTACGAGGAGTTTCTTGGTTTCATCCGCGTACCATATCCTATTATCTTCTCTAACTAAAAGTTATTATTATTATTCATTACCACCTTTGCTTTTATCATCTTCACCTTTATAAGTATTAACATTTACGTTTATAATTATTATCACAATAAATTTTGACAGCAGATATACTTTTCTTAGTTTCTTTTCTATCAGCACCCCTTTACATGACGAAGGTTCTCCATTATTACCTTTACTTTAACTGCCTTTACCTTTTTCACTTACCTTTCCTTTAACATTATTATTACCTTTACATTACCACCTTCAATATTATCACCTTTTCAAATCGCATTTAATATTATCACCTTATTATCTCTGTCATTATCAATGGAGTGAAACATTTTCTTGTGGATAAACAAGCACATTCCATCGTAGACTACGTTGTAATTTTAACATCAGGCGAGATGACGGTCAGTCAAGTTCAAAACTATTATCGTGACAGGAAATCCTACTAATAACTCTAAATGCGAAAGTTTGGTGTGTTACTCAATCATGGCGGAACGAATCGAGTTGAAATTTGGAACACAGATTATAGTCTGGAATAGCAAATGGAAAGTTTTTTTAATAAAGAGGGACGTGACGAGTAGTACACGTGCCTGATGGTAAGCAACATGCCTGCCGCATAACAGCACAGTGACACGCAGCTATTGGAACATGAAGAGTCCAAATCATTACCCAGTACTGCACTGCGCTCATCACCCAGAGACCTAAGATGTTATATCAAACATTGCCCTTCAAACCGGAATACAGTAATGTTTGCACATTACTGCTTGGCGGTAGAATAACTGGCAAAGGTGTGGTGCTCCCCTGGGCGGACTCTGCTAGGAGTCCTACCACTACACAAAAGTAAGAAGTAGAATGTAGCCTAAATAGTATTTTTTACGGTAAACCGGTAACTTCGTACAGTTGCTAGTGTAAACACATTTAAATAATAAATAATAAAATAAATATTGGTGGACAATTCACACACAACACCATCTGCCCCCAAACTAAGCAAAGCTTGTACTATGGCGGCCAGATAGCTGATATAATACTTATATAGTTTTAAACACATACTTATTATACATAGAAACACACAGACACAGTACAAACATTTGAATTCATCACACAAATATTTGCACTGGGTGGGAATCGAACCCACGACCCTTGGCTTCGCAGGCAGAGCTACTATCCACTAAGCCACGAGGCCAGTATTAATAGTAATTAAATATTTCAGTGTACTGGATAACATAATGAACACGCGTTACCACACGCCGCTGGAGATATACGAGGCGCTCGCCGCGCTCGAGAACAGCCACGGAGACATCGCCGAGTTCCGCGCGGGGGAGTCCACGCTCACCGCCAGCTTCCGGCAGCTCAAGATGACGGACCAGGTACGCGGGTACTACGTAACAAAAAAGTGAAAAAAAAACGAAATAAAAAATGTTGTCAACCAGTCTACTACATAAAAAAGTAAAACAAATAAAAAAACTAAAAAAAATATGTCTACTAAGTCCAAAGTCAAAGTTCTTTATTGATAAATGTACAATTTACACGTCAATTTTTGAAAAAAAAAATAAAAAAAATAATACAAATACAAATATTACAAATACCTACAAAAATCTTTATTGCTGTTTGTAGGTAAGATAAGATGATACAAAACATTTTAAAAGTAGCCCCATACAAACTGGCCTCTGCGAGAGGCATGCAATATGTCTGGCAAGACAATTTGTTAGTAATTTATAAATAAAAAAATAATTAAATAATAGTCAGCTGATTAAAGTCTTCTTCTTCCTCATCTTCTATTAATTTCTGGTTTTTATTTATGTCATCTGATTCTTCATCTTAGATTAATTTCTGGCTTCTATTTGGTTGTGATATATATTTGTGTGAGATAAATGTTTGGTGAGCACAATTTCGCCAACATCTTGTGTTTCATCAGGATATTGTCTAAGATCTTTGTATAAGAGCATACAAAGAGTATACATTTTTAGAAATGACTACTATTCCATGGCTACTATCTACATAAAAGTAAGTGAAACAAACAATAAAAAATGACAGTCATAGGAACTGGCGATAGAAGTAAAAATTAAAAACAAAGAAATTGATAGCTCACTTTGTAATCTAAATAAATAAATAAATATTGGTGGACAATTCCCACACAACACCATCTGACCCCAAACTAAGCAAAGCTTGTAAGATGGCAGCCAGATAGCTGATATAATACTTATATAGTTCTAAATACATACTTGTTATAGATAAAAACATCCAGACACAGTACAAATACTTGAATTCATCACACAAATATTTGCACTGGGTGGAAATGGAACCCACGACCCTCGGCTTCGCAGGCAGAGTTGCTACCCACTAAGCCACGAGGCCAGTCAGCCTACGCGGGTGAAACCGGTGGGCGTGGTCATGACTATGGTCCCGAGTTTACCCGAAGATTTCTTATCATTCCCTATCGTGATGCTAGAATTCAATTCACAGGCCGCGAAAAATGTGTTTTCGCTTCAATGAATATGCAAATAGACCAAAATTGATCGAAAAATTACATTAATAATTAAAAACATTTCATCAAATTTTATTATTGTCTTTCCCAGGTCGGCGCCCCCGAAGAAACGAAATTTCACATCGCCCTAATCAGTAGCTTCTCGGCGTCCCAACCTCTCGGCCAAGAGATGCTTCTAAACTTCGCTCGCCACATCTCGACTGCTTACTCCATTGGCGAACCAATCCACAAGCGCCTGTTACAGAACGCCGTCTTACACTTCATACCAAATCTGGATCCTCTATACAGCAAGATTCAGAAACAATACGATGGGACCGATAAATGTGATATACAGCCTTTGGAAGAAGAATTTGGTAGCAGTTTATACTCGTACCTGACGAAGAAGGATTTGAATCCGTTGTCGAATTACACGAGAGAGAAAGCGTTCGCTGATTTGCTGGAAGCTGAGAAGTATGATTTGGTGTTGGAGCTCGCTAGCGGGACTGAAGACGTGGCCTATCCAGAACTGTCAAGGAGGATAAGGATCTATGAGAAGTTCGCGGAGACTTACCAGGTAATTGGGAACTTCTGTAGTATACACACTAATATGGTTGTTAGATTGTTACATATATGTAATTAAATGCCAAGCAGTAGTGTGCAAACATTACTGTGTTCCGGTTTGAAGGGCAATGTTTCCAGAGAAATTACAGGGCTTAGAGATATAACGTCTTAGATCTCTGGGTGAAAAGCTCAGTTCAGTGCTAGGTAATGATTTGGACTCTTCATGTTCCAATAGCTGCGTGTCATTGTGCTGTTATGTGGCAAACATGTTGCTTACCATCAGGCACATGTCCTGCTCGTCTCGTCACTCTTTATTAAAAAAAAAACACGTTTAACTGACATGTGGTATGGTCGGTCCGGTCCGATTTAAGTTTCAGTTTGTATTGTAAGTTGTATTCATATCTAATGAATGATCTAAGTACTACTACTAGTAAGTAGTAGTAGTACTTTCCCTCCCTAGTATAGTGAGTATGTATGTCTAAATTATTTCTTCCTTCAAGGGTAGAATTTTGACATATGATACTTTGAATGTTATATTTAGATACATGCAGTCAAAAGCCTACAATTCGAGTTGAAGTTTCAAGCTTAAAAATTATGTAACTTCAAAACAAACTATCAGCCTTCTTTTCAACTGCTTTTTAGCATTAAAAATAGTTGGTCCTTTTTCACCATGTACTACCGCAGCTTCAATTTCATTTAATGAACCGTTATTACGCATGTTTGTGACTCGAACTCCCAAAATTTCACTGATTCAAACTGACTCTTCATTAATTCACTGATCTGCTCAACGCGGATCAAAAGGTTTCACTCAACAATATTTTATCATCATCATCAACAGTCGCAAGACGTCCACCGCTGAACATAGGCCTCCCCCCTAGATTTCCACAACGAACGGTCCTGCGCAACCTACAACCAGCGGTTTCCCGCGACCTTTGTGAGGTCATCTGTCCATCTAGTGGGAGGCCGTCCAACACTGCGTCTTCCGGTTCGTGGTCGCCACTCGAGAACCTTTCTTCCCCATCGGTTGTCAGTTCTGCGAGCGATGTGGCCTGCCAATGTGACAATATTTAGATCTCGATAAACTCATAATACTACTGAGCCTAATCTGAGCATTCACCACTCGCCATTCGAGCACAGATATACTTCAGCAGACATTTATCATTTCAGGACAACCGCAACCCTAGCGACAGCTACCCCTGCAAGAAATCCACAGACACCGTCCACGGCGACCTCATCGACCTGATCAACGAGCGGTTCAACACGCCTGTCGTCTCCGTGGGGCTCAGCTGCTGCAAGATGCCACGCGAGGAAGAGATAGCCACTGTATGGAGGAACAACCTGAGAGGCATCATGAAGTTCGTGGAACAAGCCAACACTGGTAAGGGTTTTTAGAACACGGATACAATAATAGATCATTATCATACTCTGCCATCTACGTTCCGCTGATGTAGCACATCGCGGCCCTTGTTCTTCCACTGAGAACTCTGCTAATCAGGATGCTTGCGAAGTACCCTCATATGGAAGATTTTTACATTTTCTTTGCCGATATCAACCAAGTAACCTTCCTAAGTCTTCCGGCCCCTTTCCACAGCATGCAGCATGCATAGGTGGCATACGTGCAGCATGCCACCGAGAAAAGTTGTGTGATACCCAGGGTGTACCACGTGGAGGTTCCCGAGCCACGTACCCCAGGAGGTAATTATCTGGGTTTATACATATGATGCGTTTTATACCGTAGAGGTTGGGGAGAGAGACTGGAAGACTTGGGAAGGGGAAGGTCTCGGCTGATATATCGGCCAAGTGAAATTCCTAAGTCTTCCAGATGAAGGTCCTCCACGAGCACTCTGATTAGCAGAGTGCTCAGTGAAAGGACAAGGGCTGCGACGCGGCGATAAAGGCAGAACTGCGGCTATCCCTAGACGCGGTGGTGAGGGTGGACCTTAGCCATGTTGGCTACGACCATCTTAGCCATGTTGGCTACGACCATCTTAGCCATGTTGGCTACGACCATCTTAGCCATGTTGGCTACGACCATCTTAGCCATGTTGGCTTGGCTTGACAGTGTGAGAGGTGAGAGGTCGTGTGAGAAGCGAGAGTTGGAAACCTCTCGCTCCTTTACTAAGGCGGAAGCAGACACGGGACCTGAAGGCACGCTTAAGCTCGCACTCCGCCTCCACTGAAGAGCCTGGGGCGTCGGACGTTAAGGCCCGTCCGACACCCCACCTAGGGAGAGGCCTTCCCTAGGAGGTGACGCGCCGCTGGTTTCCAACGTGTCACTGGATTCAAATGCGGGGGCGTGGACAGCCCCTGCGCGGTGACTCCGCAAGGGCGATGGCATGTCGGTCAGGGTCGTTGGTGAGCGCGGAAAGTGTTCTCGCGACACTGACCCCAGGTCGTGCAAGAGAAACCTGTGGGGGTTTTAGTGGCTTAGGGACCATATTACGTAACGCAATTTTTGAAGATTTTATACCCTCCTCGTAACGTAACGTTGCTTTTGGCCCCCGTAACGTAACTTATGTTAAGCAATGGACATTTTTACCTAAATGTCTCTACGGAAGTTGCCAACTGAGGAGATTTCAATTTTCATGTTTTTTTAAAGAAAAAACTTCTCCATGACGTGCCGTAACGTTTCACAAGACACCCCCTCTCCCAAATTGCGTTACGTAATACTTGAACGCCCCCTAAGTCGGTAGGGGCACCGCTCCCATGGTATCGAGCCCGACGTACCCATACCTACATACCTAGGACTTAGGCCCTTCTCCCATTACGATACGCCCGCGCGACTCTAGTCTCGGAGACTAGTCGCCGAGAAATATCTCACATACATTTATATGGAGACTCTCACACTACGATACTGGTATTCTACGCGTTCGCGACTAGTCTCGCGATACCCGCCGTGTTGGTCGCTTGTGCGTCGCGTCTCGCGCGTTTCGACAAGATGGCGGCGGAGAGAGAAACAAATTACCTGAATAGATGCGAAAAAATATAATAGACAAGACTTGGGCAGAAATTGGGAACAAATTTCAAAAACTCTACAATTTATGTTTCTTTCAATATATGGATGAATCCAGTATTTTTTACTCTTGCGTTGACGTCTTCTATTTCTATAAAACAGAAAAACTGCAGGAGCTTCTTCGTCACTGTCACGGAGTCACGCAATATAACGTCCGTCTACAAATGATGAATTTAGTAATTTTTCAGTAGCATAATATGCGAGCGTCGGGTAGCAAACATGTAACCAACTAGTATTATAATCGAGTATCGTACCCTACAAGCATCATAATGGGAGAAGGGCTTGACTCCCTAGGTCGGACTGTCCGACATGGTGGGGTATGTCGGGCTCGACACCATGGTAGCGGTGCCATACCGACGAAAGACCCCACCATGCAGGGGCATGGTGGGTTCAATGTATATCCCCCAAATAAAACAAAAATAAAGATAATGACTTCCTACATATTCAATTGCAATCGAAACCGTTTAGCTGTTACTGTGATACGCAGGAATAAATAAATATACACACAAACCCACACATTTTGGATATATAATGCTAGTGTGTCAATTAAATTATGTTTCTGGTGTTATGCTGCTAGTTTTGGATCACTTAACTACAGTAAGTAAATAACATCTAGTCTTTCTACATATATCTGTAGTTTGTTATGCTATGTTTTTTGTATGTATATTAAGCGATAGCGCCGTCAATTATGAATCGATTTGGATTGTTCTTTTTAATTAGATCATAGTTCAGAGGTGTTCCCGTGTAAATTTTACCGAAATCGGTTTTAGCTGTAACGGTTTGGAAATATGACGTGACAACGTCGAATAAATCGATGATTATATCGGCCCCAAGTTTCGGCAGCTTCAAAAACAGATTAAAGTGCTGGCTTATCGATCAAACTTTTTATAGTTACAGCGATTTTTTAGAGAGTGATGGCAAAGTTCCCATTAAAATGTAAATAAATAAATGTGGTCAGTACAATTGTAATAAAGATATTATACTCGTATAATGCTTGACAGTTTTCTGTACAATAATTATTGTAATACAGTAAAGTAGTAGTTTCAAACTTTGAAAATGTATACAATTTGTATGCTCTTTCTTTTGTTTTTATTTTTTATTAATTGACGTGTAAATTGTACATTTATGAATAAAGTACTTTGACTTTGAACGCCGGCTGCATGCACGAAAAAGTGTCCCATGACGCTCATTGTCCCGTTACGCTCATTGTACGCTTGCGCCGCATCTATCAATGTTTTGTTACGACGTGGTCACGTTAAAGTATCGTCCGTAAACCAACCGACTTAACAGACAAGCAATTTTTTGACGTGACAACGTCTAATAAATCGATGAACGCCAGCTGCATGCAGGAAAAAGTGTCGCGTTATGTCCCGTTACGCTCATTGTACGCTTGCGCCGCGTCTATCAATGTTTTGTTATGATGTAGTCACGTTAAACTATCGTCCGTAAACGAACAGACATTACAGACAACCATTTTTTTTAATGAATAAATGAATTGATTAAGGTATCGTGGGCTATGTGAAGACCGAAGACGACGTGCCGATTCGAGACGCCGTCGTGGCGATAACGGGCATCGAGCGGCAGTACCGGGTGACGAGGAACGCGGCGCACTTCCATCTGCTGCTGCCGCCGGGCGAGTACAAGGTCATCGTGCGCGCGCACGGGTACCACGATCAGGTGAGCAGTGTTCCGGTTTGGAGGGGAATGCTTCTAGTACTATTACATGGCATAGTTACCAGTTTGGAGCTTACTGTTATGACAACGTAGACCGCTCGTCGTATAACATCAGGCGAGATGGCAGTAAAGTTTATTATTTTATTATGAAGTGGCTGGCTTGTTGGTAGTAAGTCTGCCTGCGAAGCCGTGGATTCGATCCCCACCAATGTTTGTGTGATGAATTCAAATATTTGTACTGTGCCTGGGTATTTTCAATGTATACTAAGTATGTATTTAAAAATATATAAGTATTATATCAGCTATATGGCTTCCATAGTACAAGATTTGCTTAGTTTGGGGTCAGATGGTGTTGTGTGTGAAGTGTCCACCTATATTTATTTATAAAAGCTAAAAAGAATATAAATTCTGTTCCTGTTTCCCATTTTTGTTGATCAATCAGGTTAGAAGAATTGATTAAAATTAGATAAATAGTTCCATTTACACACACGTGGCATTTAAGTTATTTTCATTCCGAAAATCTTCTTTAGTGTAGCGTACGCAGACCCAGCATGTATATTTACTAACGACCCGTCCCTACTTCGTTTAGATTTAACAACTAATCTACATATACCCTATTTGAATGATTAATTGACTAATCTACATATAGCCTTTTTGATCTACATATAGCCTATTTGAATGATTAATTGACTAATCTACATATAAATAAATAAATAATAAATATTGGTGGACAATTCACACACAACACCATCTGACCCCAAACTAAGCAAAGCTTGTGATATGGCGGCCAGATAGCTGATATAATACTTCTATAGTTCTAAATACATACTTATAGTCCGAGAGCCAGTAACAGATTTATATGACCAAGTTCCTCTCAAGTGATAATTAGTAAAATGCATCAGAAAATCGAACCATAAAGTCTCGTGAACGTCCGCTGCGGCTCGGTGGGGGGGATGAAGAGTTGCGACCTCCCACGCTCGAAGAAAAAAAAAATACATTCACTCATTTCCTCTCGGCTAAAAATTTATCAAATTATAGCTAACCCAATATCTCAACAAAAAAATAATATCAGCTGGCTATAACATAGTGTATTGTACGTCAGCTGATGTCTTGATCATGGAAAAAAAACTTCACTTTCAGTGATATCCTCTCAAATAAAAATTTACGTGATGATAGCTTATATGTTTAACTATTGATAAATATAAACGTCAGCTGGCTGTATCTCGGTGGAAAAATCGTCAGCTGACACTTTGAAGGTTGTTACGTAGAAGTTAGCCAGAAGCATTTACTGACTATTTAAACGCATCAGCTGACTAGGTTTCCCTCGACTTACTGCTAGCTGATTTTTTTTATTTATCACAGAAATATATTTAAAATCAGCTCACAAATTTTCATGTGGGAGGAAATGACATCTCTTAAATTATTCGGCATAGCACTCCAATATGAGTGTTGAGGTGAAACAAATATTCCTTATCAATATTTTTTAAACTTATACGTGTATAATATTCCAAAAAAATTAGTTATATTCCAATATTTAAATAATCTATTTGTTTAGTATAAATTAACAAGTTACTTGATAAAAAATATTTATTATAAAATCATCTGTACAAAAAAAAATTAGAATGCATATTTTAGCATAATATCTATACTAATATCTATACTAATATTATAAAGAGGAAAGATTTGTTTGTTTGTTTATTTGTAATGAATAGGCTCCGAAACTACTGGACCGATTTCAAAAATTCTTTCACCTTTGGAAAGCTACATTATCCCCGAGTAACATAGGCTATATTATATTTAAAAAAAAATTAGGAATCCTTACTAAAACTCCAATAATGTAACATAAGGTGTAAAAAAAAGACCTGAAAAATTCCTTACGTCGCGTGCGCTGCGAAAACTATTGATGATAGAACAAAATCATTTACTACGACTTAGCAGAACTCAGCATTATCTACAAAAAGTGTCGCGACAGCATATGTCTAAATATTATAGTTAATACCTTTTTATAATTTTTACATTTCATTCGGAAGATATCACGAGTTTAAAATGCAAGTATTAGAAAAAAGTCGCGTGGTTGTCGCTCACCGCGCTCAGCTAGCCAGCATGCGATGTAGGCTCCATGTAAGCGTCGCTGGGGTACGGGGGGGGGAGTCAATGTGATAAAATAAAGTGCCGCGCGGCTCACTCGCGCAATCGGCTCCCTATGCAGCGGTCGTGTGCGTGATCGTATGATTTTAGCTTGAAAAAATGTTGAATTCGTTTCGTAGGTAAATAAGTATATGATAATAAATATTATATTTTAATGTAACCATTAACCATTCAAACTGCTTATAGTAGTATTTTATGGGTATTCCTGTTCAAAATTTCAGCAAAAATTTTGTAAAAGGTAGTTTTCTAAGCCCATATTTTCAATTTTTTTCAATAAGTCAGTACCTACTACTTACCTGATAATAAATATTATATTTTAATTATTCAAACAGCTTAGTACTTCATATAGTTCAATAAGCAAAAATTTAGTAAAAGCCTGTTTAATTATTTATTTCCTTCTATTTTTCATTTTATAATGCCAAAAAGATCAAGATCTCAACTTTCTAAACATAGTTCCCAGGCGAGGGCAATAAAAATACGGCGTAATGAGGAATCTTCATCAGAAACTGAAAATCGCCTTGCAAGTCGGAGAGAATACGCGTCGCAATCGCGTGCTAGAGAGTCAAGTATCGAGCGTTCGCAGCGGCTTGCTGAACAAAATTTTATCACTGGCCCAGCAGCTGGTCAACTAGCTCATATACCGAGGATACCGATGATTCCAACTGATCTGCCAATCCCTTTTAAGCGACTTCAGTTTCCGGTGAAATCATCTTTCGCTTTAACTATTAACAAGTCCCAGGGCCAAACCTTCGAATTATTAGGGATCGACCTACGAAAAGAATGTTTCACTCATGGCCAACTGTATGTTGGCCTATCACGTGTCGGAGCTCCTGAAAATCAATTTATTTTGCTGCCACAAAATAAAACTACTTCAAATATCGTTGACAGGGAAGCTCTGACTCACTAAAACTAATGGCTTTTGTTTTGTAAATAATATTATATATGTATAAAATTTTAAAATAAAAAATAACAAAATACATTAATAAAAAAAAACATAAAAAAATTCAAACTTCCTTTATAATTAAACTTTTTTTTTTAAGCCCGATACAAAAAAGGGTGTATGTGTGTGTGTGTATGTACCCGTGCGAAGCCGGGGCGGGCCACTAGTCATTAATATGATAATAAAATAGTACCTTTTTCGGGCTGGATAGTAATTTCATCAATCGATGTTGGTAACTGACTTCCAAAGAACCAGTTGAAACCATATTTATTGTCAGTTTCTTCCCAATCATAGTCTTCCGGATCATCAGAAGTTGGAACCTTCAGGTATGCATTTGACCAAATTTGAGCTATGTAACATGCTCTTAAAAATTGCTGATATAGCTCTGATTCGCAAGGTGGTAGAGAAGAGCCATCAATACCTTTTTTTGGTAACTTGAATGTGCCAGTATCCAAGAATTTGTATGTTTTTTCAAACAACGCTATTCTTGCCTCATTGACCTTTTTCAAACGATTAAATCCATACATATGGCAAACAAACTGTTGTATTTTTTCAAAAATATTGTCTCTATCTTCTAATGATTTTGACATTTGGATGAAACACTCCATGAAATCATGTGACTTAGCCATTATTGAAAAAGGTCGTTTTTTCCTTTTCGAAAGAAGGCCGAGTTCAAATCACACCCTGTGAATGCGTGGATTGCCGGAAGTGCTGCGCTCAAATCAGATCCTAAAGATTCATATAATTGAGTAACGTTAATAAATCTTCGAGTTTTTCCAATTCCAACTTCCATGCAAATGCGGATATTTTCTGATATATTAGCCATGTTAGCTAACATAATTATTAACACATCAGTGTCGGAGCAACGAATTGTCACGTTCGCATTAATATCAATGTTGCAAACATGGAAAATCATTTTTGTGTCCGCTTCTTCGTGAGCCGGGCACGAAAATTCTTCAACACGAGTTTTTATAACTTTTGAGTCATCAACTGTGAATCTAAAACAAGTGTCTGCACTCACATAAATAGTTTTATCATTTATGTACGGCCACATAAAATCTTCTTCCCAATTTTCAATAAGAAACTGTACCAGTGCTTCCTTAAAATTAACGTTCTTCAGTTCAAGGGAAAAATCTTTTTTTCGCACTTGGTCAGGGCCTTCGATATGGAAGTTTGCTTGCTCCATGTCTCGTAGCTTGTGTTCTGTATCTTTTATTGATGGAAAAACGTATTTATCAAAGGCAATGTATATTATCTTAGCTGAGGTTGCACAAATCATTTGCAGTACTTTTTTTGGAATATTTCCAAAGCTCAGGGGTACATCTTTCATCTGATGTAACATAAAATACCCGTCATACACTATAACATCTGGATTTTCTGGTGGCTTCGAATGTTCATATTTTTCTAATAGAGCCATTAATGCGGATTTTTGTGTTTTACACATAGCCATCAAGGTGCCATCAAGGTGGAAGAGAGACAGTGGAATCGGTGTTAAAGGATACGTGAGAACTTTATCTAAATCAAGTTCCTTTTTTAAAGAGATTTGAAGTAATTGTCCAAATAAATCACGTTGCATTCGCAGCTCCACGATTCCTCGAACAACTGTAACTTTTTTTTTCTTCATCATATCTACGAAAGTATGACATTTTACCCTCGAAAAAGCTTTCACAAATTGGTTTGGGTCATTTACACAACTGAGAATATTATTATAATCTTCTCGTTTTGTATTACCTTCTTTTTCAACATTGAGCAAGAAATTTTCAATATGCTGAGGTGCTCCTTCTCCAGTAGAAATGTTATATAAATCTTGTTTATTTAAATTTTCTTCGAAGGGATTAATATTACGCTTAATGCCATCAATGAATCCATGAAGAAGTTCAGTTTTTTTTTTTCGACTATTTTTCAGATCGGCGGTCACGTCTTGTACTTTACTAAGCCCAGATTCATTCTTTGTATGACTGATGATAGTTGAACGAATAGTATGACTGCGACACCATCGTTGCCTAGCTGAGATTTAATTAATTATATGCGAAAATTTTACCCAAAGCTGTCCTCCCGGGCCGCGACAGGTCTACAGGTCTACGTAACAACCTTCAAAGTGTCAGCTGACGATTTTTCCACCGAGATACAGCCAGCTGACGTTTATATTTATCAATAGTTACATATAAGCTATCATCACGTAATTTTTTATTTGAGAGGATATCACTGAAAGTGAAGTTTTTTTTCCATGATCAAGACATCAGCTGACGTACAATACACTATGTTATAGCCAGCTGATATTATTTTTTTGTTGAGATATTGGGTTAGCTATAATTTGATAAATTTTTAGCCGAGAGGAAATGAGTGAATGTATTTTTTTTTTCTTCGAGCGTGGGAGGTCACAACTCCTCATCCCCCCCACCGTGCCGCAGCGGACGGTCATAAGGCTTCATGATACTATTGTCTGATGCATATCACCAATTATCTCTCGAGAAGATATAATTAACCAAATTTTCACCTGGCTCTCGGACTATTATTATACATAGAAACACCCTATTAGATCTACATATAGTCTATTTGAATGATTAATTGACTAATCTACATATAGCCTATTTGATCTACATATAGCCTATTTGAAGCGCCATCTGTTGGAGACTTATGAAACTTACGTTATTTAAAGACATTCAACATGCGTAATCAGTTTATTATTAATTATTGAGACTAATAACCGATATAAAAACTATCCAATCTCTCATGCTGAACTTAATTGGTACTAATGTTAAAAAGCTGAAGAGTTTGTTTGTTTGTGTGAACGCTACGATCTCGGGAACTACTGGTCCGTATTGAAAGATTATTTTTCTATGGGATAGTCCAATTATCGAGAAAGGCTATATAACAGTTCTACAGTTTCACTGAATTTATGAATGTAAAGTAAAGTACAAATGTACGTAGCAAATTATTTTTTGAGAATTATTTATTATTATTTTATTTGTAATTTGACATTGCATTTATATATTTATTAAATTATTATTGCGAATTGAATTAAGACAGAATATTATAATTGATTAATGATAAATGTAACAATGACGTGTAACGGTGTGTTATGAATAAATGATGATTATGATTAACATTACGCTACTATCAACAGGAGCGGATCATCAATGAATAATGTAACAAAAAAGGAGGAAAATATTCCTTTTTAACACGAATAGCTTTTGTACCGTGCGTTAACGTGACATCGTGTGTCTAAGATAGCATTTTTGTAAACCTTTGCTGATCAAATTTCTTCTAAATCTGAGTTGGTACGAATTTTCGACAGGAGGCGTCACAGGTTTTTGTTTGAACGCAATATTCTCAGGAATTACTGATACAGATTTCAAAAACTCTTTCACCGTTGGATGTGTACGGGACTGCTACTGAGTACCACGGGCGAAGCCGGGGCGGACCGCTAGTTACACATAAATGCTAACTTTAGTGAATAAAATATATTTTTTAAGATTATATTTTTCTCAGCTCCTAACATGGCGCGTGGTGGACGGCGTCCTGAAGGCCAAGGACGTGATAATGCGGCGAGAGAACACGGAGAGCCTGCCGGGGGGAGAGTACGAGGAACTGAACGTGGAGTTGGACCCCACCATGCTTTATATCACCGGTATGACGATTATGTTACCAAGTCTTTTCATGAGTTTATGGTGAATTGGGATGATAATTTATTAGTCTTCTTTTGAATTTATGGTGAATTGACGCGATAATAAGTCTTCTTATGAATGTATGCTGAATTGAGATGATAATTACTCTTCTTATGAATTTATGGTGAATTGGGATGCCTACGCCCGAGTCACAAGTCTCGGGATCTACTCGGGTTTTCTCTCTCTGCCACACGATGGGCTCGGCACCCGCACGGCGAATCCATGGAATGCTAAGAAGATCGTCTCTCTTCTTGTGAATTTACGGTGAACTGTTATGATAATTAGTCTTCTTAAGAATTTACGGAGAATTGGGATGATAATTAGCCTTCTTATGAATTCACGGTGAATTGGGATGATAATTAGTCTTCTTATGAATTTACGGTGAATTGGGATGATAATTAGTCTTCTTAAGAATTTACGGAGAATTGGTATGATAATTAGTCTTCTTATGAATTCACGGTGAATTGGGATGATAATTAGTCTTCTTATGAATTTACGGTGAATTGGGATGATAATGTAATTTCCGCCGCAAAAAAAAAAACCATTTCAATTTATTCTTGTTAAATCTGCCATCAAGTCGTAACTTAAATATTTTATTATACTGTGTGTTTGTCACTGAACTCCTCCTAAATGGCTGGGCCGATTTGTATGGTTTTTTACGCGTTTGGGTGGCGCCCTGGATGGTTTAAATTTACAAATCAGCCCGGCATATGGCGCTGCAGTCGGTCTGGATATATCTGGACTAAATTACTTTAATTTCATCCATTTCCTTTGTTTCATTAATTCAAATCTTAAATTTCGTTAATTTCTTTCATTTGTCCGCACATTATTTTTCATCCTTAGGTTGCCATTGATTGTTAATGCCCGAGAGAAAGGGAAGCCAGACATTCTAACACGTTACCTAATGCGTTTTAAACTCCCCAAAAAAAAATCTCGTTGCCCAAAACCAAAGCATTATAATCATTTATTGTCATGCTTAGCGTGCTTTTATGGTTAGGATTTAGGATATGGTTTTTGTTACCCTGTATTTGGGTTCGATTCCCACCCAGTGCAAATATTTGTGTGATGAATGTAAATATTTGAACTGTTTCGGGGTGTGTTCTATGTATAATAAGTATTTATATATAAGTACTATTTGAGCTATCTGGCTTCCATAGTACAAGCTTTGCTTAGTTTAGGGTCATATGGTGTTGTGTGTCAAATGCCCAACAATATTTATTTTATATGTTTCTTCCAGGATTAACCCTGAACCACAACAGCGAGCCGCTGTCAAACGCGGTCCTATCGGTCCACCCGCTCGGCGCCAAAACTCCCACGTTCCACAACACGAGCGACGAGAGCGGCAAGTTCGCTCTCTCGCTCCCTCTCGGCTACAAGGGCCAGGAGGTCGTCATCTCGGCCAACGTCGACGGATACATCACTAAGGAGAGACATGTTGTGGTGAGTTTTACACAGTATAAAGAAATACTACCACCAGTAGTGATCTTGGGAGAAACGTCGATAATGTCTAGACACGGGTAGGGTTGTCACAAACAAAAATGTTTATTACCAAAATAAAATTAAAACATACAACCCTGCAATACAACCTGCAAAGTATTTATTGTTTTAGGTTGCACCTTAGAGAATTTATTTTTAGATACCAGAAAGGAGAGGAGCAACTTAGAAACGATACCAGTGCTATTTGAGGGCTACTTGTTACTTTTTGATTAAATGTATAAATATTTTATGTCCATTAATAATTTGAAATAAGAGTTAATACTCTTATTTCAAATTATTTATGTTCACGTATCATCAGCTTGCCATAGTTAGGTACTGGGCTTAGTTAAGGCATGTACTTGTGTTTTTAAATTAGAATATATGTATGTATGTATTGTTATGTATAAGATTATTATTAGCGTAAAATTATTAAGTGTATGTGGTGTGTGTCGTCATTCGCCGGCACCAGCGGAAGACCAGGGTCGGTTGGATCCAACCGGCATTATGCTGAGCTGGGGCCGGGTTGTGGCAAAAAAACATAATTTGAATAGATTTTATAGAACGATGTATGTATATATAAATTTGTGTGTGTGTATTTTTTGTCACAATAAATTATTTGTCGTTGTCAATACTAACTTTGTAATGTAGGCAATGCAGGAGCGCGCTTCCCGCGTCTCACCCCGCACGCCCCGCACGATTGCCCCGTCTAGACAGCTTCATCGAACGACTATGATGTAATAGACTGTGGTTATACTTTGTGCTCTTCCGCGATGTACTCGTTGGGTGCGATATGATTAGTTTTTAAAGTGAAACCTTTTGGCGCGCCATACACGAGTCCTAAAATCAGAGGAAATGATGTAAAAGTAGGGGGGAAGAGCCTACATCGCATTATATGATTGGTGATTTATATTGCGATATAGGGTCCTCCCCACCAGTTTTACGTAATTTCCTCTGATTTTAGGGCTTGTGTGTAGAGGGTTTTAAACATAATTTATTTCGGTACCAAGTAAGCTGTTACAATATTTTCAGTTCCCTACCTTTTACTTTAGTTCTAAAGACTGCGTTGCAGAAGGCAGTGTCTTCCATTAGGTACTAGAATAATACAAAAATGAAATTCAGCTAGTCAGCTGCTTTCACTATTGTGTCGCTTTGTTTACTGTAATCAATTTAAATGTAATGAGTTTTATGTTTAATTATTAAAATTATTATATTTTTTATAGTATGGAATTACGAGACGAGCAGGGCATGTGCCTGATGTGAACAGCACAGTGACACGCAGGTATTGGAACACGAAGAGTCCAAGTCATTACCTAGCACTGCACTGCGCTCGTCATCCAGATATATAGGATATTCTATCTCTATGCTCTGTAATTTCAATAGTTTTTTAACAGTTATTTCTGGTTTTAGTTTTTACTTTTGTCGTGCAGTCAATAAAATAGACGTCCACAAAGTCATATCAGCTAGAATAACCAGCCTCGAACCGTTTCTGGTGCAAACGTGCCCAAAACGCTGGCCGCGTTGGCTCGCTGAATAGCGATGAATCCTATGCCTCAGAAACGGTCCAAAGCGGGAGTCACCACCTTGGTTACGTAGACATTAGACAATGCCCAATGCTTTCTTTTATACGCATCACAACATCGAGATAAAAAAAATACAGTCATAGGGACTGCCGATAGAAGTGAAAACTTATAACTCTGAATTTAATAGCTTACTTTGGAAACTACGCGGGTGAAACCAGAGGGCGTGGCCTGGTCATTAGGCATGGCCATTTAGAACACAGACAGATTTTTCGAGGGCTGTGAATTGAATTCTAACGTCACGCTCGGGAATGATAAGAAATCTTCGGGTAAACTCGGGAAAATGGCCATTGGCCATCTAGAAATGCGTCAGCCAATGGGAAATGTTGACGCATTTCTGCCCACAAAAAATCTGTCTGTAGAACGCCAAATGAAATTTTCACTTCAAAATTCCGTTGTATAATATGTAACACTTGTCTATTTGTCGTGTACAGCTAAATAACAAAGAGAACCTCACACCGAACGTGCTGTTCAAGCTGGAAGGCGACGACTACGTGCTCGGCATGCCGCGCCTCGTGTTCGTCATGTTAGCCGGTGAGTAGACGAACACACATAGACAATAACAAAATTACAGCCTCAGACGACTCGATCTCGGCTCGGGCTAGTGCCGGGAGATAGTGTTTGGCGCCTCCTGGTGCCCTAGCGGAGTGGGGACTGATTCATCGATCACAGGGCTTGAAATCTACGTATTTATGTATATACATTAGAACCTCGATAAGTTAAAGTCCAAACAAAAAAGCAAACAAAAAAAAAAATTGGTTGCCTGTAAAGTCGGTATACGGACGAAAGTTTTACGTGACAACGACTTTGAGTGTAAAATAATTTTACGGAAGGGGACGCGTGCCTTTCACTTTTTATGTCTGTCTCTCTCGCTCTTAGGCTGGCTAACCATGCCCGAGTGGAAGGGACGCGTGCCTCTCACTCGCTCTCGTTGTGAGCGCATAACGTGAGCGGAGCGTAACGCAGTTTCTTGAAGTGTCACCCGGCAAACCAATTTATAAGACGTTGTCACGTCAAAATATTTTAAGTTAACGAAGTTTTAAGTTATCAAGGTTTTTGGTTTTGGGCTCTGATGGGAAAAACATATAAATTTTTGAAGTAATAAAGGTTTTTAAGTTACCGAGGTTTGAGTTATCGAGGTTCTACTGTACTTGAATTTCAAGCCATGCTATTGGTGCATCGCGGCGCTGCTCGTCTCTGCTCCGTTTCAGTGGAACCGCAGCCTAAAGATAGTATTTATTTAGATGTGATTGATGTGTTGGTCAGGCGTGGTGGGGGTAGCGCTGGTGGTGTCCGGCGCCTGGTGCTTCAGTTGCCGGCGGCGCGCGCGCGAGTCGCGGCGCGAGTACCTCTTCACGCAGCTGCCGGCCGACGACAAGCGCCCGCTCTGCGACGACGCCCAGTACGGTGAGTGCGGACAACATACCCGATAGCCGCTTGATACACTTTGAACTATTATATTACACCGAATGACGAAAATCGACGAAATTAACTTTTTAAAATAATTATTTTAAACTTTGAAAACGTATACAAATTGACGTGTATTTACACGTTTAATTATACATTTATCATCTATAATTTTAATTGTACATATATCTAATAATGTTTTTTTTTTTGTATTTTAAAGCCAACATTCTTTATTGATAAATGTACAATTTACACGTCAATGAATAAAAAATGAAAACAAAAGAAAGAGCATACAATTTGTATACGTTATCAAAGTTTAAAATAATGATCGTACAGAAAACTGTCAACCATTATGCGAGTATTAAAATTATGTTTTAATGCAATTGTACTGGCTTATGTTTTTGTTTTTGCATTTTTATGGGATTTATAGCATTTTTGCTTTGCAATCACTCAAAAATTCGCTGTAACCCTATAAAGTATGATCGAATTGAAGCCAGCATTATAGTCTGTTTTTAAAGCTGCCGAAATTTTGGGCCTATGTAACTTTTTATTTGGGAAAGTATACCGTATAAATTGGTTTTAAAAGTAAAAGCCTCGTTTACAATTAATGCTTAATCTCCGCTAATATAGCTCACAATAATTAATTAATATAATTTAAAGTTATAGTGATTTTTAAGTATGTAAACCAATGGGGGCACTAAAAAAAGCAGCAGACAAAATAAGTTTGGAAACCCCTGACATAGCCATAGACAGCCCCTGCCCTGTATATTTATGAATGCATAATGTATGCCAGAAAGAATAGGGAAAGCATTGGTAAACTGTCTGATAAAAACCCTAAGGCACACTACAAAGACAAATTGGTAATTCCCAAGTGTAGACTACAAAAAACATGTAATTCTTTTATAGGAAACAGTGTTCGCTTCTATAATGTCATACCAGATCAGTTGGCAGGTCTCAATGAAAAAAGGTTCAAAAATATTGTAAAGACCTATTTAATGGATAAAGCCTATTATAATGTTGATGATTTTATTAAGGACAAAAATGTATGGCAAAAAAGTGTCACAAATGTAACTACTAAATTATTAAGAGTATTTCAACATCGTAATTTAAAATTTTAGTTAAATATTTTTTTCCTAATTAGTAATTAGGAAAAAAAAGTAATTTTTTTAATTAGCTAAATCCTTTTGACAAAGGATTTAGCTAATTTACTGAATCCGTTGGACAAGGCCTCTTTACAGACGCTTACTGTTAAATATTGTCACTTGTTTATGTATTTAAACTGTTTTCTTATTATTTTGTAATTGACGTTACCAAGTTTTCTTTGTAAAATAATGGTTCGAAGAAATAAATTGAATTGAATTGAATAGCCACACTCACGCTATTAAAAAAATATATATGTGTAATAAAGCGAACAAGACATGCTCCTAGTAGTAGGCAACACGCTATTTGAACATGAAAAGTGTAAATTACTGCCTAGCACTACAATGCGCTCGTCACTCGTATATACAAACATAACATGATTTATCTCCTCGCCCTGTAATTTATCTGAAAAAGATGCCATCCAAACCGGAATACAATAATGTTTGTATATTACTGCTTAGAAGTACAATAAAATTGCAAAATGTTTGTTGCTTGTTGAAAATGGTTATTCACCAGGCAGCCGGCCAACCTTGGAATCCAAATAGTTACACCCTCTTTTTTCCTTTTCTTCTCCTGTTCCAACATATGTATATGTAAAAGAAAGCACCCAAATGACAAAGGTCACGGACCCCGGAGTCTGTGTAGTAGCTAAATTTGAAATAAAATAAAATAGTTATTACTAATCTATCCATTCATGTATAATATTATGACTCATGACTGTCTTTGCAGAAATAGTCCGTAAGCCGTACTACGACGACGAAGATATACCCTCGGAGACCAGCGACTCTGAAGATGAAGTGGTGCTGCTCAGGAACGGAGACCGCGAGTGGAAGGCAGTAGACCATGAGTAGACCAGGAGTAGACCGCGAGTAGACCGATAGTGCACCAGAAGGAGACCAACTTAAATCAGCGCTACATCGCAGTAGATTACATTAGACCGTAGTAGACAGCAGTAGACACTGACAGAAATAACAATAGATTAACATCAAAGCGCAGTATACTACCGTGAGACTGCAACAGATTTTAGTAGACTATAGAAGACCAGCCGACCAGCACTAGACCGCTTATATGGTAGCCAACGCAACGATTTTGCAAAATGTGTTGATCTTTTGTCCAACTTCCATATTTTTGTCGTCAATGAAGTCATATTTTGGGTCTAACTAATTATATATTAGTGGAAATTGTTCATATATAATTCAATTTTCTATTTCGCAATTAAAATTTTAATAGACTGCGAGTTGACAACAAAAGTCCAGGCGGCAGTAGACTGATGAAGATGAAAAATAGGGCTGCCAACGCTATTACTGTAAAATATCATTAACTTTCTTGTAACTTCTGTATTTTAGTCAATAACGAAATATTACATTATCTGTACCTAATAATAAAGTCCAGGTAATCTTATTTAAATATTATCCGAACCTTTTTAACACAAATATTAAATCATATTTTTTTCTTTTAGTTTCATGTTTGCGGTTCACTCGAAATCAACTTGTGTAAAATTTTGGCAACCCTTTGAATGCATTTTTATTTAGTTTAAAAATACTTGCCTTCTATTGCTTTTCTACCTATTTATCTGAAAAATTGTCAATACAAAGATATTTTACATTGAAACATTTAAAAAATGCAATTAAAAATTGTATATCATTTACGTAATGCTTTCAATAATAAATAGCGGCATTGGGAGTTAAGATTTTAGGTTTATAGCTATGAGGTCTTCGCCTTATAAAAACGTAGCGAATAAAAATGATCACTAATTATAAATATAATCACTAATTATCTAATAAAAAAATAATAATTGTATATGTTCCATAGATCTCTGTTATTATCAACAAACAGTATTACTGAAAATGTTGTGTATTTATTTCCATTTCGCTAGTTGCGCATTCCGTTATATTCCATTTATTATTATTTACAATAAAATTTTACTTAAACTAATATTTAAAATAACTAAATTATTTAGTTAGAACCTTAGAACAAGTAATTGATTATTAAAATTCGTGAGTAATTAATTTTAATTCGTCCACTCGTTGTAGTAAATATTTGTATAAAAATCGTATTATGTCAAACATTCCTACTCCATATATTTTTAGAGATTTAGAGTTGTGCCTTTCCGCAATAAATAAAGACTTATGATATTATATAACCTTTTGACCGCCACAGTCACATATAGGTGACCGACACACGTGGTTTCCGTGTGCCTACGACTACTATATACAGAAGACTGAAAATGGTGTGGAGCACGAATATAATTTATATATTAAAACAATAATTTAAAAAATATAAACTATGGTAAAAGTTTTTTTTAAGTTGATTGGACCTTAAGATTGGATTTCAAGTCGAGTTACCGGTCTACTTAATTAAATATGTGTAACAACCACGTTAGATTTCGTACTAATAGTATAAAAGTAATCTTAAACTAGAATATTTTAGCTTGTATTATTAAAAACATTCCTTTAAATATATATCATATTTCCGAAGACAAAAAAATTGTATATAATTCTCAATTGTATCCATACACTTTGGCGCACAAGTCTCGGTAAAGTTTTCGCAGTGGCGGTCGAAAGGTTAAAAAAGCAACTGTTATTTTTACAGGCATGTTTGAAATACGTAGGAGCTTATGAAATATACGAATTTATTATAAAAGTTAGTGAATCTCTTAGGAAAATATTACACCATAATTATGGTTAAAATTGAGATATATAAATAATTATGGTGCTTAGTTGATTTACCGATGTATTTTTCATTTTGTGATAGAATAATAATGTAATAATGATATTGTAACGTTATTTGTTAATAAATGATAATTATTAGGATCTTGAAGTTTTCTTTAACTGTAATTTTAATCTATCACAATTGTTCACCAAATATTTATCATTCACTACGCGGGTATACCACAACCTCCCTCAACATGGGTATCAAATATTACACAACTTCATTAAAATAATCTATAATAATTAATCATAATTTTTAAACCTAACCACGTATCACCAAAGGTGAGGGAGGGGTTAAAAATGTAAAAAAACATCACGCGATAAATGGACAGCCCCTAAGAAGGAGCTAGTAAGGAGTAAATGTTTATTTTTTCAATAAATAAAAAATGAACATTTACTCTTTACTCTACCTGTTATCATCGCGTCTACGAACGTAATGACCTATTAATTATTGATACTTTTACAATTTTGAAATAAGCGTTTACAAATGGTAATAGGTACATTCGTTTTTCATAAGTCAAGACAGATTTTTATTAAAATGAAAACTTTTGACGCTCCACACACAGCTTTGTGTGAATGAAGCTCATCGTCATGCTCGTACACTCCGCGAGGCATAAGCTGAGCTTTGCATTTGTGTGAGTGTACATGGATAGTGTAGGTGTGACAACCGGCCTTAGGCGCGGCGCCATTCTGTCTCGCCGCGCTCCTGCCTGATTGGTGGTCACTCACACTAATGCAAAGCTCAGCCTATACCTCGCGGACAAAATTTCAAGCTCTTGCCTGATTGGTGATCACTCACACTAATGCAAAGCTCAGCTTATACCTCGCGGAGTGTAAATGAAAGAAATGCTTGGGTGGACACTAACCTAACTTAACGAATTTTTAGATGACCATGCTTAGAAGACTTATTCCAGGATAGTGGCGCCCTTCGGATTCAATCGCGTAGTTTCCAAATTGAGCTATCAAATTCAGAGTTATAAATTGTCATTTCTATCGGCAGTGTATATGACTGCTAATTTTTATTTGTTTTGTAAAATTCCATTCACACGTAAACAGCTTACTAAATAAATAAACGATGTTTTATTTGTGTTCAAACGAGGCATGAATAATGCATTACTCGGCGGACTTATATTATCTGGGGATTGCGTTGCAAAAGATGTTCTTTGCATCGACTGACTGATTGGTTGAAGTGAAAACTTATTTAGCGCTAAAGTATTATGGGTTCGCGTCACCGACTTTCTAATCTAGGGGCGTAGGCCGAATGGATCCGGAAGGCTCTATGGCTAATACAAGCTCGGAGCCCGAGACGTTATCCAAATAGTTACACCCTCTTTTTTCCTTTTCTTCTCCTGTTCCAACATATATGTAAAAGAAAGCACCCACATGACAAAGGTCACGGACCCCGGAGTCTGTGTAGTAGCTAAATTTGAAATAAATAAAATAGTTATTACTAATCTATCCATTCATGTATAATATTATGACTCATGACTGTCTTTGCAGAAATAGTCCGTAAGCCGTACTACGACGACGAAGATATACCCTCGGAGACCAGCGACTCTGAAGATGAAGTGGTGCTGCTCAGGAACGGAGACCGCGAGTGGAAGGCAGTAGATCATGAGTAGACCCCGAGTAGACCAGGAGTAGACCGCGAGTAGACCGATAGTGCACCAGAAGGAGACCAACTTAAATCAGCGCTACATCGCAGTCGATTACATTAGACCGTAGTAGACAGCAGTAGACACTGACAGAAATAACAATAGATTATACTATATACGCAGTATACTACCGTGAGACTGCAACAGATTTTAGTAGACTATAGAAGACCAGCCGACCAGCACTAGACCGCTTATATGGTAGCCAACGCAACGATTTTGCAAAATGTGTTGATCTTTTGTCCAACTTCCATATTTTTGTTGTCAATGAAGTCATATTTTGGGTCTAACTAATTATATATTAGTGGAAATTGTTCATATATAATTCAATTTTCTATTTCGCAATTAAAATTTTAATAGACTGCGAGTTGACAACAAAAGTCCAGGCGGCAGTAGACTGATGAAGATGAAAAATAGGGCTGCCAACGCTATTACTGTAAAATATCATTAACTTTCTTGTAACTTCTGTATTTTAGTCAATAACGAAATATTACATTTTCTGTACCTAATAATAAAGTCCAGGTAATCTTATTTAAATATTATCCGAACCTTTTTAACACAAGTATTAAATCATATTTTTTTCTTTTAGTTTCATGTTTGCGGTTCACTCGAAATCAACTTGTGTAAAATTTTGGCAACCCTTTGAATGCATTTTTATTTAGTTTAAAAATACTTGCCTTCTATTGCTTTTCTACCTATTTATCTGAAAAATTGTCAATACAAAGATATTTTACATTGAAACATTTAAAAAATGCAATTATAACTCGTAATGAGAAGAATTGTATATCATTTACGTAATGCTTTCAATAATAAATAGCGGCATTGGGAGTTAAGATTTTAGATTTATAGCTATGAGGTCTTCGCCTTATAAAAACGTAGCGAATAAAAATGATCACTAATTATACATATAATTATATATATCACTAATTATCTAATAAAAAAATTATAATTGTATATGTTCCATAGATCTCTGTTATTATCAACAAACAGTATTACTGAAAATGTTGTGTATTTATTTCCATTTCGCTAGTTGCGCATTCCGTTATATTCCATTTATTATTATTTACAATAAAATTTTACTTAAACTAATATTTAAAATAACTAAATTATTTAGTTAGAACCTTAGAACGAAGTAATTGATTATTAAAATTCGTGAGTAATTAATTTTAATTCGTCCACTCGTTGTAGTAAATATTTGTATAAAAATCGTATTATGTCAAACATTCCTACTCCATATATTTTTAGAGATTTAGAGTTGTGCCTTTCCGCAATAAATAAAGACTTATGATATTATATACATAACCTTTTGACCGCCACAGTCACATATAGGTGACCGACACACGTGGTTTCCGTGTGCCTACGACTACTGTATACAGAAGACTGAAAATGGTGTGGAGCACGAATATAATTTATATATTAAAACAATAATTTAAAAAATATAAACTATGGTAAAAGTTTTTTTAAGTTGATTGGACCTTAAGATTGGATTTCAAGGTGAGTTACCGGTCTACTTAATTAAATATGTGTAACAACCACGTTAGATTTCGTACTAATAGTATAAAAGTAATCTTAAACTAGAATATTTTAGCTTGTATTATTAAAAACATTCCTTTAAATATGTATCATATTTCCGAAAACAAAAAAAATGTATATAATTCTCAATTGTATCCATACACTTTGGCGTACAAGTCTCGGTAAAGTTTTCGCAGTGGCGGTCGAAAGGTTAAAAAAGCAACTGTTATTTTTACAGGCATGTTTGAAATACGTAGGAGCTTATGAAATATACGAATTTATTATAAAAGTTAGTGAATCTCTTAGGAAAATATTACACCATAATTATGGTTAAAATTGAGATATATAAATAATTATGGTGCTTAGTTGATTTACCGATGTATTTTTCATTTTGTGATAGAATAATAATGTAATAATGATATTGTAACGTTATTTGTTAATAAATGATAATTATTAGGATCTTGAAGTTTTCTTTAACTGTAATTTTAATCTATCACAATTGTTCACCAAATATTTATCATTCACTACGCGGGTATACCACAACCTCCCTCAACATGGGTATCAAATATTACACAACTTCATTAAAATAATCTATAATAATTAATCATAATTTTTAACCTAACCACGTATCACCAAAGGTGAGGAGGGGTTAAAATGTAAAAAAACATCACGCGATAAATGGACAGCCCCTAAGAAGGAGCTAGTAAGGAGTAAATGTTTATTTTTTCAATAAATAAAAAATGAACATTTACTCTTTACTCTACCTGTTATCATCGCGTCTACGAACGTAATGACCTATTAATTATTGATACTTTTACAATTTTGAAATAAGCGTTTACAAATGGTAATAGGTACATTCGTTTTCATAAGTCAAGACAGATTTTATTAAATGAAAACTTTTGACGCTCCACACACAGCTTTGTGTGAATGAAGCTCATCGTCATGCTCGTACACTCCGCGAGGCATAAGCTGAGCTTTGCATTTGTGTGAGTGTACATGGATAGTGTAGGTGTGACAACCGGCCTTAGGCGCGGCGCCATTCTGTCTCGCCGCGCTCCTGCCTGATTGGTGGTCACCACACTAATGCAAAGCTCAGCCTATACCTCGCGGACAAAATTTCAAGCTCTTGCCTGATTGGTGATCACTCACACTAATGCAAAGCTCAGCTTATACCTCGCGGAGTGTAAATGAAAGAAATGCTTGGGTGGACACTAACCTAACTTAACGAATTTTTAGATGACCATGCTTAGAAGACTTATTCCAGGATAGTGGCGCCCTTCGGATTCAATCGCGTAGTTTCCAAATTGAGCTATCAAATTCAGAGTTATAAATTGTCATTTCTATCGGCAGTGTATATGACTGCTAATTTTTATTTGTTTTGTAAAATTCCATTCACACGTAAACAGCTTACTAAATAAATAAACGATGTTTTATTTGTGTTCAAACGAGGCATGAATAATGCATTACTCGGCGGACTTATATTATCTGGGGATTGCGTTGCAAAAGATGTTCTTTGCATCGACTGACTGATTGGTTGAAGTGAAAACTTATTTAGCGCTAAAGTATTATGGGTTCGCGTCACCGACTTTCTAATCTAGGGGCGTAGGCCGAATGGATCCGGAAGGCTCTATGGCTAATACAAGCTCGGAGCCCGAGACGTTATCCTACGGTTGCCGCATGTCCGGCGTCTAGAAGAACGTCTAGGCTGAAATGAGTTGTCTGAGTGAGTTTTTCCCTATAGTTATAATCTTAGTGTCTTCAAATCGAGACTGAATTGGTTTCTTCCATGCAAACACGCCCGATCGTATATCGCATCGCCGCTTAACATCAGGCGAGATGACGGTCAAGTGTAAACCTGTAAAAGTTAAAAAAAAAAAAGCAGCCGGGCGGCTGGTATATGCCACCTGGACTATATGGTCATTTTGACCTCGTCTCTGGTCCATCAACACTAGACTGATTCTAGACCACCAGCCCTAATGGAGTCGTAATGAAACTTAATATTTTTGGTTTCGAATGAACGAATAAGTTACATACATCTCATGGTAAGCAACACACTTGCCCAGTACACCATAGTGCCACAGCTATTTGCACATGAAGAGTCCAAATTACTGCCTAGCACTGCACTCGTCCCCATAGATATATAATCGTTTGTTTCATTGTAATGCCTCTGAAACCATTGCCCTTTAAACCAAAACTGAGTAACGTTTGCACAATGGACTACTAAGCGGCAGAATAACTGTCAAATTTGTAGTTTCCTAGTAACTTTGAGCCTTAAGAGCCCTCTCACAAAAAGACAGAACTCAACTTTAGGTAAAATCCTGCAACATTGTCAGCGTGCGTCCGTTCGATTCAGCTCGAGCGTTTAGGCGGACAGAACGATCTTGAGCCGTAACGGCAGTGTACTAAAAATTTTTATGAGATTTTCTGACGTGACAACGTCTACTAAATTGATGAACGCTGGCTGCGTGCACGAAAATTGAAGACTTATTGTCCCGTTACGTTCGTTGTCCCGTAACGTTACGATAAATTATTCTTGCATTTCAAAAATCTGATAACTAGTAAAATTTATTTTTCATTTTAAGGGTAATTTTTGTGCATTGGTTCTTAGCTATGTTTGGTTAATATCGATTCAAGATGGCCGCCTCCACAAAATGGTGGACTAAATATTTCTTCATAATCTACCTCAATATGGGTATCAAATTTAATGAAAACCTTGACCAGTAGAATACTATGCGCTATGACAAATTTCAAATCCAAGATGGCCGCCACAACAAAATGGCGAAATACATTTAATTTTTCACTTCTCCCTCAATATGGGTATCAAATGAAAGGACTTGACGAGTAAAATACTATGCACAATGACAAATTTCAAATCCAAGATGGCCGCCACCACAAAATGGCGAAATACATTTCTTTTTTTCCCTACTTCCTCAATATGGGTATCAAATAAAAGACTTGACAAGTAAAATACTATGCACAATGACAATTTCAAATCCAAGATGGCCGCCACCACAAAATGGTGAGATACATTTCTTTTCACTACCTCCTCAATACGGGTATCAAATAAAAGGGCTTGACTAGTAAAACACTACGCACTATGACAAATGTCAAATCCAAGATGGCCGCCACCACAAACTGGCGATTGTCATTATTTTTTACTACTACCTCAATATGAGTAATAAATGAAAGAACTTGACTAATATAATACTATGCACTATGACAAATTTCAAATCCAAGATGGCCGCCCCCAAAAAATGGCGACTGTCATTATTTTTACTACCACCTCAATATGGGTAATAAATGAAAGGGCTTGACTAGTAGAATACTATGCACTGTCACAAATTTCAAATCCAGATGGCCGCCACCACAAAATTGCGAATGTCATTATTTTTACTACAACCTCAACATGGGTAACAAATGAAAGGGCTTGACTAGTAGAATACTATGCGCTATGACAAATTTCAAATCCAAGATGGCCGCCACCACAAAATTGCGAATGTCATTATTTTTACTACTGCCTCAATATGGGTAACAAATGAAAGGACTTGACTAATAAAATACTATGCACTATGACAAATTTTAAATCCAAGATAGCCGCCACCACAAAATGGCGACTGACATTATTTTCACTACTTTTCAATATGGATATCAAATGAAAGGGTTTGACTAGTAAAACTACGCACTATGACAAATTTCAAATCCAAGATGGCCGCCACCACAAAATGGCGAATGTCATTATTTTTACTACGACCTCAATATGGATAACAATGCGCCACCACAAAATAATTTTGTGGTGGCGGCCATCTTGGATTTGATATTTGTGACAGTGGATAGTATACTACTAGTCAAGCCCTTTCATTTGTTACGCATATTGAGTTGGTAGTAAAAAATAATGTCAGTAGCCATTTTGTGGTAGCGGCCATCTTGGATTTGAAATTTGTCATAGTGCGTAGTATTTTACCAGTCAAGCCCTTGCATTTGATTCCGATATTGTGAAGTAGTGAAAAATAATGACATTCGCTATTTTGTGGTGGCGGCCATCTTGGATTTCAAATTTATCATAGTGCGAAGTATTCTAGGGTGGATGATCCAGTAATGGACAGTACCCCAGTTATGGACACTTTTTTCCTTTATTCAAAGAAAACAAGCCTTCCACTTTGAGATTTTCGTGTGGCACCACTTAATCATAGAGAACGGACCTCCTATTCGCCTCATAATATACGTCAGTGCGATCTATCATTTCGTTTCAAAATGGCAAAGTAAACATTAGACCAAGTTAGTGCTGGTCCAGAAAATCAAATTTTATTAACATACTCGTTAACAAGGTGAGTCTATTTGATTCTCCATCATTTGTTTGTTATTAATTGTAACTGAATTCTAATTATATTCTAAAGTTTTGTATTGAAATGAGAGATATAATTTGTAATTGTTCCCGGTTATAATCGCGTTTTTTTGTGTTTATAGCCGGTGTCATTTACTGGATCTAGCATACATACTTTACCCAGTAATCGACACATGTCCATAATTATTTTTTAGGAACATCTCGAGTTGGCACACCAATTTAACTCCTTTTCCAAGCAGTTTAAGTATATTTTGAAATTAAACAAATTGGAGTGCATGTACCAGTAAAGAACAAAGTGTCGATCACTGGATCCAGTGAGTGTCCATTACTGGTTTTTATGTCTTTTATGTTTCAAGATTTTTCAAGTGTTTTCAGATGGAAACTTTGCTATACCGGGAACAAGCAAAAACCGTACCGATACAATTACACCTCAAAAAAGTCTATAGATGCTGCTTTGGGAATCATTGTACCTACCATCTTCATTGAAAAGAAACTTTTTTTAACCGATAGAAGACCGATAGTGGTAACGTCGTCTCGTCGAAGCCCGATTTTGGAGGAGATTGAGAGGTTCTATGAACAGTTTTACACCTCTACGCAAGCACAACCTGTCGTTAGCATGGCAAAAGACCCCAGAGCCAAGCTTACCTGATACTTTACCGAAGATATCGCAGAAGTCAGCTAGTATGAGATTAAGATGGCCCTCAAACAAATTAAAAACAACAAGGCACATGGTGACGACAGAATTACGATTGAGCTGAGAGCGGATGGAAAACCGGTACTTAAAGTACTCCAGAAGCTGTTCGACTTAGTCATGCTTGACGGTAATAAGCCAGAAATGTGGAGCAGAAGTGTAGTGGTGCTCTTTTTCAAAAAAGGTGACAACACCTTGAAGAACTACAGACCTATCTCACTTCTAAGCCACGTTTATAAGTTGTTTTCGATGGTTATCACGAATCGTCTCTCACGCAGGACTTCCAACCACCCGAACAAGCCGGTTTACGAAAGGGATATAGTACCATAGACCACATCCATACGCTACGGCAGATTATACAGAAAACCAAGGAGTATAATCGGCCACTATGTATAGAATATGTGGACTATGAGAAAGCCTTCGATTCCATCGAGACCTTGGCAGTGCTTCAGTCGCTCCTGCGATGCCGCATCGACTTTCGCTATATCGAAGTGTTGAAGTGTATTTATAACAAAGCCACAATGTCTGTCCGATTACAGAACCAGTGCACAAAACATAATTATCCAGCTACAGAAAGACGTGAAAGAGGCAGAAGTTATATCTCCGAAACTGTTCACTGCCGCGCTGGAAGAATTTTCAAGCTACTGGACTGGCATCAATATCAACAGCGAATGCATCACTCACCTTCGGTTTGCCGACGACATAGTCATTGTGGCGGAGTCGCTGTAGGATCTCGGTGCTATGCTCAGGGACCTCAGTAGAGTATACCAACAGGTAGGTCTGAGAATGAATATGGACAAGACGAAGGTCATGTCAAATATTTATGCCTCACCTGTGCCGGTTATTGTTGAGAATGCCACACTCGAAGTTGGTGACGAATACGTCTACCTGGGTCAAAAGATCCAATTAGGTAGATCCAACTTCGACTAAGAGGTCCAGCGAAGGATCCAACTCGGATGGGCAGCGTTCGGGAAACTTTGGCACATCTTTGAGTCCAAAATACCCCAATGCCTAAAGACGAAAGTCTTTAATCAGTGCGTGTTGCCAGTGATGGCTTATGGAACTGAGACGTGGTCCTGAACCGTGGGCCTCATAACGAAGCTTAAAGTCGCACAGCGAGCTCTGGAGAGAGCTATGCTCGGAGTCACTTTGCGCGACAGAATTCGTAATTAGGATATTCGCAAAATAACGAAAGTGGCCGACATAGCTCAAAGAGTAAGTAAGCTGAAATGGCAATGGGCAGGCCACATACATCGCTGGCAGAACTGACAACCGATGGGCAAGAAAGGTTCTCGAGTGACGACCACGAACCGGAAGGCGCAGTGTTGGACGACCTCCCACTAGATGGACAGATGACCTCGCAAACGTCGCTGAAAACCGCTGGTTGCAGGATGCCCTGGACCGTACGTTGTGGAAATCTAGTGGGGAGGCCTATGTTCAACAGTGGACGTCTTGCGGCTGATGATGATGATGATTATTATTATTATCGATAATAGTTATTTCTACGAGTACGACGGGTTTGAGTGAAAGTTTTGTATTTGTTTTTGATGCTTAATTTGAGAGAGTTTATAGTTATGGTCCTTCATTATCTGTATAATGAAGGACCATAATGGTAAAGTACCTGTTTTGACTTCAATTAAAAATAATTTCAATTCAACTGTATTCAATTTGTTTGTCTCCTAAATAGTATTCATATCTGCCATAATTATGGTTATGTTGTTTACTGTCGATGACTGGGTGTCCATAACTGGGTAACGTCCATCACTGGGTATGGACAACTGGATCCTAGGTGTCCATAACTGGTGATTTTAGTTTTTTCTATATTATATGAAAGTTCTAATAATTCGTTACAGATACTTCAATTGTATATCGCTGTGCTGATTCTTGAGAATACTGATTGTTATTTTCAGTAATTATTTTTGATCTGAGTTTTATACTTTTTTTTTTATTGCTATTTATTATGAACACTGTCCTAAAAGTGTCCATTACTGGGTCCTTCACCCTACTAGTCAAGCCCTTTCATTTGTTACCCATATTGAGGTGGTAGTAAAAAATAATGACATTCGCCATTTTGTGGTGGCGGCCATCTTGGATTTGAAATTTGTCATAGTGCATGGTCAAGCCCTTTAAATTGATACCTTCATTTAGGTAGTAGTAAAAATTAATGATGATTAATTAATATTGGAAGTTCGTTGCTCAAACACGTCGGAACAGTCATTGGTCATGGCCATTGCTCATGGTCATTGGTCGTGGTCATTGGTCATATCCGTTCCTCATGGTCATTGTAATTGGTCATGGTCATGGTAATTGCTCATGGTATAGAGGTAGTAGTGAAAATCAATGACATTCGCTTTTTTGTGGTGACGGCCATCTTGGATTTCAAATTTATCATAGTGCGTAGTATTCTAATAGTCAAGCCCTTTAAATTGATATATATATTGAGATAGTAGTAAAATTAATGATGATTAATTAATATTGGAAGTTCGTTGCTCAAACACGTCGGAACGGTCATTGGTCATGGCCATTGCTCATGGTCATTGGTCGTGGTCATTGGTCATGGCCGTTCCTCATGGTCATTGGGCATGGTCATGGTCATGTGCATGGTCATGGTCATGGTATTGAGGTAGTAGTGAAAAATAATGACATTCGCAATTTTGTGGTGGCGGCCATCTTGGATTTGAAATTTGTGACAGTGCACAGTATTCTACTAGTCAAGTCCTTTCATTTGTTACCCATACTGTACATACTTAATTAATATTGGAAGTTCGTTGCTCAAACACGTCGGAACGGTCATTGGTCATGGCCATTGCTCATGGTCATTGGTCGTGGTCATTGGTCATGGCCGTTCCTCATGGTCATTGGGCATGGTCATGGTCATGTGCATGGTTATGGTCATGGTATTGAGGTAGTAGTAAAAAATAATGACATTCGGCATTTTGTGGTGGCGGCCATCGCGTTCATCGACTTATTAGACGTTGTCACGTCAAAAAAAAATTGACAGATTCTGCTTCTTCATGAAGTAAACAAGATCAAATGTGATGGTCCGATCCGAAAAATCAGAATGAAACGTTATAAAACGCCAAACGAATTAAAATTTTGTGGTCGCACTATAATTATTGTAGTTTATGTCATAAACGCGCGAAATATTACGTAACCGACTCCCACGCTAACTGACGCAGGTCCTCCTCCGACGGCCGCTCGCGGCATACTAAATTGTGCAGCGTAATTTATTGTAATTTCGACTGCTGGTAATTTATATTTTTTGAAAAATTGACGACTATGATTTGAAAAGTAACTATAGAATTGGATTCTACAAAGAACAAAGTATTATCGTGTCTAATTTTTATTTTGGAGTTATTGTGTATTTTACACAGAGACAACGCTAAAACTGCAATATAAAACTTAAAATTGGCTTATGATTTTGTTTTTTTACTAATAAATGGGACCAAAATTCAGATATATGTGACTTGAATGAATTAATAAAATATGTATGATGTTCCCCATATTTTTTTAAGTATAAATTTTGAGTATCACTTGTAGATTTAGAAGTCTGAAACTGACACGGCGGCGACTTTTCGGCGAAATGGTCATGGGAGATCGTTCCCTACGACTAAAGGCTTTATTATTAGTAAAATTGAAACAAGGAAACGTCAACAAGAAAGATCGGCCTATTGTTTGAACGTAATAAATCTATAAATATTGCTCTGTTAAATTTTCTCGAGAAAGTTTATGTCGGTCTGAAAACAAAAACGAATCACTGCTCTCTACATGGATATGACTAAGGCATTTGATTACGTGGATCACAAAATACTAATTAAAAACTAGAACTTTACGGAATAAGAGGCAATGTTTTGAGTCTACTGACTTCTTATCTTACAGATAGAGAACAATTCACTGAAATAACCAAATTAGATATGATTACTATGATTGAGACTATATAGATCGAAGTGCAGAACTGTTACATATGGAGTACCCCAAGGCAGCATATTGGGGCCCTTGCTTTTTATTATCTACATAAATGATCTTCCTCAGGCTATAAATCACCCAATGGTTTTATATGCCGATGATAGTACAGCAATTTTCACAGACAATAAAACCGGTCAACATGAAAATGATATTAATTTGTCATTGACATCTACAATTCAATGGTTACACAGCAATAATTTCGTAATAAATTTAGATAAGACCCAAATAATGACATTTAAAAATTATAATTCCAGATTTGACATTTTGAACATCAATTATAATGGTAAAAAAATTGAAGAAACTTGTAAGACAAAGTTTCTTGGTATATACATTGATTCTAACTTATCCTGAAATCGCATGTTGAACATATATGTACAAAGTTGAATCAATTTTCATATGCATTATACATGTTACGAAGAGTTACAAATGACGCAGCACTTTTAAATGCATATCATGCTTTTGTCGGTTCCACACTCAGATATGGTGTTCTTGTTTGGGGTAATTCATCCGATAGAGAATTGGCATTTAGAGCCCAAAAAAAATGTATTAGGTCAATATGTGGATTGAAGTCTAGAGATTCGTGTAGACTGTATTTTCAAACCTTAAGATTGTTAACTCTCCCATCGATTTACATTTTTGAGGCTGCTTTATATGTCAGAAATAATTTAGGCAATTACAATACATTGAAAGGTGAACGGCATAAACATATTTTATGTGTACCTAAACGCACTAAAGCGTCGTTTTGTAAAAGCGTGTTTGTAATCGGTGTTGATATTTATAACAAAATACCTCAATCTATTAAGGAGGCTGAAAATATTAATATTTTTTAAATCGAAACTAAAGATTTTTTTAATTGGCAAAGCATATTATACTATCATTGAATATTTGAATGACAAAATTGACAATTAAATTGACATTATTAATATTGACATTGTAAAGAAATTAATGAAGTTATTATTGTATAATTGGCGTTTTATAATTGAGACTATTTGTATTTATGTGTAATGTTGCACGCCCTATGGGTGCGGATATAGTGATACCTTTCATAAATTTATTATTTTAAATCTGTAACTAATACCTATATTCCAGCAATAAAGATAATTTGAATTTGAATTTGAATTTGAATTATCTTTTTCTAGATAATACTAAAGATGGAAATATCGGAACACAAACTTTTTTGAATTTCGTGCGACGACGTGAGCCGGCTCTTAACAAGTTTGTAGGATGGTTAACCTACAGATGGCCATCAGTGACAGAAATGCGGCCCCTGTGGAGGCTCTGGGCCGGGAGGACGCAGCTAAGGCAAAAGGCAATTAGGCAAACACTCGATGTCGAGTCGATTACTAGCGGAATTCCAACCGGTAGTGATCGGCTCTACAGACGAGCACTAGAATTAGATTTTAAATGTACCCAACTCCCTCCTATTCTCCTTTTCTCCTTATCCAAGAAATGTGTAAAAAAAATTTGTAATGACAAAGACCTCGGACCCCGGAGTCTGTGGAGTGGTTAATTTAAATAAAAAAAAATCCTAAACCAGTTATATGAATAGCTGCGCCTCACGGGTTCACATATATTATGTACTAGCTTTTACCCGCGACTTCGTCCGCGCCACATATTTATTAAAGTAATCGAGGCAGTACCTACTCGTATGTCTACTACCATACAAATTCACGTTTCGTAATCAAAATCGATCTAAGTCAAAGTTTTATATTTAATAAATGTACAATTAACACGACAAATTACAAAAAAACTATGATCTCAAAAAAATAATCAAAAACAGACTTTAATTTAAAATCATATTGGGACGGTCCACCAAATTTTATTAGAGTCTATTAGTAGATATTAGTAGACATGTCGTCTGATTACATGAACGCAAATTTTAGTTTGTTGTTCATATTTCAGAAACCGCCGCACTGATTTCGATAAAATTTATATGGCCACCTCTGAACTATAATCTACCAACCAAAAAAATAACCATCTAAATTGATTCACAATTGAAATACAACTGGATTGATAACCTCCTCCTTTTTGAAGTCGGTTAAAATAGCATACAAAGAGTGCCAAGATCCTTCCATGCACACTTTTACTCCTCATTTCCACTCTTTTCAACTCTTTTCCTGTGATAAAAAGTCGCCGTTGTCCTTTCCTAAGTCTAGTCTATCTGTGCACCAAATTGTAACAAACTCTTTAAGTGGCTTAGGCGTTAGACGGTAACGGACAGAGAGTTACTTTCATATATATAATTTCATATTAGAATTGAAAACAGGTGTTCCTGATCATTTTATAGGAGGCAGTTGTAAAGATTACCGAAAAGTAATACGTTTACTCCTCCAAAAACTCATTTTCACAGTTCTTAATTTGCCTTAATCGAGCGTCCATCATGCATAACATTTGATAAGACACCATGGAAATCTCGTCGACTATCAAAAATTCTGTCTGATAGTCTGATACGCCATTTAGTGGCTGCGCCCATCTTAAGTATTGAGGTTGTATAGTGCACTGTATTCTTCTTGTCAAGCCCTTTTATTTGATACCCATGTTGATGGGGTTCATAAAACCTAAGTTATCCGCCATTGTGTAGAGGCCGCCATCTTGGATTTTAATTTTATATAATACATTGTATTCTACTGGTTGAGCACTTTCATTTGATACCCATATTGATGGGATTGATAAAACCTACGTTATCCGCCATTGTGTAGCGGCCGCCATCTTGGATTTCAATTTTTATAGTATATTGTATTCTGCTTGTTGAACCCTTTCATTTGATACCCATGTTGATGGGATTGATAAAACCTACGTTATCCGCCATTTTGTAGCGGCCGCCATCTTGGATTTCAATTTTTATAGTATATTGTATTCTGCTTGTTGAGCCCTTTCATTTGATACCCATATTGATGGGATTAATAAAACATAAATTATCCGCCATTTTGTAGCGGCGGCCATCTTGAATTTATAATGATAATGAATAAACATAATTGTATTGTCACCAAAATCCAAAGTGTATACAAAATTTCAGATTAATCGGTTGACAGGAAGAGGGTGAAATTTGAATTACTAAATTTGACCCAGGAATAAATAATAAAAAGAAAACCCCAATTCCACCCCTGTAGGTACAGTTCGAAACTACAAAACTGCTAAAACATACATTTTATGGTTTCGTGTTAAATATCTAGACGTAAAGTTTCATAGTTCTTCATTAATGACGAAGTTTTCCATATAAACTTTCATCCCTTATTTTAACCCTTCCAACCCTTTTTTCGGAACAAAAAGTAGCCTATGTCCTTTCTCGGGATCTATTTTATCTATGTATCAAATTTCATCAAAATCTGTTGGTTGGTTTAGGCGGTAAAGACGGACAGACAGACAGACAGACAGACAGACAGACAGACAGACAGACAGACAGAGTTACTTTCGCATTTATAATATTAGTATGGAAGTATGGAAGTATGGATTGCTTAAACATTTGTCATTCAAGAATTCATTGACTGTATAGTACCTATAGCTTTTTCTTCTAGAAGAAGCTTTAATTTAGTTTTAAAAATATTGTATGATGCTGCATCCTTAAACGGTACGGTAGGTGATGCCGAACCCGCTAGTTTCCAGGGATGAAAATTCGATCGGACTGTTCCACTGATCACAAAGTTTCGCGTTTATAATATTAGGGAGTATGATACGAGCTCGTTATCGAGGTTACGTCGAGTTTCCTTATTCAGAATCCACCTGCAGATTGAGATCTTGTCACTACGCCAGTGCGAGACGAGGATGCACTTGACTGCCCTCTGTACCTATATTTATATCAAGTTGTAGCAAAGAGTCAATATTTAAATAAACAACAGTCGATGCGAATTTAATTTAAGTAGGTACATTGTAGTGTCTGAAATTAGTTTAATAGGTAAATTGGTTTCTTGAAGTGGTAGGACTCTTTGTAGTGTGCGTGGAAAAGTACCAAGTAGGTAATGTGTAAGTTATGTTCCGGGTACTGTAATTTTATGATACTTACATATACAATTACATTGCCGGTACAGTGCAAGGCGATGGAACATTGGCGTTTAAATGTTCTAAGCCTACTTCTAATTTAGGTTTAGAACATCTATACGGACGAAACGACAGATCGAAGTAGGAAAGTCGCGTTTTTCATAGAAAGTGAGTAGACGTCCTGTTTATTTTCCACAAGTAAGACTAGCCTTTTTTTCCATGTGAGAGAGTTTATATTTCGTCGAGAGTCTTTCATCTCACCTCTTACGGCGAAGATGATCGGCAGCGAGAGGTCCGCCCTCACCACCGGGGCTAGCGATAGCTGCGGTTCCGCCTCTATGGCCGCATTGCGGCCTTTGTCCTTTCACTGAGTAATCTGCTTATCAGAGTGCTCGTGGAGAACCTTCATCTGGAAGACTTAGGAATTTTACTTGGTCGATATATCAGCCGAGTAACCTTCCCAAGTCTTCCAGTCCCTGTCCCCAACCTCTACACGCACTGCTCAAGGGGGCGAGGAGCGCGTGTAAAAGTTCCCAGCCCCGGCCGGGTTTCGCCATCACACAACAAGATTCCACCGAGGACTGAGGCCAGGCGCGGTCCCAGCCTCGAACTTTGAAGGGGGTCAACAGTACGCAGCCTCAGGTTTTGGGGGGAGGGTCACAAGTAGAAATACAATAAATAGAGCAAAAAATAATTTACTAGTAGCCCCCCAAGATTTTACCAACATAGTTCCCGTTCTAGTTGTTTTCCCGCGTTAAACAATAGTCTATGTAGGTACTATTAGATATTTTTAATTTTCTTAGATTTTTGTTTAACTTTTACGATTTTGGGGAATCATGTCCCCTGAGACCCCCCCCCCCTCGGACCGCGCATGACCGAGGCAAGTTGTTGTGTGATGCCCAGGGTGCACCACGTGACCACGTGGAGTTTCCCGACCCATGCACCCTTAGTAAGACTATCCTAAGTTATGCATTACAACATTAACTATCTAGTAGTGAAAGCCCCGTCATAAATCGGTCAATTTAATGTTACATACAGACACTCCCATTTTATTTATTTGTATTGTACTTATAGCTATACAATTCTCGTGTCTCAGAATAGTACTTTGCCACTAACTATGCGTCGCAGTGTAAGTAATTAATGACGGGAATCAGTCAGACCTTGAAACGATTTTAAATTAGTTCATTGTTCTACTACTTCTTTTTGTACCTATTGTAATTGATCTGTTCATAAGAAATTAATGTATTGTTTATAAAATTACAAAAGTGTAACAGGATGCAACAGCAAACACGCGGTGTCGAGTTATACATGATTTAATCAGAAACATTACAGCAGAGTAACGATAAGTACATTTACTATAAAAATATTCACTATAAAAAAAAATAACGAATGAAATACAAAAATGGCTTGCAAGTGCTGTCTTTCCAATAAGCTTTTGTGTTGCCATCGTATCACATGATACTTCCAGTATAGCGGGTAGGTTTGAAACTTGGCGCAACAGCGGTGGGCTGACGACGCTGTGGGGAATATATTTTTGGGCACTTCCGCCATGACTGGCCTCGTGGCTTAGTGGGTAGTAACTCTGCCTGCGAAGCCGAGGGTCTTGGGTTCGATTCCCACCCAGTGCAAATATTTGTGTGATGAATTCAAATGTTTGCAGTGTCTGGGTGTTTCTATTTATAATAAGTATGTATTTAAAACTATATAAGTATTTTATCAGTTATCTGGCCGCCATAGTAAAAGCTTTGCTTAGTTTGGGGTCAGATGGTGTTGTGTGTGAATTGTCCACCAACATTTATTTTATTTTATGCCATGGGATACGACTGGTGTGTCGGACTCGACACCACTAAAAGTGTAGCCCTTACCGACTATAAGCCCCACAGATTTTGAGGCATGGCATGGGGGCGGAGTCGCGAGAGCGCTATCACACTCGATCACACCGGGCTGACGATGCTACTGCTACATAAGCAAATAACGATCTTGCTACCGCGATCTAATAAGTAAATCTAAACCTTTTTCCTTTTGAAACGTCTCATTAAAAAGGTTTTTAATGCTTTTTAACGCCACGAGCTCTAAAGCCTGCTGTTACCGTTAGCTATAAAGGGAAACAACATGAGGAAACTGACCTGTTCCGAACGACATTTTTCGAGGGCATTGGTTCGCCGACTCACACTTGGCTGGCGTGAGTTACGATGGTGATGGCTCAAGTCCCACCCTCCCACCTGTAGGTACACAAAGTGGTCTGTGTAAACTAAAGAATAGAGAATTTATCGACGACGAGAAAGCGGATCCTCCCGAACAACACATATCCCGCCGCCGGCGCGGCGCCGTGACTACGGCGGCATTCAGTGCTAGAATGATACAACACTTCACAAAAACATTTTAAACTAATATAAAACCCCCCAATTAGGAACATACAGTGAGAGATCATTATTAAATATAGAGATAATTATTGAACATAGAGATGCAAATAACATAAAATTACGGCGACAAATGGAATTTAAATCGACGGATTAAATTCCTGCTAATGCTTCTACGTACATAATTCAACCAAGCGTAGTGATTCTGGATTGATCTCGATCACGGAATCAAACCTCTCAGTCTTTCTTTAATCCGTTTAGAACCGTGATTTCCAAAGTGGGCGATAACGCCTCCTTGTGGGCGGTGGAGATCTAAAGAGGGACGTTGTGTAGAGGTTTGGAGTTCTTTGTGTACGTACTACCTACTGGGATCATGTTAACTCTTGCTATGGTACTATGGTAAAAGTCTCGTTTAGGATGAATGTTAAATCTTCGCTAATATAACTCACAATAATTAACTAATGTAATTTGAAGTTGTAGTGGTTTTTAAGTACATATGTGAAATCAGGAGGGCGCTAAAGAATAATGTACTCTGAAAGTGGGCAGCAGACGAAATAAGTTTGGGAACCCCTGGTCATTCAAAATGACAGAGACAAGGATTGTCATTCCGAATTTGAGTCGTTCGGATTGCGTTCAGAATCAGTACCTAGAAATGGCCGCTAGTTACCATAAATAAATATTTATATTTATGCGAAATAAATATCGAAGAGGTAAAAACGCCAATTTTCCTGCCGTAGTGAGGTATCGTGGCATAATGGTCACACTGTTCGATTTTACAATCCTAAGTTCATTGGATCGGATTCCGATTACGTATAAGTTTTTCCAATTTCAGTTACGTAAATGAAATTGTCATCATCAACGGGTTTAAGGTTTAAGGGCGAATGAAAACATCGCGAGAAAACCGGCATGTTCAATAAATACATCTTTCGAGGATATTTTTGGCTCATCTGCTTTGATGGTGGATGTAACCTTGAGGAGGAAAATAAAGACAGAGTAGTCTCAATAGTGTGAACATATTACGTTGCTCATTTTTGTTAAGTTTTCTTGTCCGTGCTGTTAATATTATTTCTCAGAAAGGAGCATAACAATAATATCAAAGTGGCTTAGATACAATCATTTAAGGTTATGATTTAACGTAATATTTTTTAACGACTTCAAAAAAGGAGGAGGTCGGTTGTTTTTTCGGTTCTACAGTTTTTGTGTTACGCGATTGCTCCGTGCTGGCGACGGAGCCTCCGTCAATGCGGTATTTGACTAAATTTGTAAAACCGTTTAAATGATTTTTGATTACATAATATACATACCACATGAATATTTCCGCAAGATCCACTGTTGTAACATTAAAAATAAATGTTTGAAGTATATAGTTCGAAAAGCCCGCCAAAAACGCTGTGTCTGGTCATGTGACGCGCGTGACGTCACACGCCAGTAAATAAATCACTGTTCTTAAAGAAACCGTTTACTATGGATGGCATATTTACTGGCGTGTGACGTCACCAGCGTTATTCATTCCATCACGGATATTCGGGTTGCCATCCATAATAGTGCGTTTACGTCGAAGATAAAAATTCAATATTTTTTAAATTTTCATTGGCGTGTTTCACAAAATATAAACACCATATCTTCCAAAATAGAGTGAAATATGTTTACTTAATGTGTTATCTAATAAGATTATCATAATTTATGTTACATTTTCAACATTGTCAAATACCGTTACGGTATTCTTAGATCTTATAATATTAGATAACACATTAAGTAAAATTTTGATGGCTCTTTTTTTGTTTGGCAGATAGATCATATTTCTCAGGTGGTTTGACCTATATTTGATAGGTTTTTTTTTATTATTTGAAATGCCGGCAAAATCACTTTGTTTTGACCTATTTTGGTACGTTTTTTTTTAATTGTTTGAAATGCCGGCAAAAATCAGACCATGTTACTTTTACCATGTCACCTTTGCAATAATTGTTATCTAAATGAATCATTTCGTATTCAAGACTCTTTTGATACCAGTAAGCTTTTGAATAATTCATGGACATTCCATTCAAACTATACAATTGATTTAAATATCGATCTAAACAAAATACGACGGAAGGTTTACCGCCTAATAGCTTAGTTAGCCTTTTCTTTTCTTTTCGCTGGAAATTGTAGAGAAATTAATAAGCAAATCAAAAGTAGAATTAGTTTGGCGGTAGAAAAGTGGGAGCAACGGCGGAAAATGCGAGACAAGGGGCATAGAAGTCCGGGGAGAGACGATCACATATCACATTCTATGAAATAAGTAGCTCTACGGACCGGACGCAACAATAGAGTAGGCAATTAATTAAAGTAGGTGTGTCCAACTTAGTCTATTAGACTATTTTGGCTAGAACGGTGTATTTTGGGGTTTTCGAGGAAATTTTTTTCGTTTCGCCGTACACAGAGTAAAAATATGTTTTTTTTTTCTTTTCATTTTTTTTTTTTCATTTTACGTTAATTTAAAAGGAATAAAGTTGTAGATCATTTAATTCCCTATAAAAATATGCTACATAATTATATGTAGCTGGTTTACGAAAAACAAGGTGAATGCACCCACGAAATAACGTAGAAATATGAAGATTAATAGTTTAACCAGAGTGAAGTTTGTAAGTGTAGTATTTTGTAAAGAGAGTTGAAAGAAAACTTGAGGCAGTTGGCCTCAGATGGTTCCTACTATCTACCGAACTTTGAGTTAGCTGAGATAGCGTAGAGTCCTATATTGAATTTTTACTAGGTAGCTAAAATTACACATATTATATACGTTGATACTCGTAGTACCTAATAATCTAGCCATGTTCATTTACCGTAGCGGAGCTCAGCATTAATTTGCAATGCAATAAGACAAGTAGCGACTTAGGTAATACCTTGAGGAAGTCTGCGACATAAAATACTTTAGTGTACTTATGGATCGGCGTCTGAAACTACAACGTATAATATTGTCTCTTAGTAAGAGAGTTGAGAAACTGGTATTTGAACAGACCCGAGAAGTGGTTGACAGGAAGTGGTCATTCAACGTATTTAATTTCTGTTTCAAGTGTTCCGATGTGATTGACAACCAATATCCAAACATCCAAAAATTTCATATTTATTATTTTAGTTGGAAGTAGGATTAAAGAGTTAGGGCGTAGGCTCAGGGAGAATAATGGTGATTCCCGCTCCGGCTCGCTCCTAGAGCAAAGGAATTAATTCATCAAGGAGTCCATTGCCATTCAATGTGGGAATGCAGCAAGCATCATGGCCACCATTACGCCGGGAACAGGTCGAGGTGAGCTATTCGGGAATTAGTTTTAAGGAAGAAATTGACTGATATTATATTCTGACTGTTTATTTTAACTAAAATAGAGTTAGGAAACTGGCGTTTGCTTTTAAACATATCCATATCCAAGGTTGCAGACGGAAAACTGGTCATGAATATTTACGGTTTAAATATATATTTACGGTTCTTTCTGTAATATTACGGATCACAGAACTCCTGAGCTGTCGCAGGGAACCTTCACTGTATACAAGAATGCGAGAACTTCTCCGCGTTCCAGCCATGTCAAGGTTGAACGTTTTGGCCGGCAGGGGAATCACTTGTAGTGACGAGTCACCTCACAGTGTCACTGTCCCGAATATGACGACGAATATGAGTAGGTAAGTGAATTTTTATCTACGGTAAAAAAAACTATTTCGTCACTTGCATGACATCACATCAATCCTATTAATTAACATCTTCAATTTGACTTCAATCTACAATACAGTCATAAAAGCGAAAGGACACTCATCACGAAATCTCAGAAACTACAAATGCTAGGAATCTGAAATTTTGCATGGAGGTCCCTTTTATTATGTAGGCGCTCGCTAAGACGGGGTTTTGCGAAATTCAACCCCTAAGAGGGTAAAATAAGGGATGAACGGTTGTATGAAAATTCGTAATTTTTACAGTTATGAACATAAAATCCAGAGAACCGATTTTGATGAAATTTTGTATACAGACAAGATTCCAAGAAATAACAATGGTCACTTTTTCTCACGGAAAAAGGGTTGAAGGGGTTGAAATAGGGAATTCAAGTTTATGTGGAAGTTATTAAAGGTTGAAAATAAAACCATGAAACTTTGTATCTAGACACTTAAAACGAAGCATATAAACGAAGTTCGTTTTATAAATGTTCGTGCTAGCAATTTTGTTATTTTGAACTGTGCGGGGATGACAGGGGTTGAACCGCTTTTTATCGCTTTCACGACTAAACAGCTGAACTTATTTTGACAAAATATTTTTTTTAAATAAGCTTTTTTTAGTAAATTTGTATAGGTTTACAAATACCGCCTGAGGTACCTTAATTACTATTGATTGTTTATTTCAAGTCGCGGGTAATAGCTAGTTTATCATATAAGCGAAAGCTTAAGAGGATGAATGAAGATGGTTGCTTGTTACTCTTTCACGGAAAAACTACTGAAGAGATCTAAATGAAATTTGATACATTGATAGATAAAAGTCTGGATTAACACATAAGGTAATTTGTATCTTTCTTTCACCATTTTTAAATAAGTTACGCAGATGACTTCGAAAAGTCAGTGGTGCGCGTGGGATTTGAACTCGGGGCAGTCGCCGTTCTCCCGGCTAGACCCGTATTGCCGACCCGTAAATATATAGGTAATAATTTACCTATATTACCCGAAATAGGTAAGTAATAAAAAACCTTCGAAAAACAAAAACACACTTTAATTTGAAATTTAACTTGGAAACTCGACGTTATAATTTTTGTGATTTCTATTATAACGCCGCGTCGCATCGTCCAGACAAGGAGATAATTTTCTTTTTTTTTTTTTTAATTTCAAAATCCACTTCACCTACATATTTCGATAAGATGTATATAGGACCTTTTGAACTACGATCTACCATACAAAAAAAGACCCAACAAAACCTATTCCCAATTGGTGGAGCTATCGCGTTACATATAAAAAAATGTAGAACCGAATGGAGAATATATTTTTGGAAGTCGGTTAAAAATAAATATAACGTCAGAGCGAGTTTGTGATATTATTTTGAAGAGCTTCTACGGCACAGATAGTCAAACTCAGACGACATCAGGCCACCCCGCTAGTTAAAAAAACTACCAAAAAAACTAATAAATATTTGTAATTCGTATGCAAACTGTATAGTATTATTAATTACGGGATGTTTACCGTAGAGAAACTACAGGGCTTAGAGGTATAACATCTTAGATCTCTGTCCTGTCGTCACTCTCGTCTCGTCACTCTTTATTGAATAAAAAAAATTGGTTGCCTGTAAAGTCGGTATACGGGCGAAAGTTTTACGTGACAACGACTTTGAGTGGTAAAATAATTTTACGGAAGGGACGCGTGCCTTTCACTTTTTATGTCTGTCTCTCTCGCTCTTAGGCGGGCTAACCATGCCCGAGTGGAAGGGACGCGTGCCTCTCACTCGCTCTCGTTGTGAGCGCATAACGTGAGCGGAGCGTAACGCAGTTTCTTGAAGTGTCACCCGGCAAACCAATTTATAAGACGTTGTCACGTCAAAACATATACTATGTGTAGTTTCACCGGAAATGTAGAGCATGAAACTGCACCGAAATATAGGGGGGTTGCTGCACAACATAATCGATATCCCGTTGTTATTGATTCTCTTGTAATGTACACCAGTGATACCAAACATGTTTGAATAGTGAGACACATGTGCCTATTGTCTGGCTGTTTCTATGAATCATTACCATATGTTTACAATTATGTAACTATTATATCAGCTGTCTGGCTCGTATAGTACAACTTTATACGGTGGTACAAGTTTCGAGTATGTTGTTTGGGACTGGATAATGGATGTGAGGAATGCTAATAGACCGGTGCTTAGAAGTCGGAGTCGTCCGGGAAAAGACATAAAAGACAGAAACGCGGCAGTAGTGGAGGCTCTGCGCCGGGAGGAGGCGGCTTAAGCAAAAGACGATCAATCGGAATCCCAACCGGCAGTGATCGGCTCAACAGACGAAATCGAACTAGTACTAGAATTAAATGTTCACAACACCCCCCTATTTTCCTTTTCTTCTCCTAATCCAAGAATATTGTAAAAAAAGATAATTGTAATGACAAAGGTCACGGACCCCAGTCTGTAGAGCGGCAAAAAAAAGAGTCGTCCGGGAACAGTGAAAGTCCGAAGTCGACTGAAGTAGCATCTGTTATAGGTGCAGTCGACCCGGACACAAGGAGTGCTCGGCTGAGCAGCAATGCTAATATACGCAAGTCAGCTGAGCATCGGAGCGAGGATTGCGCCTTGCTCCCGAGATGAAGACCAGGAGAGGAGACCAGGCCGCAGCAACCAGAATCTCAGAGTCGGGGCGACGACGGGTTCGAGGGTCCTGGCGCCCGACTAGAGAGTTCGTGAGGGTACCCGATGTGACAGTGCAGTACCCTGTACATCGCCAACTAGACGGGTAAATCGAAGTCTCGGACGTCCGAGACGACGACCAGCGACGACGTGTGCCAAAGCCGAGAGATGCAAACGAATGCTAGAGGCATCCTATGCCCCTTGGTCACTAGGCGGTAACAGGAGACACCCCACGTTTTAGAGATAGGCCGTCGGTTGGTGGTGACGGAGAGTCCCACATAACCACTGGCTCTCCCGGCTGGTGGTACACTAAAAAATTTTTCCATGGGCAAAAAAAACGGATTACAAAAATTCACATTGCGATTTTTCTATTGGACCGCTCGCTCGTAACTGGAAAACCCGACGTCGACTTTCAAAAATACGAACGAGGAAGACTCCACTTTTGTTATAAGTCATTACGGGCGTGGAATGCGTTGCCGTAGTGGGTTTTCCCCGATAGCTACAATCTTTGTGTCTTCAAGTCGAAAGCGGATCGGTTTCTTATTGGTAGGCACGTTTACCGTTTACCGTGTCGGAACATCGGGCGAGATGGCGGTCAAGTCCAAACCTATTAATAAAAAAACGATGAATAGAGTTTTATAACAGATAATTTGTTGCTAATGTATTCTCATTCTGTTTACCTTCTCGCGAGAACTTGTTTGTAAGATTGTTTTGAATGGTTCGCCGTCACGGCGCCGGCGCCGGCGCAGACGCCGGCATCGGCAGTACTGTTTTTAGCATACACCGGGATTGTCGTATTGCGCGGACGCCAAAATCTTGCCAGTTATAAATACTATAAATTCATTCAGCGTGTTTCAATATTGAGAAAGCGTGATTTTGTTTTGTTTTTTGCATCGTGTCTTTATTTACGAGTTGTTTAGATAGAGTACGAGAAATACGCGGCCGATCACGGCCGAATTTTGCCGCCAAACTAAATTGCCAAGTTCTATGTGTAATTTAATGTAAGTAATAATACTTTTATACTTACAAATATCACCGTATAATTGTTAATACTATCAGTTATCATCTAACGTTAAGTCACAAACTAACCTAATATAACCAATCGCTTTTAGCATTAAGGTCGCCATTTGTTTTTTTAAATTTTAAAAATGTATCGTGTTGTTTTTATTTTTGTGTTGTGGAAAAGTGTTTCCTATCTACTTATAAATTGACGGTTGGTATGTATTAACATTTTTACGGTGACACGCTATTCGTATTATTTACATTTACTGTTTTTATTATATTTGCAGACATATACATGTATCTATCAGTGTTTATCAACATAAGTTTGAGTTTACTCTGTTTCCTTATCAATTATGAGAAAAAAAAACTATTAAATTAGTCGACCGAAGCGCTGTTCGAAAACATTTTATGACTTTTGTATCTATTCAGACTATTCGTGTTTCAATAATAGTACGACAACAGTGAAGCGTTTGTGGATGCTTGATAGGCTTGCTGGCATCGATATAAACCAATGGATGTGCCCTGAGTAACTTGAAATTGGTAAACAAACTGCGTCTCTATGTGCGTCGTAAGTAGTTTACACATAACCAATCTACTTGACCCCTAGAATCGCTGGCGGCGCGATATGCTGTGGTTCTACTTATTTTGGTTGTTGACAACGAATAGTGCTAAGTAAAAACGTCTGGCGTTCACCGCCTTCTGCAACCGACTGGAACGGAATGAGTGAGCTCACTCTTCCCAACAATGACATGATTCCATGCGCCCTGAGGTTTGGGAGGACACATCTGTGTATTGAGATCTTTGCTTACAGGTTCATTGCACTTTACTAAATTTAGTCGCTACTGATTTATATAGCGACTAAATTTAGTAGTACTGAATTCAGTGAAGTAAGATAGCGTTCAGTAAGCTAGCATCCTAAATCCAGAAGCGAGGATTGGTGGCTTCTAACTTGCTTCTAAATTCAGTCAACTAAATTTAGGCAAGTGTAATAAATAACTTCTTCGGATTAGTATTCGATTAAAAAACGGTACAAACATGATAGTTCATGTTCTATTCTTCCAGACTATATTCTACCTGTATTCCAAATTTCAGCCCGATCCGTTCAACATCCATATATTGGCATTTATAATAAGTTTGAATAGGATTAGATTACACCCATCTGGTCAAATTCCAGTCTGGTAGATTCCGGTGTGGACGCAAATACAATCTGGCGTCAACAATTATTGTCATATGGCTTTATTACCTCGGAAATACTAGATTATGTGGTTCTGAAAAAAATACTAAGTTCTAAAGTAACACCGGACACAAACTGCAAGTGATGCAAGTGCTCAGCCCAGATTGCAATATTAGTACAGATACAGATATTCGAGACCAGGGCAGTGCTTCAGTCTCTCCAGCGATGCCGCATTGACTATCGCTATATCGAAGTGTTGAAGTGTATCTACAGTAAAGCCACAATGTCTGTCCGATTACAGGACCAGTGCACAAAACATATCCAGCTACAGAAAGGCGTGAGACAGGGAGATGTTATATCTCCGAAACTGTTCACTGCCGCGCTGGAAGATGTTTTTAAGCTACTGGACTGGAACGGATATATGGCATCAATATCAACGGCGAATGCATCACTCACCTTCGGTTTGCCGACGACATAGTCATTGTGGCGGACTCGTTGGAGGACCTCGGTGCTATGCTCAGGGACCTCAGTAGAGTATCCCAACAGGTAGGTTTGAGGATGAATATGGACAAGACGAAAGTCATGTCAAATGTTCATATCTCACCTGTACCGGTTATTGTTGGGATTACCACACTCGAAGTTGTTGACGAATACGTCTACCTGGGTCAAAAGATCCAATTAGGTAGATCCAACTTCGACAAAGAGGTCCAGCGAAGAATCCAACTCGGATGGGCAGCGTTCGGGAAACTTCGGCACATCTTTGAGTCCAGAATACCCCAATGCCTAAAGACGAAAGTCTTTAACCAGTGCGTGTTGCCAGTGATGGCTTATGGAACTGAGACGTGGTCCTTAACTGTGGGCCTCATAACGAAGCTCAAAGTCACACAGCGAGCTATGGAGAGGGCTATGCTCGGAGTCTCTTTGCGCGACAGAATCCGTAATGAGGATATTCGCAAAAGAACGAAAGTGGCCGACATAGTTGAAAGAGTAAGCAAGCTGAAGTGGCAATGGGCAGGCCACATCGCTCGCAGAACCGACAACCGATGGGGAAGAAAGGTTCTCGAGTGGCGACCACGTACCGGAAGACGCAGTGTTGGACGGCCTCCCACTAGATGGACAGATGACCTCATAAAGGTCGCTGGAAACCGCTGGTTGCAGGTTGCGCAGGACCGTTCGTTGTGGAAATCTAGGGGGGAGGCCTATGTTCAGCAGTGGACGTCTTGCGGCTGATGATGATGATACAGATATTTGTTAATAAATCAAAAGAATTTACACGTCACATATTACATAAATTAATATTCGTACCTATTGTGGACTTTCTTTTAAACTAACAGAAAGTAATTTTACTTTAAATTATCAGAAAATGGTATTCGGTATTACACAATTTAAAATCCTCCACAAATATAAGACAATCTTGGAGAGCTTTTGTTACATAAATAAGAAACATTTCTTTAAACAGCATACCACACATTGCACCGTTACGTTAACTTGACTTAACGTATATAATGCTAAGTAATACTTCAACAGCCTAACTTTTGTAAACCAAAAATATCAACATTGAAGTTAGAGTTCAAGAATAATTAGAAGTTCGATACTGGAGTCTGGGTGTTTCTATGTATTATAAGTATGTATCTCCGTGTCTAAAATTATTTATACACGTATTATACATCAACCACTTATTATATGTCAACCATTTAGCACTAATACCACAGCCTAATAAATCACTTTATACTGTGCTAATAGTATACACTTGGTTTAGTGTGGGGCTAGTTAATATATAAAGAGTCTAACCCAACATTAGTTATTTATTTGAACGGGGCATAAGCCATACATTAATGTTAAAAAATTCTGTTTCATTGCCAATCCTTAAATTTCCAATTCAAATTTTGGAAATGAAAACAATAGTGCTTAATTTTAATGTATTGTGCCAAACGCAGTAGGTACAAATCAGCTATTCCGGTTAAGCTTAAAGTAAGCTTCCGGTAAGCTTCCTCTCACAGATGCAAACGTTCTTTCTTTTACCGTGAAATTAAAAATTAAATTAATAACACTTTAAAACATTTTCAGAATGAATAAAAATTGAAGTGACGAAAATTACTTCTACCGCCTCTACAATTCAGCAACATTTAAATGTAAAAAATTAAATGGACACAAAATCTAGAAAGTTGGATTATTATAGAGGTATTTTATAAAATGGCGACTACACAGAACGAGTTTAATGAGTTACTACCAGGTGAAGGCACAGCGAGAAGGATATTTGATAAGGTGAGTATTCCTACTGGTTTTTTTGCAAAGCAAAAAGCGTTACTGTTATAACTTGCACGGGTTATCGCAGAATAATTAGTACTAAGCCGACAGAGAGATTTGACCTTAATAAGAACAACTTTTACCATAGTGCAAAACCTTGTAATGTCGAAAAAAATACATATGTTCCACGCATAGAAATAGTTTTGTAGCACTGCTCTATAAGTATGCGTATTGCTTACCATCGGACCAAAGAGTTTACATATACTACGTATAGAGTTGGCACAAACACAAACGCTTTACACCGAAAGCACGGGTAGCATCTTTCTTGCCTTGTCGCTCTTGGTCTTGTGTCATACTTTTGTCGCGGCACATCACTCTGTTGTCATAGAAAGTAGGCACGTCATTTACTTACGATTGACATAAAGGGACCGAAAATCTAAATCTAATCTAATCTAAAAATAATAAGAAAACGCGGAGTGCCGTACAAAAATAGTGCGCCACAAAGTCGGAACCATTATTGATTTTCAGATTGATTGATAATGTACGGCATCGGTTATACGCTGTACAAAAATCATGCGACAAACAGAAAAGATCGAGGGTTGCAAGTTGCAATCCCCGCTCTTTCATGGTCTGGGAGGTTATTTTTAAAAAGTACGGCTACGGTTCCGTAACATTATCTAGCACTCAAAAGTACTTACTATCAAAAAGAGTGCCGTCCAAAAAATATTGTTCATTTGAATGCTTAACGATAATTATCTTAATTTCATCGCATACTTGATTTATAAAGGTGAAAGGTCATTTTGATCCTGTACCTACGGCAACTTTTTTTTCAACATTATATTGCTAAAAACAATTGATATGTTTACAGTATTGCAGCTTAAAATAAAGTCTTATAAAAATGTAGTACCTATAATAATGTGTTGCGAAGTATATGTAATAAGGGATTAAACAAGGCATTGTCCAATACATCACCTGTATAGCTACAGATGTACTGCTATTACGTATATCAGTGACGCGAATTCCCGAGATTTCACCCATCCACTAAAGGTAGCGGTTCGCGGGAAGACCGCGATAGGCACTTGACATTATGGAATTGTATGGGCATCAATTCGCGCGGACACCGCGACAGGAGACCGAGATACACAAGACACAAGTGTCGCAGTCTCGGCACGAACTGGCACCCATATATTCCATAATGTTAATTGCCTGTGCCTGTCGCGGTCTTAGCGCGAACTTGTACTTTAAAGCGTATGTCCCGCTTCGCCGCCTTTCCAACGCTAATGCCCGAGCGACACGAGGCTAGTTTTTCAAGCTAGGATAATAAGAGAAACAACATTATTCACGAGTAACATAAACATTTATTATCTTAACCCACATCTACACACATCCTTAAATAATGATTATTGACTGTCAATTACAGCGAAACTTTACAAATCACTTGCATGCATTAATTTTAAGATGAACGATCCTTTAATGTAACAATCTAACAACACATGAAACTTTAGATTTTTGAAGGCGGTGAAACGAGTGAGAAATTGTGCTACCTACTCTTTAGCTTGCCAAATACTTAATGAATTAACCCAAACTCCTTGAGGACTTGTAACTTCGTTGGCGGCTGAAAGCAAAGTCACGGCAAAGTGGCCTAAGTTAGAGTATAATGGCAAAACTCTTCACGTTCCGGAAGTGACGTTCGGCGCAACACGCCTAGGATGCAGCGAAAACAGTGCAGTGTTGCCAGGGCGACAACAATAACAAGCTACTGTTAGTAAGTTAGCAAACTAATACTTCTAGCTTCGTGCAGACAAAACTGGCGGTGCGTCGCGTTGTCTACACGAAGCTAGAAGTTCTAGCTTGGTAACACTAGCTTGCAAAACTACCTCGTGCCGCTCGGGCATAAAGCGCAACACTAATATGTTGATGATGCGAATCCATAAAATTTCTCCAACCTTTTAAAATTAATAATCATTAAAATAAGTTCACGTCGAAAGAAGTTCTACTATTGTACGGAATAGTTAGTTATTTCTCGATTTCTGCGATCGTCCCAATTCTATTGTAGGTCATCATCATCATCCACTTTCGTCTACTGCTGGACATAGGCTACTCCAATAATATGCCACTCGGACCGGTCCGGTAAATAGGCTTTACGTTTCCAACCTCGCTTTCGTAATACTCGCAGCTCGAAAAAGCGACATTGTTTCATGGTTGATGTTCCAAAGACATGAACGAAGAGATTTGACTCTACTTTTGTGATAAGAACGTCAAGGCTGTGGAATACGTTGCCTGAGCAGGTTTTTCCCTACAGTTACAATCTTTGTGTCTAGAAATCGAGAGTGAATCGGTTCCTTCTAGGTAAACACGCTCCATCGTAGACCGTATCATCGTTTAACATCAGGCGAGATGGTGGTCAAGTGTAAACTTAAAAACACAAAAAAAAACACCTGCCTTTTGTTATTCGTCACTCCACCTAATATCAGGGCGTCCTACACTACGTTTGCCTATTGTAGGTAATTAAGGCTATTCTATGGTTCCATGTCCTATTGTAAGAGTTGTTTATGACGATGACTATACTCTTTCCGGTTTAGAACGGGTCTTGATGGAATCCTGTTTTATCAAATCGAATTTTAATGCCAGTAGAAGAATATTTAAAAACTACAGATAATATACCTTTTATAATAATACAAATAAACATGTCAAATATAATTACCAATTTCGCCTATTAAAAGCTAATGTTTGAATTTATTTAGAGAAAATTATCAATATAAAATACAAACTGTACCCTGCCACGCTTCGCTGTGGCACATTATGATGCAAAAAGTAGATAACAAGAACAAAATTAAAAATTTTGATTAACCCCCGACTACCTCGTATCTTGGATTATCTGTATAACGTTCTACTACTTAGTCAAGCCCTTTCATTTGATACCCATATTAAGGGAGTTGTGAAAAAAAAATGTTTTTGTGGTAGCGGCTATCTTGGATTTAAATTTGTCATAGTGCAAAGTATTCTACTAGTCAAGCCCATCATTTGATACCCATATTGAAGTAGTAGTAAAAAAATAAATAATTCGGCATTTTGTGGTGGCGGGCATCTTGGATTTGAAATTTGTTATAGTGTATAGTATTTTACTTGTCAAGCCCTTTCATTTGATACCAATATTGAGGTAGATTGCGAAGAAATATTTTGTCCGCCATTTTGTGGGGGCAGCCATCTTGAATCGATATTAACCATACATAACTAAGAACATCCGCACGAATATTAACCTTCAAATAAAAAAAACCGCATCGAAATCGCCCCATCCGCTTGAGCTCTACGGTGCCACAGACAGACACACAGAAAGAAAGAAAGACATCGACGTCAAACTTATAACACCCTCTTTTGGTCGAGGGTTAAAACAATCCTTGATGCGGATTATACATCATTGTAAAATTTCAGCTCGATCGGTGCAGAACTTTTTGAGTTTTTGAAGCGTACAAAAACCAATATAACATCTTTTTTATGTATAGAGATTGACGCTACTTTTGGGGATATTGAGAAATACTTAGTATGTAAAATCATACTAAGTATATGAAAAACATAACATCATTTAGTGTACTAAACAAATTCACAATATAAAATCGATATAAATTCATGATTACGTCTATAAAATTATATTATTTGGGGCCGGAACAGTTCTGGACTCTCACCCTGCCTAGCGATTCTGAACCCATTCGGATAGGTCCGATACGGAATCTCATGTCTCGGTTTTTGTCTTATCTGCTTAGAATGACAGAAACAAGGATTGTCATTCCAAATTTGAGCAGTATGAATTGCGTTTAGAATCACTACCCTGGGAACCCCTTTTTACGTGGAGGAAATGTATTTACGCATAACCTTCCACGCCGTGCCTCCCTAAATCGCCGTCTCCTATAGGAGACTCCGAGTTATGTCGGACTAGACACCACAAATGGTGCACCTATTAACCCAAAACGATGTCTGCTTTGCCTCGCTGAATGGCGAAGGTTATCCTTTGATTTATAAATGAGGCACCTGTATGTTTGCTAGTTTTTTAGAGTAAGATCCCAGGGCCGCCAGACATCTCGTAATTTCTGATGAACGAAATATGTAGGTACCATTGAGTAAAGTTAGTAGGTTCGTACCTACTAAGAACACATGCTTACCCGCTAACTTGTTTAGATGGCCAATTTTGAGATATGGATTCCAAAAGATACATATCATATATACTTACTTACTTCACGTATTCACTTTGGTCAGGAATGATTTTCCAAATAATATTTATTTCAATCGAGATTTTAATAAACAATTTATTCTGATTTCTAGTAGATTCTTTTAAAATTTAATACACATAATATACCAATATAATGATAGGTAAAACGGGGAAAAAGAAAGTTGTTTAGAAATCTGAACTTGAAATATTTTTCTTGGTATGTAGATTTGAAGATATCCTCCCATAAATTTGACCCTGGGCATAAACTTAATAGATAATCCATTCCTTTCAATTCAATTCACTTATTCGAACCATAAATTTATAAGAACACTCGGTAACGTCATTTACAAAAAGGCAAAAATCTGTGTAAAATAAAATAACAATGTCAAAATGTATTTTACTAACGATGTTATTGTCTCAATTAATAATAAGTCTGCTCCACAGTATGCGAACAAAGATGGCAGAGTCCTATGCGCCGAATTAAAAAAAACATCGAATCGCCGGAATACGAGCACGATCTACCTGATAATGTCCTTGAGAAACTTACAAGCACAGCTGAGAAAGACAACTCAGCGTCTATTGCTTACAAGGATTTCGTACTAATGATGACACAAGAAGGCTACAATGACGGGAATAAGCAAACCACTCGGACGGATTCTGTGGAGTCCGGACATGTGGCAACATGGGCTCAACGTGCCCTGATGATGTACGTGACAGCGATAGTCCCAGAAAGAATGCCAGCATCAGGAGTGTACAGTAAGTTCAATTTAAATTTACACAAGTAATAAGTATTTTTATAACCGTCCTTGATCCGACCTTACCGTGTTTCTCAACAACGTACACAGTTGAATGGAATTCCATTACTGCCCAGTTTTAAACAGCAACGAATTCTTTTCATGAATCTTTTTTGTTTTAAAAACATTTTATTCTTAAATTTTGCAGTAATTACGAGTACAAGGCAAAGAGATGGATTTTATTTTTATTGTCTCGGTGACGAGATTTTTGACAGAGATTAGGACTCTACCCACTATTTAGATTTTTGTAGTTACTGCGATTTCGATAATAGTTATTTGTTATACAAGAGTGCAAAGTTGATTTTTAACCGCGTGCTCAATTTTGATGACCGAGCTAGCGAAGGACTCTAAAATTGAATCACGAGCGCAGCGAGTGATTCAAAATTAGAATCCTGAGCGTAGCAAGGGAATCAAAAGAGCACAAGGTGAAAAATCTTTGCACTCGAGTGCAACACGTAACTTTTCATTCCACCTCAGCGAGGAAATGACTAAAAAAACTACAAATTTTTAAATGTTTTCGCGCTAAGCAAATTAAAAAAAAGTAAGTACACCAAGGAGGTTCCGAGTCTGAGTTTTTAACATATTAAAAAAAATGTATGATGCATTTGGCACCAAAGAGGTATAAATAAATAGGTTGAATTATGTTTTGAATTCAAAACCTCAGTACACACGATGTTCTAAATTCAAATTTACTTTAACCTCTAGAGGGTAAAAACGACTTTTGCGCCCTGATATCGATGAGCAAAAGTATTCTTTCCGAGCTGGTGGGATGAAAAATTTATTTGGCACCTCCAAAGTATGATCTACCAAACGAAACATAAACCATCAAAATAGATCCACAATTGGCGGAGCTATCGGTTAGCATACATAAAAAAAAAAATAAGAATCTCCTCCTATTTTCAATCGGTTAAGATGTTCAACTTCAACTTCAACTCTTGGTTTATGGCTTTTATTGTGGTTTAGCCTTACAATTTCGCCAATGTCAAGTATAAATATAATATATAGTATAATCTACCATTAAATTCTTGGTTTATTGGTTTTTAATGTGATTTAGACTCACAATTTCGCCGATGTCAAGTATAAATATAATATATAATCTAAATTTTTGAAGAAAAAACGGACGAAGCGTACGTCAAAGCGCCATTTTCCCTTTAAAAAAATCTAATATTGTATAATCTAAATTTTTGAAGAAAAAAAAAACGTTCAGAACAACTGAAGAGTGACAGATCGGTAAAACAAATACGTCAAATGACAACAAAAAAGCAACGAAACCGAAATGACAAACGGACGCCATCTGTGGCGCATTTAAAAAGTTCTATTTTTGTCTGCTTTTACATTTCCTTGACATTCTGAAAATCACAGGACGGCGAGATAAAAAAATTAAAATGTTAACATTATCAATTTTCTTGAATTTTAATATTCTCTAAATATAGAGTGACGGGACGAGTAGTACACGTGCCTGGTGGTAAGCAACACTATTATTGAATAGCAGTGCCTTATTATCTATAATAGCACAGTCTATTAAAGTAAGTATTTCTTTTTACTGTGATAATAGGTTTGCACTTGACCACCATCTCGTCTGATGCTTAGCAACGATGCAGTCCACGATGGAGTAGGTTAACCTAGAAGAATGATACAACCGATTAAAAGGTAAAAATGAAAAACAAGAAGACTTTATCAGCTGACTATATCGAGCAACTCGATCTTCCGCGCAAGCACGGAATACTCGCTGGCTGACTATTATTATCATTGTATAAATTCAGACCAATAGAAACTGCGTTGCCAGACATATTGCATGCCTCTAGAAGAAGAGGCTAGTTTGTATAGGTCAATTATTTAAATGTTTTGTATCACGCAAATAGCAAAAAAGATTTTTTTAATTTGTAGAAAATGATTAACTTTTAACTTGGACCACCAGATTTTATTCAACAACAAAAAAAAGATTATTATGGTCTTCTACGTAGCAATTTCAACATAAGAAGTCCAAATCACTGCTTAGCATTGAACTGCGCTCGTCACCTAGATATAAGTATAAGAAGATTTATCTCTTTGCACTGTAATTTATGTGAAAAGATTGCTGTTCCAACTGAAACACGGGTAATGTTTGCGTATTACTACTTGGCGGTAGAATAACTGGTAAAGGTGTGGTACCTCCCCAGGCGGACACTATGTAAAGTCCTACAAAATAATAGCAACGTAATCTATTACGAAGTCAGTAATTTAAACAGGTTTGTGATAAATACGGAAGTATTACTCTGTCTATGTATCATAAGTATTTACAATTATATAAGTATTGCATAAGCTATATGGTTCCCATAATACAAACGAGCTTTGCTTCGTTTGGGGTTAGATGGTCTATTGGGTGAAAAAAATGTTGGCCAATGTTTATATATTTAAAATTTTAGTATGAAAATCAACGTGGTTATTACACATTTTAAATGAAAACACGGGAAACACACGTTTGATATAGTCAGTCTGACTCCCAGCCCCGAATTTTGGAGGGGGTCACCAGTACAAAGCCTCAGATTTGGGGGGGGGGGGGGGTATAGAAATATAATAAATCGAGTAAAAATACTTTACCAGTAGCGCCCCGCGGTTTTACCCGCATAGTTCCCGTTCCAGTTGTTTTTCCGCGTTAAAAAATCGTCCGGCGATCTTTTTCAAGGAGAGTGCACGCGCGTTGTCACAGCTCGTTTAGCACGCCGGGTCATTTAGCCGGACGCGATCAAAACTTGATTCAGACTGGACTAACTATACCAGACGTGAGTTACCCGTGTATTTATTTAAAATATCTAAACTTGATTATTTAGACAAGAACTTGAACTCTATAACAATTTGTGTAGAGCTTTCTACACAAATTCTTGGTCTGTACGCTGTAATGAGTTATATAAATAATAAAAAAATGCCCTTCCCAGGGCTACCTGTCAACTCATGTAGGTTGGCTACGATATTTCATTGAAGCCTTTGCTGATAGCGCTATAGAACATCGAGGACATTAACACTGAGACAACCCTCCCCAAAGTTTAGTGGCTGATTGGAGATGACACGTAATTGTAATTTATAAATAGTACTACTTAATGTTATAAACTAGGAACGGCTTTAAACCACAAAAAAAATTGTCAGTCATAGGAACTGCTGATAGAAGTGAAAATGTATAACTCAGAATTTGATAGCTTACTTTGGAAACTACGCGGGTGAAACCGGAGGGCGTGGCCATGAGCAGGGTCATCTAGAAATGCTGACACATTTCTACATGGCCTAAGGGAAATGCTGACGCATTTCTGGATGGCGAATGGCCATGGTCCTGAGATTCACCCGAAGACTTCTTATCATTCCCGAGCGTGACGATAGAATTCAATTCACAGTCCATGAAAAACCTGTCTGTGGCGCGCAAAAAGAAGTTTTCACTTCAAAAAACCAGTTGGAACCCACAGTCTAAATAAGACTGGAAGACAGACTCCAGACAGACACCAAAGTCTTAGTAATAGCGTAAACATAAATGTTCCCATTACTGGGGCTCGGAGCCTTCGCAAGGTGGTGGACCCAGTGCGGGTTGGTGGATGACACATGACCTGGAAAGATTCTAGCTACATGTCGGTTTCCTCACGATGTTTTCCTTCACCGTTTTAAGTAAGTGGCATTGGCATTATGCACATGACTTCGAAAAGACAGCGGTGGGCGTGGGATCTGATTCCGAGTGCTCCGGATCGGCAATCACCGTTCTTTAGACCAGGCATAAATTAATCACTGTCAAAATTACTTTTTATACGGTGGTAATAGGTAATGATTTTGTACGGAACAAAAGATTACCTGTACGTCGCACTCAAAAGTTGTGTTCTGGTATAAAGCAATTAATTATGCATTCAAATTTATTTACGCGTGTGAACGAAAACCGCATACAAACATTATACAAGGTTACGCGAACCACTGTATCAGTCCAAAGAATCGTATTTTTCTCATTACCGTATTTTGGACTATCAGCGGCCATCGATGTAAATTAAAAGATGTGCCCTGAGCACCTTGGAATTGTTAACAAATTGCGTCTCTGTGTGTTAGCGTCAGTGGTCTACTTGACCCCTAGAATCGCCAGCGGCGAGGTTTGTTGCGGTTGTACTTATTTTGGTTGTTGACAACAAATAGCGGTAGGTATAAACGTCCGGCGTTCACCACTTCCTACAAATTACTCGGAAAGAATGAGCTCACTCTGACCAAAGATAATATAATTCCGTGTGCCTGAAGTTTGGGAGGGCACATCCTTTGATTTATATCGATGTCAGCGGCGTTTTATCATCACAGATCCCTTTCCCGTTATTTTCCTATGAAAGTATATATTCCGTGGCTATTCCAGTCTACAATATAACAATGTTCTAAATTTCAACTGCATCCGTTCTAACGTTCCGACATGATTGAGCAATAAACTTCCAAACACCGACATAATTTTAGTAACTAATAATAATTATGTGTAAACATAAAAATTATGCACCCATTGTTGAGACAAGGTTGAGTCAAGGGCAACGCCATAATACACGCTGGCCCACACACACATCATCGAAAGATGCCCTTTTCCCAGACTAAAATAAATATTATGTTTATGTGCTTATCTTGTATCGTTTTAAATTTCTTTATTCCCACGTATCTTCCAAACGGCTCGGTAGATTTTTAGAAGAAATCGTCAGATTCATCTCCATCACCAAGTGTCCCTAGAAAAATAGGTAGATAGATCTAGATAGTGTATTGTATTACACAATGTTTATTTTCTGTTGATTTTTGCAGTCGGGTTATCAAAATTAAAGTTATTAGAGTATGCCGGTTTCCTCACGATGGTTTTCTTCATCGTGAAAGCCAGTGGTTATAAATTGGTACGTGCATTGTACAACTGTACATTGAAAAATACTCCGAGATGCAAGTGGATTTCGATTTCATGTCCTTACGATTGTCAATCGGAAGGCATGTCACGGCATACTGGAACTTTTGTTTATTACTCAGACGATATAGAAGACGATGCGATATATCGTTTTGTGATGCAAACGTTGACCACGCTACCAGGTGCGGTCCGAAGGGGTCACAGGAGACAATGAACTAAGGAAAAAAAAAGAATAGTAAAGAAAAGAAAGAAAGAAAAAGAAAAGAAAAGATAAAAGCGAAAACTTACAGCTCAAAATTTGATACATCACTTTAGAAATTTCGCGGGTGAAACCGGACGGAAATCTCCAAAGCATGGTGATCTTTAGTGTTGAAGATTTAAACTGTATTGGTCGGTTTTACACAGTTTCACTGAAAGGTAAAAATAAATATATAATTGAAAAATGTGACTAAATTACTTCCACGAGTTATTATGAAGCTCGAATTGCGAGTCATTGTAAGCATTCGTCTAGATAAGTCTTCTAAGTGTGGCCGCCAAGATTAGTATTATAAGCATCGCCATCTAGAAACGCGTCCCGAGTAGGTTCCGAGTTCACCCGCATATTTATTTTAGTTACGAACGTGACGATTAGGTACATTTACATCCAAAAATCTGTGTGTGGTGCGTCAAAAGAAGTTTTCAATTAAACACTTTTGTGTTTAAACAGAATGCTTTCTAAATTCTTTCGAGGTCAGCGTCTCCTCACCCGGGGTCTATCGCCGAACGAAAAATGACTTAGCTTAGATATTTCTCTCTCTTTTCTTTTCACTTGCAATGATAGAGACAGCAATAGCCGATTTAGTTCAGCGGTAGAGGCGTATTGGGCCTGTACTCTCTTCGGCTAATTCTTAACAATTAGTAAGATTGATTATATAACGGTTGGCATGAGTTGCAAGGTGTGTACCTCGCAACTTAGTACATTTATTTTGTTCTACTCCTTTATACAGTGTTTAATCTGCGTTTGCACACGCAGCTAATATTATGATTGTAATGACTTGTTTCATTTAAAACTACTATAATAAATAATAATAAAAAACTTTTATTGCGGCAAAAAACTATACAACTTGTCTTACATGCTATTACAATCTAAATTTCAAGCAATAAGGATGTCAACACTAATCACCAAATTAATGTTTTCTAGTTCTTAATTTTGTATTCTAATCTAAATTAATTAATTTCCATTGTACTTATAATTACAAACATAAATATGTGTAAGCTAAGATCAATTAATATGTTTCATAGATTTTTTTTGTAAATTCGACGTTATCAAGTATATCTTAGATGCCTAAGGTTCGAAATAAATGAATTAGCGTAGGTACTATAAGAAGTAAGTACATATTTATTATTTTTAAGAGGCTTCAGAAAAGGAGGATGTGCTCAATTCGGAAAGGAGGTTGTATGTATGTATGATGGTAGATATGTTGCGCGATATTGCCGCCAATTGTGAATCGATTTGTTGGTTATTTTTGTTTGGTAGATCATAGTTTAGAGGTGGTTCCATTTAAGTGTTATCGAACTTGGCGTGGCGGCTTTTGAAATATGAATAAAATATTCAAAATTGCTTTCAATTCTCTAGCGTCTTATGAAATTTGGTGGAGTCTCTAAATTTGATTTTAAGTCAAAGCTGGTTTTTGATCTTTTGGAGAAAATAAATTACTTATTCAGTTATCAATAGGTCTACGTTTCGCTACCAACCGATAACTATTTTGTCCAGTCAGACGGGCACTCTCTACAGCTCTAATACCTTCGACATTAGAACCGAGCGGAATGTTGATAGATGGTAAGCGACCTGACGGTGCCACTCTAGTACCATGGTCTCTAGGCAAGGTGCTGGCTTGGGACGCTACTTGCGTAGGCCAAGTCTACCGTCTCATGTCAGTCAATCCGCTCGCAATGTCGCAGTTACAGCCGAAACACAAAAACACGAAACACAGGCACAAATAAACAAATTTAATAAGTACTCCCAGCTCAGCGCACATTATATATTCTTTGCGCTGGCAGTGGAGACAATGGGCCCGTGGTCGTCCGATACCAAAAATTTTGTGAATGATCTTTCGAAACGTTTGGTCTTCGCTTCAGGGGATCCCAGAGCTGGCGCCTACTTTGCCCAAAAGCTGAGTTTAGCTATTCAAAGAGGCCGCGCAGTAGTGATCTCGACGGCGTGTTTAATTTGTAAATTTATTTATTTTTATTTTTATTGTATGGTATAATAATATTATTTTGTTTTTATACATATGTAAATATTAAGTTTTGTCAAGGAGTGTGACAACAATTAAAGTTACAAAAATGAATTTTCATATGCAATTTGGTAATCTTAGACCAAAGACAATTACCCATTTGACTGACCGTACGATTGCTCCTCCGTCGCATTTTATAAGCATAATTGCACATCTAACCTACTGTTCCCGTTGATTTCTTTGCTTCCTGCTCTGTCCTTAGAAGTTTGGATAACTTTTTCTCGTTTTGTCCAATCATTGGTGGAAAGTAGTACCACGTGACATGGAAATTCGGCTTATCACAGCGTGATTTTTTACCTCGTCCTGCGCCCCCGATGGTGACTTATGAATTAAAGGAGATTTCAGAAGAAAGGATGTTTAATCTATGTCTTAGACCTTAGACCATACTTTACTAAGATGAAGTATTAACTAGTATTAGACCCAAGTATTAGACCATAATACTTTTTGGTATTTTTTTACATAGTGCTAAAAAGATAGACGATAAGAAAGGCTAAACAAACATTTTAGCAAGTTATATCTTCTATTTTATTTTATAAAAATGACCATCGAACTCTTAAAAACGGCAGAAGCGGCAAACGAGCTTTTACTATGGCGATGCAAAATCAGGTGACGTCTCCTGATTTAGTCTCAGTCGCAACAAGGAGTTGTGTACGATCGCTGACAATTGTGTACGTTCGCTGACAATTCAATTTTCAAAATTTTCAAACAAATTTTCGCCACGTTATTCTTTAGATTATATCATACCTCATCTTCGTTTCTTTAATTATATCGATGAAAATGACATATTAGTTTTAGTTACATCGTTAACATATTAATGATAGTCGCCTATTATGGCAGGTGCAAAACTGGTCTGCATAAAATAATTTATTATTATTGTAGAAGTAGGATTCTTAGAAAAGGCACTGCTGGCACTGTAGAGCTGAAACGGATGGGCGATGCGGTTTTTTATTTGAAAGTTAATATCCGTGCGGATGTTCTTAGCTATGTTTGGTTATTATCGAATCAAAATGGCCGCCTCCACAAAATGGCGGACAAAATATTTCTTCACAACCTACCTCAATATGGGTATCAAATGAAAGGGCTTAACTAGTAGAATGTTGTACAGATAACAAATCTTAGGTAGTCGAGGGTTAGTCAAAATTTTTAATTTTGTCCTTGTGTTTTTTTTTTAAATAAAAGTGACGATACGAGCAGGACATGTGCCTGATGGTAAGCAACATCCCTGCCAAATAACAGCACAGTGACACGCAACTATTGGATCATGAAGAGTCCAAATCATTACTTAGCACTGCACTGCGCTCGTCACCCAGAGATATAAGATGTTTTATCTCTATGTCTTGTAATTTAACTGAGATCTAATCATTTTCGTAAGATGATATTGCTAATATCACCTCTATTTTCGTAGATGTAAAGCACGAGATATACGGTTGCAAGCCGCCAGCCATCTGCATGATCATCATTTCCGTGGTGGAGTTGGCCCTCTTCTGCTATGATGCCACCTTTGAGGACGAAAAAGGCAACCTGGTCCCTCTGTTCGAGAGGCCTGTCACAAAGGTCCTCCTGTATAGGCCCTCGCAGCGGCATCAAGTTTGGAGATACGCTACGTATATGCTGGTGCACACCAAGTTCGTATAATTATTTTATTACCAAAAATTATAGGTATCGCGTTAGAATGTAAACATCAACAACGGTGCATAACAGTATGTTACGAGACATTTTGAAATACCTACTAGCTGTACCACGCTTCGCTGTGGCATATTGTAATGCAAAAATTAGATAAAAACAATCCTTGTTGCGGATTATATATTATTGTAAAATTTCAGCTCGATCGGTGCAGAACTTCTTGAGTTTTTGAAGCGTACACAAACCAACATAACGTTTTTATATATATCTAGATATAGTACGGTATAGTGTAAAGCTACAAAAGATTAAAAAAATTGGCAGTCATAGGAACTGCCCATAAAAGTGAAAAGTTATAACTCACAAATTGATATTTTTTTTAATAAAGAGTAACAAGACGAGCTGGACATGTACCTGATGGCAAGCAACATGCCTGCCACATAATAGCACAGTGACACGCAGCTGTTGGAACATGAAGAGTCAAAATCATTACCTAGCACTGCATTGAGCTCGTCACCCAGAGGTCTAAGATGTTATATCTCTAAGCCCTGTAATTTATCTGGAAACATTGCCCTTCAAACCGGAACACAGTAATGTTGTTACATTGTTGTGTAACATTACTGCTTGGCGGTAGAATAACTGGCAAAGGTGTGGTACTTCCCCAGGGCGGACTCTACCAAGAATCCTACCACTACTAAACTTTGGAAACTACGGTAGAATAACTGGCAAAGGTGTGCAAAAACCGCAAAACATTATCTTATAAATAAAATCGTATCTACACGTGCCGGTACGAGTCAATGACCTGCAGAAAGAAAACCCCATAACTACTTTGTCACGGTAAAACCGAACAGATTGAAAAACCTACGCATTGATATTGAATAACTAAATAATTATGCAAAACAGGTTTTGAAAACATGTTTGCTAAACTGGATTACCATAGAAATATTACTATCTATCAAAAATGTCTTTCACAACCAAAGAATAGATAATATAAAAACACTGAATGTGTTGGAAAGCGGAATGTAAATGTCGAGAACAGCCGATCCGATTTCGTTAATTCTTTTTTTAACATTCCTTGAAGTAGGTAAGTATAATAATATAAAATACACTTTGAGCGAGCATGGTTCTTAAGCAGAGAAAAAAAATGCCCTGAGAAAGTCTAAATACTACACATACTACATCTATCTATGCTCCCATACAAACGATTCGTAATAGTCAATTTGAACTTTAATACCATACTTTAAAGTTCAAGTGTCAGTGGACAGCTGGAACGGCCCGTTATTAGTACTCGTAGAAGTTAACACGTTTTATAGAGGATGCGTTTGTTGCTAAGTAACGCCTAGCCATGACAGCACAAGGCCACGCTGCTATTTGAATCTTCTCAGCATTAGTCGTGGTCGTTACGCGACGTCAATAGTTACAATAGCAGCATTTTTCTACTACAATACTATAGTAGGACAGTCGCAAGTTTATTCCGAAATTACGTTTTTCGTAGAAAGAGAGTAAACGTCCAGATATAAATAAATAAATATAGATGGACATTTTACACACTATATTTATTATTTAGATACCTATCACTACATAGTATAAAACAAAGTCGCCTTTTCTGTCCCTATATCCCTATGTGCGCTTAAATCTTTAAAACTACGCAACGGATTTTGATGCGGTTTTTTCCAATAGATAGAGTGATTCAAGAGGAAGGTTTATATGTATACGTATCAAATATCAGAGAAACATGGATAATTTTAAAGGTTTCTAATGTAATGTCATAAATAAACAATTTTTTTAGGCTTATTTAGCAATTTAGCAAAAACGCTGCCTAAACCCTACGAGTTAGATCAAATTAATGTACTACAGTATTGTACTAAGTATAGGGAAAGAGGAATTGTTTTACTCCAAATTTAATGCGTGCAGGCCAAGGGCAGTAATGAATGAATCAAAAATACTGGATCGATTTTAATCATGTTTTCATTGAGTGACATAGGCATATATCGATGGCTAACGGCCGAAATGGGATAAGCGCCACTGGTTGAATTTTAGAGGAGAGTGATTTAAAGTTCAAATAAAATTAAAAAAAAATCATAAAACTTAAAGTATAGCTTCCGAAAGTCTAGAAATTTGTATACATGATATTTAAGACACTAGCTATTGAATGGCATTGTTATGTTTTTAATATTTAGCCTGTAAACACTATTTTCTGTCGCTTATCCTAAAATGACTTCTAATTGCAAACAGCCAAAATGTCGTAAATGAAATTGCAATATGAATCCGTTCCAGTTAAAATGATATAACTACATCTTTTACTCTATTTAAGCTGAAGCAAAATAGCACTAGTATGAGTTTTGGGAAATAAAATTAGGGAAATATGGTATAACCGGCTGTCGAATGAAAATTGACTGAATGGAAAATTGTATCAAGTTCAAATTTGACAATATCGCGCCTATTCGTTTGATTATTTTTATGATGTATTTTGATGTGTTAATACTTTGAACATTAGGTTGATATCTAGACAGAATGAGAGAAGATTTTGGGCTTGGCCTAGAGTTCTAAGTAAGGAAAAAATAATACTTTTAAAAATCAAATCTGTTTTTAACAGCCATAAAAAAATTAAAACAGTTATTTAAACACAGTAGCTACAGTACTTATTAATAACAGTTGCTCGTATCGTAGTAACAACAATAATAACAGTTTTAGTATAAAGTATCTAAGATCAAGTTAACTTAAAAATAATATAGAGGTCTATGAGGCTAAGCTTACAAACACAAAAAAGGACAACGCTTAAAAACAATCAAAGATTATAAAATAACAAGTACACTAGCCATGTCAAAAAGTTCTCAAGTCTTTGACTTATGCAATAAACATATCGCAGTATGTGAAGTAACATAAACCTTCTCTCTTACTCATATTCGATATCCGACTCAGGGAGTGTGTCCTTCACATTGTTAGAGCTTATAAGGCTGTTTCATTCATTTTGAAGGAAATGAGGAATCACGTTATCTCTACAAAGTTTAAGTAAATCATCATGTTTTACCTTTGATAAAGGAATTTGAGACTTATAACATGCTGGTGGAGTCATCTTAATTTTTGGTTGAACTTCCACGCAAAAGGATTCGGCATCGTCATTCATCGAGTTTTAACAAAAATTACGTCATCTCTTTTTTCTGATATGTAACAACGCGCATCTTACTTATTTTACCAGTTAGATTCCCTTTGAAATATTTTTCGCTGATTGAATCCCATCTACTAAAAAGTCTTTAAACTGTAAAAATCCACTTTATACGGTTCTGGATCTTGTATTGCTTTTGTAAATATTGTGTACTATTGTGAAGGTGCGTAAATGATGCTATTTTTTATGTTTCTTTCTATAACGGCATGTACAGAATCAACAGGCATGTATGTATGACCTGTCAGTAAGAAGTTGATCTGTATAGTTTCAATGTTATTGCATGTTTGCAATGTTGAATGTAGCATTGCCATGACTATCCTATTTTTATTTTGGCGAGGGCAACAATCGGAGTAAAGCAACAAATATTTTACTAAGCCACGTTCATCAACTATGCGTATGTATTTATCAAGTATTGTTGAAATTTCGTTAGCACCTCTCTTACCATTAGATTCATTCCAACAGTAGCAATTCATATTTATTGCTACTACGAATACCATTTTGGTACGCACAAAAATTATACACAGCTAATTTACGGGAATAAAATAATAGCATACTGTCTCCACATGGAGTATTCAATACCTTTTGGAGAACAAAACTAGCACATAAAGTGCTAGGGTCATTTCTATGAATGTTTTGGCGAGCTTTAAAAATGGTTATAGCATTCAGTTTTTTGTTGTGTTTTGTTTGTGTTCAGGCTACTGAAGCTCGGCGTGTTGGCGTTTGAACCGACCGAACCGACGTTTTCAACTCTTTTTGATTACGTAAACGACATTTTCACTTAAAATCAATTGTTATAAGGATAACTTTTCATTTTGCTTTTTTATCTAAGCACCAGAACTGTTTTAAGTATCGGTAGCAAAAAAAGACTAAGCGACAATACATTACTAAGTTTTCAAAGGGGGCAAAATGTAGTAACCGCCATTTTGCTATCTAGTTATCAACAACGAAATAAATATTAAACTCCAAAATAAAATCTAATTAATGTGGCCTAACTATATAACCGACAAATATGGTTAATAAAATAATAGGCATAAAAGACTAAATGGAATTCTACAAATAATTCTTTATGGCCTATTTACTTAAACGCATATTTCTAAATATTTCTTTTCAGCTAAAAAAGGTTAACGTTTAAATAACAAAAGTTTACAGCAGGGACAAAAAGCTTAAGTCCAATATTTTAAAATATTTATCGATCAACAACCAAAATTAAAATTCTCAAAAAAAAATGTGTCGCTTATAACAACAAAAAAGTGGCTTCGTCTCCTGTTTTACTACTGCCTAAACGACAAAAGTTTCACTTAGAAGCATGTAACACAGACCAAACGACGCAGAAAAAAACGGCGATTCTAACCATATATATAAGTCCATACCTCAAAAAATGGCGCTTATCCCATTTCGGCCGTTAGCCATCGATATATTTTATGCCCGTGCAAAGTCGGAGCGGGCCGCTATGTTTTTATATACAACGTTCATAGTTTTTCTGTAGTGTATTTAATTTAGTATCAGCATTACACCCGTGCGAAGCCGGGGCGGGTCGCTAGTGGATGATAATTTATCTTTTTGGCCCGCAATCGAACGAGGCGGTAAGACTTCACTTATTAGAATAATAGGGTCGTTTAGGCTGTAGAATGCGTTGCCTGAGTGGATTTTTTCCGATTACAATCTTCAATCCCAAGTCAAAAGTGAATCGGTATCTTCTAAGGTAAACATGCTCCATTGCAGACCGCATCGTCACGTAAATCAAGCAAGATGGCTCTCAAATGCAAATAATAAGTTTTTTTGGAAACATTGCTCTTCAAACCGGAACACATTAATGATTGCACGTTACTGCTTGGCGTCAAAACAACCAGCCAAGGTGTGTTGCTTCTCCACGATGACACTTCAAAGAAAATAGCTTTACAGGGATGTTAACACTAATCACAAATTAATGTTTAATGTTAATTTTATGATAGTTTGTGTAAATATTATAATTTAATCCTATTATTATAATGTAATATTACGTAGTAAATTTATTATAAAAGATTTTAAATGCTATATTTCTTTTAATCTGTTGTCACGTGACTGGAAACACCAATATGACTTATTACGTCACTAGTCGCAAAACAAGCTATCGAAAACTGACTAAACTGTTTACTTTTCTGCATTTTTATTATAGTTTGCAATCTTAGCGACGACGATTTTGATTGTTTGTATTTAAGTAATGATAAGAAAACACATAAACTGGCCATACAGTCATGAATCGTGACCAATGTTTTGCGACTTGTGACGTCATGTCAGTCGTTAGTGTTTTAGCGGGAAAATTCAAAATTAGTCTAATATTGTACATTTTCTCATGAAAAATACTAATATTATGAAACAAAATATTTTTTTAATGTTAAACATGCCTCAATCTTCAAAATAAAAGTAATTTCGAAAAATAATTAACATCCCAAGTTAGTGTTTTCCAAATACTTTTTTTAATATTTAAGAGTTTGTAGATACCGATATTATAAACAATATCTTTCGAGGTTATGTGGTATCAATCAACCCGCACTTGGCCAGCGTGATAGTTTATAATCTAGACTCTTCTTGTGAGAGAAGACCTTGACTCCTAATTATAGGAACACAAAGTGGGCTGGTAGAATATGCCGTTTGTTTTCAGCGCATTACACCTCCTGCAGAATTTGGTGATACAGTTGATCCTGGGTGTGCCACTAGACATGGTGCATCGTTGGTGGCGCGTGTCACTGGTCTATTTGGCGGGGGGTACCGCGGGAGCGCTCGCTAGCACCTTCGTGGCCGTGCCAGGAGACGTTGTGGTGGGGGCTTCGGCTGGCGTCTACGCTCTCAGCACCGCGCATATTGCTACTGTTATTATGGTAAGGCTCTTTTTAATCGACTTCAAAAAAGGCAACTTGAATTCACTAGAATCAAATGGCGCTAAAAGCGATTTCTTTCAGGTTGCATAAAAGTGTCCAGTATCTGGTACTTGCTTAGGCCAAAACATGATTTGATTAGTTTCTGACCCTTTAAATTCTGCGCGCAATGGCGTCGCATATGAAAGGATATTTTTCACATGTTTCAGAACTGGTCGAAAGTAAAGACGGCCATCATCCAGGTGGTTGGGTTCGTGATAATACTGTCGAAGGATGTAGCAGTCGCACTGTTTTTGCCTGAAAAAAACGACATCGCCCTACACGTGGTCCACTATACGGGAGCTGTTGCCGGTACGTACAATACGGCCGTTCATGAAAATGTTTCCAACCCCTTTACCGTCTAAGTTTTTTGAAGAGAAAACTTCATTTGTCATAGACAGATTTTGCGTGGGCTATGAATTGAATTCTAGCATCACGATCGGGAATGATAAGAAAATTTCGAGTAAACTCGGGACCATGGCCATTGGACTACTAGAATTTTTAGATGGTCAAGCTCATGGCCACGCCTTCCGGTTTCACCTGCGTAGTTCCAAAGTAAGTTAACATATTCTGAGTTATAAGTTTTCACTTCTATCGGCAGATCCTATGACTGCCAATTTTTTTATATCGTAAGTGACAAGGCGAGCAGGCAACATGCCTGCTCATAACAGCACAGTGACACGCAGCTATTGGAACGTGAAGAAACCAAATCATTACCTAGCACTGCATGCACTGTACTACTGCACGGTCATCACTTGCGGGTCTACCGCCTAATTAGGTAAATCTACTTTGGCTTTCCTATTGCTGTCTCTACAATTTTAAGCGAAAAGAAAAGAGAGATCAATGCCAAAGCTAAGACAGTTTTAGTTAGGAAGTAGGCTATCCGGAGATATAAGGCTTTTGGCTTTAGCTTTGCTGCGTGTCGCTGTGCTGTCTAAAGGTAGCGGTTCGCGCGGAGACCGCGACAGGCACTTGACATTATGGAATTGTATGGGCGCCAGTTCGCGCCGAGACCGAGACACGTGTCGCGGTCTCGGCACGAACTCTCCTGTCGCGGTCTCAGCCCGAACTCGCACCTTTAGGCAGGCGTGTTCTTCACTTTACACATGCACCTGTCTTGCTCGTCTCGGGACTCTATTTTATAAAAAAGTCTCGTAAACTTGTTTTATGAAGCGGCCACTTACGGCAGAATTTTCCTCATTGTGTGATGTGTATACGAGTAATATCTATACGATCTCGAATAAAGTAGCTACAGACTAAAGAGGCCCCGCAGTTGTATTGGGAATTTCATTACGTATTCACACGTTTATTTACTGTTATTGCATTACATTTTAGATGACTTTTAATTGCTATTTATTTGTATATTTCAACAGTTTAACTAAGTACGTCATAAAATTTTCCTATCGTTTAACAGATTTTTTTGTCTAGAGTGTTATTTTAATTTGAAGTTTCGATATTAGTCTTGTGATAAACGTTTCTCATTCTCACGGGTAGAATTAAGTATTATTTGACCCGTTATGTGATATTATACCAGCATAATTATGCAATAAATTAGCTTAATTAAAATCCAGTCTGTAGGAAGTCCTTAGGGGTCTAGTTTCGCCAAAATCGGCAGGCATCCAAATGTGTGTGAAGTGCACCTTTCAGTCGCTGTGTTCATGCGCTTTAAACGGCTTATAAGGCCTCAGACTGTTGACTCACTAGAATAAAAACAGTATCGACCAAACTACTGAATATTTAACTTTGCAATTCATAAGTATATCAAGGCAAAGTTCAGGATATAATATATGTACTCTACACTTAATACGATTCAAACCACGATACCATTCCTCTTTGTCATCATCGCAAGTCGCAAGGTAACCGTAAATTTTTATAAATCTCTGTTTTCTCAATAAATCCATGAGATAGGTTCTTGAGAATAAGCATGATAATTTGAACAAATATAGTAAAGGATTAATCAAATGTAGTTTTTTTTAAACCTAGTTATATTATAATTGTAAACGCTTATTTCATCGTCAATACTTATAAAGAGAAAAACACGTACAATTCATGCTACGAACCTACAGTGTTACCATATACCGCTTCGGCTACTTTGGGGCTTAAGTGTGTTGTGATGAGGCGTTTTCCAGACGCAAAAATATTGCCAAGTGGCACCACTAATAGTTTTTGTGAAAATTCTCTAACAAAATAAAACAGTAACGGCGAAATTTGGAACTGTCTTTGACAGGTATTTTTGCCTCTTGAAAACACCCCATTGTTTGGTTGCCGTATTTAGCTTCTAAAAAGCGCCTAAGTCCGATCACCGATGCTAAAAGTAGCTTGAGACAAGAAAGGGTTGCGTTAAAAATGTCTACCAGTATACCTAAATATAAATTTAAATACAAGTATGTGAGAATAGAACTTGTCTCCAGGTCTCCTGGTGGGAATCGGCATATTCCAAAACCTGGACGAGCGCCGGTGGGAGAGGAGGCTGTGGTGGGTGGCCGTGGTCGTCTACTGCTGCCTCATCATCGTCGGCGTCGTGGAAAACGTCTTCTGGCTCTGGCACATCTCTCTGCCGAATGCAGAGAATCCAACCGGAGATTAATGTTGTGATGAAGATGTTAAACTTTGTTGTTTACGTGGAATTTGTTTATTACTGCATTTGATTTAAATTTTAAAGACATATCTTCTAGTGACCACGGCGGTAGTAACGCTTCCGAAACGTCGAGGTACCTAGTTAAATGATACCTAATTTAGATCGTAATTAAGTACTGTCTATTGTTTACAAGATTGAATTTGAAAGTTAGTGAAGTTAGAAAGATTTAAGATAATAGTTGTTTAAATGTATGTTTTATTGTACAGTACAAATACAACGCAGCGGTATTGTGTAATTAGTAATTACTGTTATGACTAAGTCAATTATGTGTTATGTGAAACAATACGATACAATAAATATTTTTTACACAAACTTGTAGTATTTTAATTCGGGAATATGTATGTACTGTGTGTATGATGGATTTATTACACCAACAAAAACCCTGAACAAAAGGTCAAGATAACAATGGCTGCCACACCGGATACGACGTTGCGGCAGATTCAAAAAGCGACCTCGACAGCTATCTTTTTAAATTGACAGGGTACATAAATGGAAAGAAGAAAGGAAGGTCTTCAGTATCAGAACCAAGAATCATTTAACTGTTCAACATTGTAAGTTCTAGGTAATGAATCATAGTAATTTTCTGGTATTAATATCTAACAACCTACCATGTAGGTACAAGTATAAAATATTTGAACTATCATAGTTAGTTCGTTTAATCATGAAATGTTTTTGAAGTGTTTAAAATGTTTCAGGGATTAGCTACGACTGAAATTTATGCTACATATAATTTCTTAGAATAAGAATAGAATAGAATAGAATAATTTTATTTCCAGAAACATGGTTACACACTTTAACAGAATAAAAATCAGAATTTACTAAACAATATACATTTGTTGATTAGCAGTGAGCTCCAAACTAAGTGCAAGACTTGTATCTTGGAGCTCGAGTGCGAAATTTCGAACAATAAATTCGTTACAGTTAGACTATAAATTATTTATGATTAAAAAGAACCCTTTTAGGCAGTTATTATAATGTGAAACAAACGTCTAAATAGAAAACATTTTTTTTACTTTCTTAAATAAAACAAAACTACAAGTACTGAGACATGAATGATTATCTAACCGTGTCTGACAAACTATTAAGCTATCCACTATATATGAACTATTCACTATATAAACAACCTATGAGTTCCTCAGTGTCATCATACGTAAGACCCTGTAACCAGGCTTTTAGTTTCTTTTAAGTTCGAATTTCTGCAAGTGTTCGCAGTCTCGCAACCGCCCTGACACGTTGTTGTAGGTGCAGACAAGCGAGTACGACGGCGCACGCCTAGCAAGGGATGACTTGGCGTGAGGCAGTGGCAACAAGTAAGCCCTGGTAGAGCGCTTAGCCAATAACGTTAAGTAGTCTTCGCGAGATCTCAAGCAAGAGTGAGTCCTCATGACAGCGTTGAAAACAAACAACTGTCGAACTCTTAGGACGTTGAATTCGGAGTAGATTAAGTCGGTGGAAAAACGAAAAGGCTTCCTTAGCAATACTTTAATTAGAGCTCGTTGTGCTCTCTCGACCGTTATAAAATACGTCTTTCCAGCGCATCCCCAAATCGAAATGCAGTATTGAATGACAGACTGACATAGCGCGATGTAAATGTTCTTAAGGAGAGATATAGGTGCACAATCTCTCAGGTTTTTCATTATATGAATTAATTTACGCACCCGTGATGATATGTCGTTTATGTGGTGTTTAAACGAAAGATTCTCGTCAATTATTACTCCTAGGTATCTCATACTCTGGACTCCTTCAATGACGCTACAAGAGCAAGGCAAAGATTGAGATTGGGAAACTGTAGAGCAACAATGGATTTTCAAACGTATTTGAGAGGGTGGACGAGAAACCGAGGTTTTGCTAAAAGCGATGTATTTAGACTTACTCGCATTTAGAGTGAGTAAATTATTATCTAGAGTATCAGCAAGGACAGCCAGACCACTCTCGGCAAGACGAAAAACCTGACTGAGAATAAGAATTTATTTATTGCTATACTGTGTTTACAAAGATCTTATAGTAGTAGCTTAAATGTACAAACAGTGTGCCCAATTACGGACGTGCAATATGTGTCACATAGTGACAAAGTACTAATTTATAACAAGTAATTTAGTTACAATACAAGTAAGAATAATAAAATGTGTAAGTGCTTAAGCTTACCTAAAAACCTATAACATTTAAAACATTCTTTAAACATTCCAGCGTCATGAAGTTTGTTCCCGACGAACTCTTCGCAAACTCAACCGATATTAAGGAAATTTAGTATTTATATATGTAATAAGCAGTGCCCCGCGGTTTTGCCCGCGTAGTTCCTGTTTTTTCGGGATAAAAAGTAGTCTATGTGTTCTTCCATACTATAATCTATCTATGTTAAAAATTTCAGCCCGATCCATTCAGTAATTTTTACGCGAAAGTAATTCATTTATTCCATAAAGATTATAACTACAATGTACAGAAAGGATTTTACAATTAATTTGTCTAAATATATATCACAGTTAAACATTGAGCCCCAAACTAGGCTGTGCCTGTAGTTTGGATTGGTGAAATTTGAATAGACACTTAGGTAGTGTCTATTCAAATCTCACCAATCCGGTAACCTAGACCAGCGCGCCTAAACTACAGGCACAGCCTATAGTTTGGGGCTCAACTCTATATTTAGACAAATTAATTGTAAAATCCTTTCTGTCCTATCCCCTTTCCGTAACTCTAGGTACACAGTTACTATAATGTTTACATTATTCAATTGAATCTGATATAACAAACGTCCATCCATATCCTCACTTGCACACTTTCGTGTTTATTATACTAGTAGGATTTGGTCCAATGACCAACTCGAAGGATATGATAGTCTTTATTTCGATTAACAATGGTCTCAATAATTAAACAAATGTCACATCCATACAATGTTACGTGTTGAAAATGCACACGGTACTCGTATTTTTGCTGTTTGTAAGTGATTTGCTTCTTTTTTATTATCACTCATATTTTCGTTGAAATCTTTGAATGCATTGAATTTTCTGTAGCATCTCAATTGTCAGAAACTGTTTAGTTTTAAAAAAAAGAGAAAAAAAATCTAAAAACATAAGACAATTTTTTTTATTAAATTTTTTTTGATAAAAAAGTCAGATGTAGCCAGCTCAAAATTGAATCGCTGACACGACGAAGAAGAAGTTGAAATCTTTTGTTAGATAACTAACTACTTACACAGTAATCTTGTAATTATGTTCGCATAATGTAAATCCGTTATTAGTCGTAAGACAGGCTGTTAGTTAATGAATATCTGTAATAAATAGGTTATATTTATTATGTATTAGTATTATTAGTTGCTTAACTAATATTTATAAAAGATAGATAATAGGCACGTACTAGCAGGGATAAAATTAATAAACAACGTTTTTAATAATAAAAATACTATTTATTCCATTCAATACATATCACAACATGAAATCATTGTGCGTAATAATTTACAGGAACAAGTCTTATCTATTTCACTTTGACAAAGCATCAAAATACTGTCTTTTTATAATTATAAAAATAAATATTTTAATTACTTTTAATTTGTGCGTATTTATATAAAACTTATACTAATTGAAAATTTATTTAAGTAGGTACCTATATGGAGTTTCATTGACTGGTAGTACAAAACCGACAGAGGGCATACTATACTTACTAATGGTAAGAATAAAGCCCTTTTGTTTGATGAAAGTACAAAAAAAAAAGAAGGGTGGCACTCGGAGACTGCCGCGGTAAAGTTATTGCATGTTGCATGCATTTTTATCAACATAAGCAATAGGAAGTTAACAATTTTTCGGAATTGCTTTTATTTTGAAGAGTAACATTTGTTTACCATTAAAATATCACGGGAAATCCGTTAAGTTGGCAGCACTGCTAAGAGCATTTAGTCTGTAAAGCTAATACAAATAAGATTCAAAGTCGAATGACCGAGTGGGGAGGACGGCGTTACGGTCTTCCATCCCTCTTTCTTGTGAACATAAGAAAGAGATGCACGATCACTAAAATTCGGTCCCCAGGCCCGCGATAAAAGCTATGCAATAGCTTAAAAACAGTTTCCGTACATTTTCTAAGCCAAATGACAATTTTTTAAAAACAATAGATTTAATTGTGATTTAAAATTTTGTACCACAGTGAAAGTTCTCCAAAGTTTTGAGTATATCACGCCCCTATATCAGGTTATACCCGTTCTGTGCAACCTTAAGTTTATATTATTAAAAACTTCGATATTTATTTAGACTGCCATATTGTAATACATTATAATTGGGGACTACAGTAAGAAAACCGTATTATAGTTGTTGCCAAGCCTGCAAATGGTGCACCAGTGGCACACAGAATTCTGCTATAAATAAATTATAAATTAATTATAAGTAAATTTTCGAGAATTAACGTGCCCCCGAAAAAGAATTGACACTATAAGGCCTGGTTGTAGCTATCTATCAATTCGTAGCACGAATTCATCCTTAACCTACGAAGGCAATACTTAAAACTATCTTAATATTAAGTAAAGCACATTTTACATGAACACGGCTATTCTTCATCTAACCTCGTTGTGAATTATAACTTACATATTATAGTGACACCAACATATCTGTAGAACAGCCAAAAGCGGAGCTACTAACACCCATAGACACAAGTCGTCTAATTTAGTAATAGGTGGCAACACTTTTCGATGGTGGCGCCATCACTACATTCTGCAGATATGTTGGTAGTTCTGTTATCGCCGTGACGTGGCTAAAAAGGTAAACAAAATGGCTGACTTGATCACGACACTATTGATTTACAAAATTGGTACGTATTGCTGTAATTTCGACTTAAATGAAGACGATATTAAACTAAATTAGAACATGACATGAGTTATGGCAATACTAGCATTCATAGCGTGTACAAAAATTTAAAGATGAAAACAATTTTTGATGTACCTAAGTAGGTACCTACTCAATATTTTTCAAACTTTGATACCAACTTAAATTTTATCAAAGCTTCATATAAAATTATAGCGGAGAAAAATAATAATTTAACCAATAAAGCGATTTTTTATTTTATTTTAATCAATAAAGGCCTATGGCATATGGCTTCAAATAGTTTCTATTGCCTAACGATATTTCAGCCAGCCGGGAAGGCGCAGTACCAAACTGTACTAAATTTCGATTAGTACAAGAAAACGTCGAAATAGGTATTTTGACAATAGGTTCAAAAAGTTTACTATTAAATATTCTCGAGGGCTAATCATCATACTTGAATTATAGCACAATATGCTTATTGCAATGCTAGTGCTAATGCTATCAGTTGGTAGACTGTCCAGTAAAGGCACTTATCTTTTATGCTACAAATTGAAGATATAGAAGAGAGTTGCTGACTGTGCTAGCTATATAACACACGTCTAAACCGTTTTACCATGTCATTTTACCTTTTCACCATGTAACGGTGAACGGAGTCTTACATACTATGCTTAGCTTCGTATAAAAATCCAACATAAAACAAAACAACAACAAACTTACTCGTAGATAATGTTAAATATCTTTGTTGTTCACAATTTGTACTCGAAAGGCACACGGGGAGGGATCCGAGGGGTTGAAATAAAGGATATTTAAAAACTAATTGATGGACGTTAGGCAGAAGGAATAGTTACGGCTGGTATAGTCGGGAGAATGACGACTGCCAATCCGGAGCCCCTGGTTTAATTCCCACGCGCACCACACTTCGCGTTTTTTATCGACGCGACGTCATGTAATCTAGAAAAATCCGATTCACTCTTGACTGGAAAACACCAAGAGTGTCACCCTTGAAAAAAAACACAGGGGAATTTATTTATTAAATGTAAGTATTATTTAGGTAAAGCTAGAGTCTACTAGCGCACCTTAAAAAATGATTTTGATCTTTAATCATAAAGATGACGAGATTTTAAATAAATTTTTTTCGTGATTGTGTATTTTGTGAAATTAATTTTAACGTACCTATATTTTATTTGTATTTAATTTTGAAATTGATAAATTGTAATTATATTTTTATGTTATGGGCCATAGCAACCTGAAATAAACTGATTTTTTAATTATTTTAAAAGGTTTTAAACTGGTGTTCAGTGAACATTTAACAGTCTTACAAATATAATATAGTCTAATAAATATAAAAAAATAAGTAATGTTATTTGTGCGCGATGCAATAGTACAGTAATACAGAACTGAACCGATTGTAATCAAAATCTGTTTGAAGTTTGATCCAAATTAAGAAATAGGATAATTTGTAGCTGTAATGGCAGGAAAACGTTTACAAAGTCTGCTATTGACAAAAACTTGCCTTTTCTCTATTATAACCTTCTGCTTAACGTCATTAATACTATTACCCCAATCCGTCCCTTAAAGGCACGTACATAAATACTTACGACTATCTAAATTGTGCAAATGCAGTTCAAAAATGCTAACTAGGAATCCATAAAAGTAAGGCACTATACAGTATACGCGTACATTCATACCTTCAAATCATAATGAGCTGTAACGCACAGGAATAGAAACACTAACACAATGGCAACATTCCAATAAAACTAGAGAAGCTATTATAAATTTACTACAAAGAAAAACATTTCGCTTAGGTACAAAAATAGTTTTCCTAACAATAAGACGTTTTCAGACGAAAACAAAATGTCGGAACTGCGAACAAAATGGCGGTGGTATTTTTTTTTGTAGTAGGTACTGCATTGCTATCGCCAATATTTGATTATGGCGTTGTATAACTAGGAATCCTATGTTAATTGTGACAGAGGGTAAAAGGGAGAATAGATTGCGGGTCCGTGAACAAAATGTATATGCGGGTCATATGAACCACCAGGAGATCTATGTAGGATGATAGAAGGGTATAAAGTAATAAGATTCAACACTATGCCGTCACTTGAAAGCTGTCCAGTTGAGTGCATGTGAATATAGGGGTTGCAACACTCGATCATTTCTCCTTGTCGCATGATTTTTGTACGGGGTTAGGGAATAATGGATAAGAAGAGGTATTGAGACTATAAAAATTGTAAAATTTATTTTTTTATTGTTATTTTTGTCGGAAAAAATCTGATTCTCCGGCGATTTTCAGGGTAAATTTGGCATTGGTTTCATACAGTTTCAATAGCTCTTCTAATCCATTACACAGCAATGCCGCACCCATGCGGTGGTTCATTTGACCCATAAATAATTGTGTTCACGGGCCTGTAGTCTATATCGCCAATATTTGATTCTGCCGTTGTATGTAATTATACACAATACATACTGTAATTTCGGCGAGTTAATTGTGAAAGAGGGTAAAAGGGAGAATTAAAAACATAACTAGTCACGTTTTAAGAAACTTGTTGTGACTCAAAATTGACATTGAAATATTAAATCATGTTAGCAGTCGCCTTCTATCGTAAATTTGTGGATTCATTTTTTTCCGTCTGAAAACAAGATTTAGATTTTTAAGTTATAACTAATACAAAAGGACGGGTTTATATTTAATACAGACATACAAAGAGAGAATATTATGCGACATGCATTTATAATCACATTTTGTAGAGAATTACAAAATGTGATTATAATGAGACAATTAAGGCTTGTTACCGTTGGCTAAATTTAGTCGTCTGAATGTTGTCGCTCCTCAGTTTAGTGAAGTGTAACATCATTCAGTAAGGTAAGATACTAAATTCAGAATCGAGAACTGCTTCCTTCTAACTCGCTTCTGAATTCAGTCGACAAACCTTGATTCTGAATTCAGTCGTAAAATTTAGCCAAGTGTAATAATCATTTTACATAGAATCATGGACGTTTAAAAAAGTCTTATGCAGTCTCGCTAAAACAAAAACTGTGTCACTAGAGTCGGCCACATTTACACGTGTGCGTTGTCAGATTGTCACTGACAGGCTGACACGCACACATATACACAAGTGTAATGACCCACTGATGTGTGCGTGTCAGCCTGTATGTGACAGCGCACACATGCATATTATGTGGCCGTCTCTATGGGCACAGTTTTCGTTTTAGCGAGACTACGTCCGGCTTTCTTTATACGTCCACGCATAGAATAAGTTTATACTGTGTCTCACAAGGCGTTGGCTTTGTTGGAGCCATAATCTGATTGTGAGACCATAGGTTTGTATTGTAATATAAAATTAACTAAGGATGGAGTTTATTATACACTTGCTATCGCTTTTCTGGGACGAGTCTCATTTAAAATAAACACAATAAAAACATTTCAAAGAGTTACGGTAAGAGAGAGTGGTTGTTACACTACGCGAGGCATAAGCTGAGCTTTGCATTTGTGTGAGTGTACATGGATAGTGTAGGTGTGACAACCGGCCTTAGGCGCGGCGCCATTCTGTCTCGCCGCGCTCCTGCCTGATTGGTGATCACTCACACTAATGCAAAGCTCAGCTTATACCTCGCGGAGTGTACACTATTATATAATACTAGCAGCGCTTTGCAGTTTTACTCGGCCTTCTACCGTCTTAACTAAATACGGCTATGGCTACGGTTGCTATTGCTGTCTCTATCATTTCAAGCGAAAATAAAAGGGAGGGCAATGTCAATGCTAAGACAGCTTTAGTTAGGCGGCAGACCTCCCGGGCAGTTCCGGTTTTTTTTGTAATTTGTGCAAGATAAAAATTTGTCTATTCAAGACTATAAAAATCCGATTCGATCAGATGTTCTAACGTGGTTGAGTAACAAACATCTATAAATTGACATTTATCTTATTAGTAAGACTAACAGGTTACTGAAATTGTATGGAAAGAATTTGTTAAAAATGTGCAACAAACTTGTTAGTTTTTCCATTCAAATTGTTTTCAATTGTTTCCGTCTGAAAATAGGATTTAGATTTTTAAGTTATAACTAATACAAAAGGACGGGTTTATTTTTAATACAAACATACAAAGAGAGAATATTATGCGATATGCATGTAATCACATTTTGTAGAGAAACGATTAAGGCTTGTTACCGTTGGCTAAATTTAGTCGTCTGAATGTTGTCGCTCCTCAGTTTAATATATGTAACATATGTAATTCAATTTGGAGTATAGAATACTATAGAATATGAAGACACAGACAGAGCTGTCAAATAAATACTGAGAAAAATGAGAATCAAAGAATAACAATACAGTTTTAGTATCTCTCTAAATCAAAGGAGTAAGAAGTCATTTATTTTAGGTTACAAACTACATATTTACTAAACAGTCAAATTCCAAGGGAGCTCAACAGTATGTCCTAACTAGGCACTGTAATCGTACCGGATGGTACACAACTCATACTAATATTATAAATTCGACATTTTTGATGGTTGTGGTTCAATCACGTAGGAACGGCTAAGCATTTCAGGTTGAAATTTGGAACAAGTTTTGAATGTTGTTTGGAAAAGCACATATGCATTTTACCTGGGGAATCACATAGCTATACATATAAAAAACTCTTATAATTGGATAAGAACCTACATAATCCTATGATTGTAAAATGGATGCGTAGTTTTGTCTAGTATTCCGAGGGCTCTTAAAGTTTTGCGCACCTTATATGCTACCTAAAATTATTGTGTTTGGTTTTCTGTGATGTAAAACTGCCAATTCATTCGTTCCAGTGACCTGAAAGTAGATGGATGCACATTATTGACATGCTAGATTCACAAAAAAAACTAGTAAGACAAGTCGGCGGCAAAGTGATATCTATCAGGCAACCTTAGAAGTATTATAAAACGGTTATAGATCGTGAACTTTTCCGTTTGATATTCTGTATTTTAAGTATGGCAGTCAGATGTACGCCGAGTCAGATAGTCTGTACTAAAGAGGTACAATTTGTGAAGTTGTATCTACTGTAATAGTAGTCTTACAGTCACTTACGATTACAGAGTTAAAGTAGAGTAGGAAGTTCGTAAAACTGTAACATAGCGACGACCAGAATATATTTATGAGGATCCCAACCAGTTTCTCTCAGTAGAGGTGGGCGTTGAATCAACGAACAGTTAATTTCAACTGTTTACTAAGCATGATCGGATAGACTAGTCTACAGTTCTCCGGTAAACTAGTCGAAGAATTAACTATACAACTATTATTTTAGTTAAGGCTATTCCGTTTATGGCGTAAACTAGTCGAAAATTTAACGGTTTCTTAGACTAGTTCACAGTCGACGGTAAACGGTCTCGTTTCGTCGACGCCAAAACCATCGACGACCCACCTCTACCTCTCAGTTTCTGGTCATTGCGTAAACTCCAGAGACAGTAAGCCTTTCAAACAATAACAAAACTTGCACGAGCCACGAAAAAATACTCGTTCCCCGTCAGGCGGAAAAATTAAAAAACCGCCGCAATGAATCGGTGTAATGCCGCTAACATAAAAACGGCGAAATAAAACATCGTGACCGATATGTACCTAGCATTTTACGAGATCACGTGTCATCCGCCAACCCGCACTTAGCCAGCGTGGTGGATTATGGCCTCCTTGACTCTCTTTGCGAGAGAAGGCCCTGATTCCCAGCAGTAGGAACATTTAGTGGGCTAATGAATCGGTTGAAAGTTTCTAAATCTGTAAAAAAAAAACGTACGTATGATCACGTGGCCTGCGCGAAGTGCTCCGTCCAGAAGATGTTGGCCAGGACCCCGGCCAGCATGAGAGAGAAGTAGAGGACCACGGCCGCCCACCACAGCCTCTTCTCCCACTTTCTCTTCTCCAAGTTACGGAGCACCCCGATGCCCACGAGAAGACCTGCAAATTTTATTATTATTATTATTAGCCTATACTGTCCAAATGCTGGGCAAAGGCCTCCCTACCCTCTCTCCATTTGATTCTATTTTGACTTAATGTTTCCCAGTGTTTTGAATAGCCGTCAAGGTCATCCCGCCAGAGTTTCTTTGGCCTGCCGCATCGTCGTTTGTGATCGGGCTTCCACTGAGTAGTGATTTTGGCCCAGTGAGCATCCGACATGCGGCAGACATGTCCAGCCCAGTCCCATTTCAAATTAGCTGTTTTTTGGGTCACATCGGCTATCTGAGTCCTGGAACGCAGTATGGAAATGGAAATGGAAATTAGACCGATCAAAATCATAATCAAAAATATTACAATCAAATCAAATTTCACAGTAGAATGTCAAACAAGCATATATCACTGCATCTATTTATATATAAATATATAAATCAATGCCACTTTTCGTTGTAAGTAAACTCCTCCTAAACGGCCCGACCGATTTGATTGTTTTTTTTTGTATACGTTTGGGTTGGGCCCTGGATGGTTTAGATTCCCAAATCACCCCGGCAGATGGCGCTGCAGTTGGTATCTAGGTTATTATCCGAGCGAAGCCGGAATGGGCCGCTAGTAGTATATAAAACAAAGTCGATTTCTCTGTCCCTATATCCCTATGTATGCTTAAATCTTTAAAACTACACAACGGGTTTTGATGCGGGTTTTTTAATAGATAGAGTGATTGAAGAGGAAGGTTTATATGTATAATACGTGCATCAAATAGCAGAGAAACGTAGATATTTTAAAGGTTTCTAATGCCATAAAAAACACATTTTTTGCGCTTACATTGCAAATGCTGGTTGAACTCTATGAGCTACATCAAAATAATGTACTTCAGTATTGGACCCCTTCAAAAGGTCTACAAAAAAGTCTGCAATAGTATATCTCTATCTCTTGGGAATAACCATTTTTATTAGTAGGTACTTATATCAGCTTTGCACTCGTGCGAAGCCAGGGCGAGTCGCTAGTTAAACTATAAATTTTAAAAACAACCCCTCGTACTTGGGATAATGATTGGGTCAAAAATAAACCATTCTAATTAATTAGTCCGTCAGGTTAATATATGGCCACGTATTTTTATTTTATCAAATTAATCATTTTATAGTCGACAATGATACAGATCATCAAATTTCTGGAGTGTGGAGTTATGACGTCACGTCTTCGTAAAAATCGTACAATGAAGTGACGTCACTCGAAGCTTCTAAGCACTGTATCTTCGTAATTTGTTGTTTGTGAAACAATAGAAAAATTACATCTAAGTACAATTTTTTTTATCTTTTTTGGTTTACACTTGACCTCCAACTCGCTTGATGTTAAGCTCGATGGAGAGTTTTCCTAGAAGAAACCGATTTTATCTCGAATTGACGATACCAAGATCATGAGAGAGGCATATGCGCAGCAGTGGATTAAGGTTAGTGCAGGAATTAGAGCTCTATAGGTACAATAGTAAGGCCGTATCCGTGACGGCGCAGGCCAAATCCTTGTTGTGGCCGATGTTTTAGTCAGTAGCGCGAAAACAATCATCTGGGTGATGACGATTGTTGCAGGAATTAGAGCTCTATAGCTACAGAAGTAAAGTCAAACCCGCGACAGCGTCGATGTTCAGGTCAGGAGCACGGACAACTGGATGTGGCGATTGCTGCAGGAATTCGAGCTCTATAGGTACAGAGTAGTAAGGTCGTACCCGCGACGGCGCCGGCCAGGTGCATCATCACGAATACGATCAGCTGGATCATGGCGATTGCTGCAGGAATTAGAGCTCTATAGCTACAGTAGTAAGGCCAAACCCACGACAGCGCCGATGTTGTGCTCTGAAGCACAAACAACCGAGTGATGGCGATTGCTGCAGGAAAAGAACTCTATATGTACAACACAGTAAGGACGTACCCGCAATAGCGCCGATGTTTAGGTCAGGAGCACGAACAAATGAATGTGGCGATTGCTGTAGGAATTCGAACTCTATATGTACAGTAGTAAGATCGTACCCGCGATAGCGCCGGCCAGATGCGCAACGTAGCCGATGTTCTGGTCGAGGTGGCGCGCGTACCGGTCGTACACGGCCGTGCCCACGTCCACCGCCGCCAGTAGTATGAACACGAGTAGCTGGATGATGGCGAACTCCATCTCCGACCAGTTCTGGAACACACGAAACTCTCTTAATGTGGTACAGTTCCAAGACAGGCCGCAATGTGCCGCAATAGACTGTTATGTGGCAGGCATGTTGGTTACCATCAGGCACATGTCCTGTTTGTCTCGTCACTCTATACTATAAAAAAAAGTTATTGTAAGCGCGACGATAATGCATCCTACGGCCGGCGCGCACCGCAGATTTCAGCACGATCGCCGCATGTCGCCTGCGGTTGCAGTCTGCAGTCCATCTTGGACTATATGTAGAAAACATTTTTTATAGCATAACTAGCTCATTTCCCACTGTTGGAACTCGAGCCTTGCGTCAGGAGGTGAGAATAAAAGCTATCCACCACGCTGACCAAGTGCAGTTGCGAGTAATCTTATTGAAATGTGCCGGTTTCTCTACTATGTCTTTCATCGTTAAATGCGGACAAAATGAGATTCGAACCGACGACTTCATGTCTCAACACCACACCAACGACGTTATCGGTCGGTTCGTACGGAGAGTGTTGGCTGCATTACCGAAGACCATCTGAGTGTTTAACTTACGCATGACCACCAGGGACAGAAATGCGGTCGTGGTAAAGGCTCTGAGCCGAGAGAAGGCCACTTGGAAAATAGCTAAATCACTACACTAAAGAGCACTAAAATGTTCTCTATTCCCCCTTTTTTCTTAATCCAAAATAAATGTTAACTCGGACTCAGTGGAGTAACAAAATTTTAAACAACAAAGACTTCGCTATTATTGCATCAGACGTTCTCACTTTTTTTCACTAGGCTTTTTCTATCTTGTTTTCGGAAGCAGAATGACAAAGTTCCGTATGCAGCAGAGGCCATCTGAGCCCAACTGCTATAGGTCTTTAAGCCACTCACCATGATGATGGTAGCGATGTGAGCGGCGATGAGCGCGTACACTCCTCCCGAGGCTCCCGCGAGATACACCTTGGGGTCGGTGAGGAGGTGGCCAGCGAGCCCGCCGCCACGCCCGCCAGGTAAACCAGCGTCACGCGCCACCAGCGGTGCACCATCTCCAGGGGTACCCCCAGGAACAGCTGCACTAGGAGGTTCACCAGCAAGTGTACCACTCTGAAATACGAAAAAATGTCTAGTTAAATTTTACAACTCAAAGTTTGGATATTTGGATGATTGTTTTGGCGGTGGGTCCATTGGCTTGCGTGTTCCCATTAGAACCGTCATAGCAGAATAACATGATTTCTGTCAGGGAATGATGATATCTTTAGCAGACTTGTATCATTTACCAACCCATTAGCCAGGCTGGTGAATTATGGTTTTAACTTCCGTGCGAGAGAATACAAAATACAAAAATCAATATTGCTGTTGGCAGGTAAGATAAGCTGATACAAAAGATTTTAAAAGTTGAGCCATGCAAACTGGCCTCCTCTTCTAGAGGCATACAATATGAGTGATGAAACATTTAAGTGGGCTAATATGATATTGCTTAAGTTGTAAGCTGATGTTGTAGTTACTAATACAAAAACAACAAACTCACCCAACATGTACGAGCATATAGGTGATGAACCGCCACGCCTCTTGCCGCTTGTGAGGGTTGTATATGAAGACCTTGGCGATGGGTCCATTGGCTTGCGTGTTCCCGTGGGCAGCGTCATAGCAGAACAGGACGATCTCCACCAGGGAGATGAGGATCATGCAGACGGCTGGTGGCCAGCAGCTGTATTCCTCTTCGTATGTGCCATCTGAGTATGTGAAGATGGTTTTGCTACGGGCTGTTGGGGTGGCTGTTTCGTTTCACAACACAACGGGAGCGTGGGAATTGGGACGGTTCGGAAGGAATTGAGACGGTTCAGAAGTAATTGGGACGGTTCAGTGATGTGATGTGGTTCAGTGATGGGATTCAGAACGCAATTTCGATATATTTTACGAGCAATTTTTGTTTTATTTGTTATAAAAATTGGAGAGGAATTGATTTTGGAAATAGAGTCGACATTTCATGTAAACAAAGAATTCGTGTGCCAGTTATTTTATTGATTAAGTAGTAATCCAAAAGTTTATTTTAATGAAGTAATTTGGGTTTTAAAGCAGCAATTGAGGATAAAGTGGATACCGTTGTTTACAAATAGTTTGGCGTTTTTCCAAATTTGCAACGAGACGTGTATTGCATGGTGTAGATGAAGGTCGATTATTTTTAACGATATTTGCAGGTATAAACATAATGAGCAAGTTTTTGTATATTTGTATTAATTATGATAAATGTTTATTTTAAAAGCAGTCGTTGGTTTTGGTTATACATAATAACACATTAAAAACGGCAATTTTTATAATGGATCGAATAAAATACAAAATTCACGTATGTTTTTTAGATATGAATATGTCAGTAAATATATAGTTGTATTTTTGGAAATTATTTGAAAACATATCCGATTTCATATACAGAGAGTTAAAAATAGAGAGTCGCGATGCAAACGACAATGGTTTCGGAAGTGGAGCACGCGCCGGTCGAGTGACCAATGTACGAGCAGTTTAAGAGTTGCGCCGGCGCAGCGTTTAACCAATTACGCGAACGATGAAAAGGGCACGTTGGAATTAAAATAATCGGATCAAAGATATTTCGCAAGATTTAAACACAAATCAAACATTTAAAATTAAAATAAAATCAAACCGTATTTTCAAAATAAAATAAAATATTCGAACGCGATTTTTGTTTCGTTTTAGGGATGTGCGGTAGAGGTGTAAACAAAACACAAACAGTAGGATAGAAAAAGAAAAAATAATTTAAGTTAGTTTCATGCTTAGTAATTACAATTAATACCAACACCATATTTTATAACTGAGTTAGCACACAATACAGACATGACAATTTATAATGAATGATTAGTTACAATATAGACAAAAGCTAAGCTTTTTACAACAACAAAAAAATACCAATACAAACTTCAATGTACAACGTTCAAACACAATACACAGAAGTAAAGTGAGAACTATATACACCAACTAAAAGCTGTATACCCCTTAAAACCGTTCAATAATCTCCTTACGAATGAATAAATATAATGTTGTTGGACATTTAGTTACAATACTAACTAGCTCCAGCTAGTTACTGTTGTGTGAGAACTAAGTAAAGCATATGGTTATATATTATACAGATATTAATATTTTGATCATAAGTACACAGATAATCAAATCGCCTCTATCAAATTTTCTCTAGCGTGAATCAATTCACATGAAAATTAAATGGAACCTTTTAAACACAAAAACAATAATGTATAAATGTGAAAATTTGTATGTTCGCTGAATAATCTTTGTTCTACACCGCGAAAAAAGTCGCGGGCAAAGCTAGTGTTATACAGGGTTATTGATGATCAGCCTTCATCCTTTTAAGGGGAGGTCAAGTAGATTAAATAAGTGAAATTTAGTTCTACAGCTTTTCATAAATCATATATTTTTTACCATATAACATTAAAAAAGAGTATTTGCCCGGTTTAAAAGCATCGAACTCTTCGTATCAAGGGCAAGCGCGCTCTTTAAAGCTCGATAAATGATGTGCCGAAGTGAATAAGCACTAAACAGCTGCTTAAAATGTTCAAAATGACAACAAATATGTAATGAGTTGATAGTTTTTTGGATATACAATGAGTTTTAATAAAAGTTGTAGAACAAAAGTGGTTTGTTCATACGGCACATGCCCTTAAACGGATGCAGGCTAATTACCAGTAACCCTGTATATGCGGGTCACGTATAAGATGAGCTTCTATTGCTCATTACCCATTGAATTTGTAACCACAACCTTCTCAGGAACATCATAAAGTCAAGGAAAATTATATTTACCTCAAAACACTAATTTACGTGGCAATACATTTTGATAACTCTATAATAGACAAATGGCCATGGACCATGGACTGATATGACTGCGATCGTTTCACGTTTTTCCTTTGTGTATGAAGTTATATATGTTAGGGTAAAATAATGCGAGTAAGTATATGATATTTACGGTGCGCGCGCACGTCATGACAAATAGACACCCCACCCTGAAGTTTTCCTATATTATACTAAATATTGGAACTTACTCAGAATAATACTTCTTGTGTATAAAATATGAAAAACACGCGGATATAATTTTTCTTTAAAAAAACTGAACCACTCGATCTTCTCTTTCTACAGCCTTTTCCAGCCATTGATTTGAGGTTTGAACCTCGCGTAAGGCGGGCCCGCTTCACCGACTTTTATCGCATCATTTCAAGCGAAAAGAAAAGAGAGAGCATTATCAAAGCTAAGACAGTTTTAGTTAGGCGGTAGACCTTCCGGTCTTTCCTATAGAATCTGGGAAGGCTAAGGTGGCGACCACTTATATTATAAGCGCCCTTAAGGTACAAGTTCGCCCGGAGACCGCGACACGAGACCGCGATGCGAGACCGCGACCGGAGACCGCGACAGGCACTTGACACTGTGGAATTGTACAAAAACATCTGATAAACATTTCAACAGATGGGGAAGAATGACGCTACTAAAGATACAAGTAAGTTCGCGCCGAGACCGCGACAGGAGACCGAGACACGTGTCGCGAGACATGTTGAAATGTTTATCAGATGTTTTTGTACAAACCTACATAAACCTATATGGTTCGAATTCGTTTGTTTTCTACATGGGCCAGTGAAAATCCAAGGAGTATCCAATCCTCAATTATTGTTATCAAGAATCGGGTACGCATTGTAAAATTTCAGATTCACTCTTAATAAAAATGTACTCGTTAATATTTAAAGGGAATGTCAGTTAGCCTCATTTGGCCTACACTGCCTACCGGCTGCTATTACCTATGTACATGTATAGGCAGGTATATTGAATACAGACAAGGATACAATCCAATACAATGCTTCCGAAGTACTACAGTATGAAATGCGGAAGTACACACATTCGTTTTGGTCAAATATATTTGACTCCACCACGGTTTCTATTGATTAACCTTATATCCTATTGCGTCTGACTCGCGATCATGAGGTCGTAGGTTTTAATGCCGCCTGCACTTCTCTCTATTTTTCCAAGATCAGATGTAGGGGTTTGTCGCTGGATTTAACAGGGAAGGAAAACGTCGTGAAGAAACTGGTGAGTTCCAAAAAACACATCTTTCAAGCGCTTGCATCATCCGCTAACATCAACTACCTGCAGCGTGCTGCTTGGCTAACGTGGTGGGACAGTAGAACCTCGTTAAGTTAAAGTTCAAGGGAAACAATAAATATTTTAAGTTATAGAGGTTTAAAGTTATCAAGGGTTTTGGTTTTGGGATCTGATGGCAAGGGAGCATTTTATTTTTGAAGTTATAGTGGTTTTTAAGTTACAGAGGTTTAAGTTATAGAGGTTCTACTGTATATGAATGGCCTTGACTCACTCCTCGCGAGATAAAGCCCCTAGCCCCAGTAGTGGGATATAAGGATATAACGTCGAGATTTAATTTCGAACTCTATCACAAGTATACAAATTGTCTGTTCAAAAAATTAAGTGAATTTTATTTTTCTCGAAACATATAACTTTTTCATCATTTCTATTTTGTATCTATAAGATATAACACAACTTGTTCCAGTGTTCAAAAACTCCAAGCAATTTTATATGCACTTTTGTCCTTTACGTCCTTCTACTTTCTTAGCGATTCGTTTATCATCTCAATTGTCGCTAAACGCTGATAGTACCATATTTCTTTTAACATACCTTGTCCACATAGACTTCATATTACTAACAAAAACATACCAAAATACTCAACGATTTGTCTGAAGTACCACGAAGCTTTGCCCCAAGTCCGACACAACACTTTCAACTTTTTGCATTCGTAAATATGTTTATGCATCACTCGATAACTGCACACAATCGCCCTTTTACTCATCGCTGACCACATTGTAGGGTCCACAACGCTCTCTTTAGTCATTGGCACCGAAATTCACTACATTTTTAACTCATTCTCTTCATATTATCGACAGTGTTTCAATACAACTAAGGTCCAACAACCTTGAGGTCTTTGGAGTCCCTTCTATTTGCTGACGGTACCGAGGCCCGTCTAATCCAGTTCAGGTCACACGCGTGCGTTTAGATCTGCACAGATCGAGACACTATGGAAATGGTTTAGTTCACTTGACTGGATCGCGTTATGCACGGATGAGCAGTCAGCGGTTACGTCATTGGACCTCTGAATGCGTTTAATTTGATCGCTGCAGTCGTATGAGTGTGAATGTGTGACTGTTGACTATACGCTGTTGTGAATGGGTTTGAATGTTGTAATTTGCAAACAAAATACCTCTATTGGTAGCACGACTTAGTATTTATTACACTTTTTTTTTTTAATTAACTTCCGATTTTTTAATGTATACTTTAGTTTCAACGTACTGAGTAAAAAACTACAACGTGCGTAGTTCTCGATCTTGTCATTTTCCGGGATAAAAAGTAGCCTACGTTACTCCAGACTGTTATTTATCTGTGTACGAAATTTCATCTAGATTCCTTCAGTAGTTATTGCTTGAAAGAGTAACTAACATCCATAATATGTATAACTATACTTTCAAATTTTTCAGATCTTGGTTGCCTCCTGCATAAATTCAGCCAGTTATTTTCTTTCTAACAATTTGATTGCAGGTAAGACAGCTCGATACCTATTACGGAACGTCAAACAACATTTATCAAAGGACATTTTGGGAGCGGGACGATCTAAATGGTTACATTATAACGCACCAACGAATGCTTAAGCATAAGCAACCCACTTAATGTCCCCACTACTGGGACTCGGCGGTTTCTCTCAAAAGGAGAGAGTAAAGGTCATAATCTACCACGCTGACCAAGTGTTGATTGGTAGGCGACATATTCTCGAAACATGACCATCTTGGAACATTCCGGATTCCTCACGATGTTTTTCCTTCATCGTTGACGCCAATGGTGACGAAAACATCGTCTGCACTCAGAAAAACAATCAGAGGTGCAACCAGGAGTCGAAGTAACGACCTCACGATGTGAACCATTTGTATGACGACGGATGACTAACTCTGTAGTTATTGGTCCTTCCTTTTATCAATTAAGGGCAATTGTCAAACTTCAACCGGTCACCTAATGAGACCTGTCGTTTGCCTTGTTGCACACTGGAACGCACCTATTGACGTATTGACAAACCTTACACGTATATATATGGGTAGGGATGCCTAGCATATAAGCCTAAGCAACCCACTCCTGAGGGCACTAAATGTCCTACTGCTGAGACTCAGGGCTTTCCCTCGCAAGGAGAGATTCAAGGCCATAATCCACGACGCTGGCCTAGTGCGGGTTGGATGGATATTATGAGTACGAAGTCAATAAAGTTATTGAAGTTAATATTGTGTTCATTCAATGCCTTTATAGTAGCAGCAGTATACATTTTGGACATACGTCCATTTTTTATAAATTTCAAAGTACGCGAGCGCCGCGCCGGCGCGGGTAAATCATTGCTTTATTAAAACAGCAAAACCAATGGTAAATCATTGCTTTATTAAAACAGCAAAACCAATGCGGAATTTAGTCTTGGTGGAGGCTTCGCAAGTTGTAAGTGCATCAACGCTTCAACGGACAACGGACGTCTGGTACCGCTACCCTCGAAAAAGACATGATTCTTTTGCTTGCAAATTTCAACATCTAGGAGTTTGGAGAAGCCACGTTTAATTGTCAGCTTTTAGTAATAAAACCACCCAATTTCGCATTACTTTGCAATGTATTGTAATTTTTTTGTTTTCTTTTATTTTGGTGTGTCAATATAAAGAGTACCTAAGTATATAAATATTTTTTTAATAAAGAGTGACAAGGCGAGCAGGACATGTGCCTGATGGTAAGCAACATGCCTGCCACATAACAGCCCAGTGACACGCAGCTATTGGAACATGAAGAGTCCAAATCATTACCTAGCGTTGCACTGCGTTCGTCACTCAGAGATCTAAGATGTTATATCTCTAAGCCCTGTAATTTCTCTGGAAACATTTGCCCTTGAAACCGGAACACAGTAATGTTTTCACATTACTGCTTGGCGGTAGAATAACTGGCAAAGGCGTGGTACTTCCTCAGGCGGGCTCTTGCCAAGAGTCCTACCTCTACAAAACATTGTTTATCATCATCTATCTACTTTGTTTAGATACTAGTACAGATACTACAACAAGTACCTACTCTAACTCTACTGTGGTACTGTACTGTCCCACTGTGTTGCTACGGTACAACAGTGCTAAATAACATTTATTACTTCTATAGTTTACCCACGTCTAGGGGGCGCCTGCGTTCGTACCGGGCCCTCACTAGAGCCGGATTCTTGTATTACCAGCACGTGCACGCGAGAACTCATGCGCAACCAACTAGGCCGTGGCAACAATCCTGCCACAAAAATAAGAAACATAAAAAGAAATCGATTTCTAACATCATTACTTTGACTGGCGCAAAATCTTACTATAACCTAATAGGTATTCTGTAATCTGCAAATATTGCGTTTTGTAATAGATAGATACAAACACTTTATTGTTCACAGCACAAAAACAAAAATTAATAAACAAAAAGATAAATTCTTAAATCTAGTGAAACAAACGGCGGCCTTATCGCTAAGAGCGATCTCTTCCAGGCAACCGGAGGATGGAGAGAATATTTTAAACCGCAAAAGACGGGGTAAGGTGCTATGTGCAGTAAGATATCAAATACAGATACATATTAAAAACCATACATCCTAATACTTACATTTTTACTTATAGTCACTTAGTCCAATATCACAAAATCGCGATGTACGAGTACTGGGTGGAACCAGTGCTGATCAAAAAGTTTGTTTAATACCACCACTGGCTTTAACTGTAATCCTGGGGCCACACTAACGAGAAATACCATTAATTATCGCGATAATGGACGTTAACCGTAGGTGTAAAATACACCTTCGTTAAACGTCCATTAGGTGTATTTTACACCTACGGTTAACGTCCATTATCGCGATAATTAATGGTATTTCTCGTTAGTGTGGCCCAGCCTAAAGGAAAACATCGGATGTAAGCCAGTATGTACCGACAGTTTTCGAGGACACGAGTTAAAAAACAGAAATATCTAAGGTAAGTAAATTGTTGTCATAGTGTAAGAATTGAGTTATTTTTATTCATCATTATGTTCCGCAGCCTTGCCTATTTTAAAACGATTAAAAAAAAGGAGGAGGGTCCTCGATTCGTATTTGTTTTTATTATTATATTTGTGTGATGAATTCAAATATTTGTACTGTGATTGGGTGTTTCTATGTATAATAAGTATGTATTTAAAACTATATAAGTATTATATCAGCTATTTAATTGGATAACAGGACACTCACGTATATACGGTCGGTCAATCCGACTCGAGTTTCGGCCGCGTCCGGCGGCCTTTTTCAAACGGTGCACACGCGGCGGCTGCCCGTTGCACTGCGGGCTGCCGCACGTCGCGCACGCAACGTGCGGCAGCCGTTGGTGATGAAGAGTTCGAGTGTATACCTGCGCAACCCTCTCGCACCCCCTCACCTGCACCCCCGCAACAGCCGTTGAGCTTGCGTGCGCGACGTGCGGCAGCCCGCAGTGCCAAACGGGCAGCCGCCGCGCGTGTGCACTCGCCTTGAAAAAGGCCGCCGGACGCGGCCGAAACTCGAGTCGGATTGACCGACCGTATATACGTGAGTGTCCCGTTATCCAATTAAATATGTGTAACAACCACGTTAATTTTAATATTATATCAGCTATCTGGCTTCCATGTTAAAAGCTTTGTCAGCAGTTTGGGGTCAGATGGTGTTGTGTGTGAATAGTCCACCAATATTTATTTATTTATTATGCCGTCTTCGTCGACCCAGTGCTGATAGACCCGCAACAATTTTATTACTTAGCGATTACTCCAAATTGCAAAAAAATATGTAATTCCGAGATCTCACAGCCAAAAGCCGTTGGGGTTTTATCGTAATATTTGTATAGATTGTATCGATATTACAATTTATTATATTTATCTGGAATATTATCTGAACGATAACGTAGCTCAAGGGCGTGCGTTACTACGAAGGATTTGGGACTAATATCAATAATAGTGACTCCGATAAAATTATTATTGATTATAATCAATGCAATTCTTTGTTTCATTGAAGTGAAAACTTCCATAGCCGCGTTAAAAATGTTTTATTAGGGGAAATATCTTTACAACAGACGCTTTAAAACTCCCAAAATAATAGGGTCTGTTAAGCAAAACGGCCGGCGGAAATCGTCTTGGACGATACTCCAACACAATTATTTTTATAAACAGGGCCTTATTTTTAAAGATACTGCCTATAACATAATACGTCAAAATCAGTTATCAGAAAATACGTGAAGTGAGTAATGTAAACTGGACCCCATATCTCAAAATTGGCCGTCTAAGCAAGTTAGCGGGTACGCATGTATTCTTAGTACGTACTAACTCTACTCAATCGTCCACATTTCATCCATCAGAAAATACGTGTCGTCTGGCGGCCCTGGGATCTTGGACTATTACTGGTGACGTATTGTGCAATGTTAGTGCTGTTTATTACTGAAAATTATAAGTTTTCACTTTTAACGACAGTCACTTTGATCATAACCTAACGCGTAAAGGTAGCGGTTCGCGCGGAGACCGCGACACGAGACCGAGACCGGACCGGCGAACTGGCGCCCATACGATTCCATAATGTCAAGAGTCAAGAGCCTGTCGCGGTCTCGGCGCGAACTGGCACCCATACAATCCTATAATGTAAAGTGCCTGTCGCGGTCTCCTATACTGCAGAGCAATAAAGATTTTTTTTTTATTTGTATTTGTCGCGGTCTCTTGCCCCGGTCTCCGCAAGAACTTGTAACTTTCGGAGACCTCGACCGGAGACCGCGAAAGGTACTAGTATCGTGAAATGTTGATTGGGTAACTCTGCTTGGGAAGCCGAGGGTCGTGGGTTCAATTCCCATCCTGTGCAAATATTTATGTGATGAATTCAAATATTTGTACTGTGTCTGTATATTTCTATGTATACTAAGTAGGTATGTATTTAGAACTACATACGTATTATATCAGCTATATTATAGCCATAGTACAAGCTTTGCTTAGTTTGGGGTCAGATGGTGTTGTGTGTGAATTGTCCACCACCAAAATATGTTCACGGCACTTCTGGTGCATATTGCCTGGATGTTTATTATTCTGAATTCATTCAACAAGCAAATTGGCAGTCAAACCAGGACTTAGGACCAATACACGATAAAAAAAAACGATTACATCGTCATACACGACACGTAATAGATAATACCTGTAATAATAGATTGTTAATTTATAATTAATCTGATATTTGTGTATCGGAAGTTTAGTAGAATTAAGACTATGCCACTTCATTATCAAAATACCTAATGTATTATTATATTAACAAATTATAATTATTGTTCTCGATGGAAGGACGAGGTCGGAGCATTTAAAAAGATTGGACGATGGCAGGTCCGGCCCGAAAAAAGGAAGAACATTTTTTTCTGAAAAATCAAATAACCTATTCACTTAAAAATTCAATTTTAACTGCCGCACTAAACTAATTTAGACTAAATTTGTGAAACCTAATAATATGGGTATGCAAATGAAACATACTGCTCCAAGAAGACAGGTATTTTCCTAATAACAAAGATGCTTTTTGACGTGTTTTTTTTTTTTGTATTTTTGCTTATTTCGTTTTCTATAAAATGCATATCGAACCACCTCTGAAGTATGAGTAAGTATCATAATTCAGAGGTGGTTTGTTACCAAACAAAAAAAAAATCTCCGAAAACACAAAAAGACTCCAATTTAAAATTAAATTGAGATCAATTTTCATAAAAATCTAACGTCGTCTGAATACATGAAAGCAAATTTTAGAACTTTTTCATTTTCAAAAACAGCTACACTGATTTCGATAGAATTTATAAGGGGCCGTCTCTGAACTATGATCAACCAGCGAGGTTTCGAAGTATATTACTATTTTTCGACATTTATTTTTATGTATTCCGATTTCTATAAAATGTAGGTATAACAAACCAGTATGTAAGTATGATCTACTAAAGTATCGCGTAACATACATATAAAAAAAAAAATGTACAACTGAATAGGGAACCTCCTTCCCTTTGAAGTCGATTAAAAGGTGACAATTCCGTACGTTGTTTTGGTGTAATGTTTTTTTCACATATTATACCTACGTTCTGGAATAACACTTTTTACTGCGGAAAAATAACGCGATCAGGAACTGCGCTGATAAAACGCGGATAAGTTGCTTGTAAATGTAATTTAAAACAGTAGGTACATTTATTTTCATCTGCCGATACTATGCCAAATAGAAATAGACTTCTACGTCAGATAAATAAATTCTACGTCACATTTTTTTACTAAATAAAAACGCGGTGTCGTGTCGTAAGAGGGAATACCAAAATTTTTCCTCATAATTTCCATATCGTTAGCTCCAAGGCCGGAACAATCACCTGCGTGACATCAGTACGGGGCAAGCACGTACTCACTGATAAAAGTATCACAATTGTCAATGCTGAGTATTGTTCTATTGGCGAAAACACCACTGACGGGTCGCACTCGCTTTGGTTGGGTCAAAATTACTTTTCGTGTGATAATCGCTTTAAGTGGTTGGATCAAAATTACTTATCGCGGTGTGATAAACGGTTCTAAGGGGATGGGAGCTAGACCAAAAAAACTGTAATACATTTTTATTCCGACATTTCTTGCTATAGTAGTACAAAAGTTACAGAGCTATCACACCTTTGCCAGTTATTCTACCGCCACGCACTAATGTGTAAACATTACAGTGTTCCGGTTTGTAGGGCAATGTTTCCAGTGACATTATAAGGCAGAGAGATAAATTGTTTTATATCTCTGGGTGACGCGCGCAGTACAGTGCTAGGTAATGATTTGGACTCTTCATATTCCAACAGCTGGCTGGTACTGGTGTTATGGACAGTTGTATTGCTCACCTACTAAATATACAATAAAAAACCATGCTATAGTTACAGCGGTGTATGAACTTTGTTCCAACCAGTCGATATACCCGTCACGCTTTGTTTTTAGGATTTATATATGCAATGGAAATATCTGGGTCGTAAAACATACCTGAAACCAAATATGTATACAGAGTTGTACCTATTAATTGTAAAAAAACACTATTGATCTTTAGACAGTGCTTTGAAGACGAACTGATTTTCAAACTATTTCCAGTTTAGTAAAATTTTCATTAAAGAAGAACGGAAACATTTCTAATGAATCATACTGACCAACACTCTCATTTATTTTAGGATTTATGTATGAATAATTATTAATGCAAATGTTCTGGGTCATCATACTTACATAGGTCAGACTGATTACAAAAAATATTGGTTTTGTGATAACGATACATACAAGTTTTGATTAACTATACGTTTCGTTATAGGTAGGCAAATAGGTTGTATGGAATGAGTTTGACACCCAAAATAAATCTAATACACCTCATCATCAATCAGACAAATTATATAGGTAAATACTCAAAGAATACACCTAGGTATTTAACTTACTAGGAGCTTAGGTACGGACCCAAATATACAAAAAAAAACAATTCCTTAGACGGTGTTTTGTAGAGAAATAGCATCAAAAACTGAAAAAGTATTTTCACGTTATTTAATGTTTATTGAAGTGAAACTTTTTATGCGACTTTCAATAAGGTTGCGTTAAACGTTTAACGCTACTATGAAAGATGTTGCGTGGAGAGGGGGAATAGAAAAACAGAACGAGAGTGAAAAGTTTCACTTCTTCCGCGCCCCACGCACTATTATTTTTAAGTTAAATTTTTATAGGATTCTTAAAATTTTGTTAAATATTTGACCTCCTTTGAAGTGGCCACTAAGAAAGTCATATAACAATCACCGATTCACCTATTCGTATCATCATATCTGATATGACTGTTTGTATAAGGCTAGGAAGTTGAGTAATCTTCGAACCGTGTCCAACGCAAAAACTTTACCCAAGTAGCATTTTGAATATGTATTTTACGTGCATTAGTCACAGTGTGTGCGACTAATATTATAACAGTATATTATATGTATGTCGAAAATGAATAACTGTTTGTAGTCCGGAATTTTTGTTACTTTTTGTGAATCGGCCTCTTATGAATTTAATAAAACCGTGACTGAGGAAAATACGAATTTATATCCTTTTCCCCTAAATCCTTTTTGGACATATATTTATTTTCCACAATTAATGGAAATATACAGGGTTATTGGCAATCAGCGTGCAATGCCTGTAAATTCGTATTTTTTTCCATCATACAAAATAAAAAATATGTATTTGCCCGGTCTAAAACCATCGAACTCTTCGTGACAATTCGTAACAAGAGCGCACGCGCTCTTTAAAGCTCAATAAATGTATCGAAGTGAAAAAACACTAGACAGCCGCTAAACAGTATTAGAAAAAATGACAACAAACACTAAGTATTTTTTTGGGATATGTATTGAATTTTAACAAAAGTTGTAGAACAAAACTTATTTGTTTAAATATACAGAACATTAAACGGATGCCGGCTGATAAAGTACCAGTCACCCTGTATACGTACCCTCCTATTTTTCACGGCATAACTTGATAGCCATTATAACAAATAAATATTGTAGGACATTTCGCACACAATACCATCTGACCCCAAACTAAGCAAGCTTGTACTATGGATGCCAGATAGCTGATATATTACTTACATTGTATAGATTTCATAAATTTTACTAAAAGCTGACTAATATTTTGAATAAATTCTAGAAGGTTGTTGCGGGGAATAAAATTAAGGAAATTGCATAGGTTTTAAGACAGGCGTCATGTTATATCGTAGGCGAGAGTGAAAAAAAACTTCTCACTTCATAGTTCTGCTTCTAATCACCAACTCGCCTGATGGAGAGCAATGATATAATCGAAGGAGAATACCGTCGTCAGGTTAGATAGTACCTACTCGGGAGTGAAAAACATTTTTTTTGCACTCAATAGTTCTGCTTCTGACCACCAACTCGCCTGATGGAGAGCAATGACATGGTCGAAGGAGAAGCACGCTGCCTTATAAGATGAATACCTGTCCTGTGAGGCCTTGAAAAGATCCCGATTTGGTACGTATATTTCTAAAAAAATAGCGCAGCCGGCAGTAAATCAGTTTTAATCCAGGTCATTACCTAGTACCTAGGTTGTTTTCGGAAGCGGTTTTGAAAATATACTGAAAAAGGTCACACGTTTATAAATTTTCCTTTTCCTTGATTAGCTGATAAATATAGTGGATGGCGATCTTTATAAAAGCAATGAATGAGACCCAATGTACAGAATTTAGACACTGATGATGATTTTGCAATCTCCAAGGAATACTCCGCCAACTCTAATGTCATAAATAGGTTTACAGGAAGAGCATTTAAACAAAAAATATTGTTAATTGCGAAATTGTTACAAAAATCGTAAATTTCATAAATCTAGGATGTTTTAGTAATACGGCATCTACCGTTAATAGATAGATGACCTCTTTTTTGCACTTATTTAAAAAACAAAACAACAAAAATTGTACTGATATTTAACCGACATGTTTTTTTTTAATTATCTTCGTGTAAAATAATGTATTACTTTAGAGTTGGCGTAGTATTACTCGGAGGTGTCGATTGAAGCCAATGGGAACGAAGTGACAACATTTATATGTTAAAGAAAAAATAATATACCGCTATCGACTGTAGTGACGGGCTGGAAGCCTGTCCATGTGCCTAGAAAAATTAGTTGTTAGGTTACAATATATACTCAATAAATAAATGTACAAACGACGATACCTACAGTAATTAAAATAAACTCTTTATTAATTACAGTAACGTTTATTTTTGACTGAGAAGTGATATCGTTAATGTAAAAGGTCAACTATCCGCCAGACGGACACAAAAATATACTTACCTTATTTCTAAGGAAATAGAAATGTTGCAGAAGGCATATGATTGTGTCTTTCGATTTCGAAGACATCATGGTTTAAGTTTTTAACCGTTTTTGTTTAGAATTTTGTTGTTCTGTGGGTATCATCGTTTGTAGCTATAAATAAGTCTATACAACAGAAATACATTTATAATACAACAAAGTACTTAATAAAAAAAAATAAACAGCCATACACTATACACTGTACACACGTAACAAATAACAAAAATACATAAAATTATTCTAACAAATTTTATATACAACCAGTTTTGAGCCAAAACCAGAGTTATAACTAAGAGGACATTTGACGTAAAATGGAATGCGAAAAGTATTTGGAAACCGTTATCTAAAGAGAGTTCAGTCTCTTTCTCTCACACTTTACAATACTAGAAATACACTTTTTTCATATTTGAAAATTGACAAGCCAATTATTTTTAAACATATTCTAGATTTACTAATACAAATAATTAATTTACATTTTTCATTATTTGCCTCAGACGACTATTTTGTTTACAATTTAATGTCATGTTTTTTTTGGGTAAGACATATTTTCAATAGAAACTATCGACTAAGAAGATGCCAAATACATAACATAACTACGGACACTCGATATTTACATTACGCGGTATGAAGAAATAGCAACACATACAGGCCGATACGCAAATATTGTAAATGCCAATAAGCTTACTAACATACTATTTGTAGAGAGGAGTCTACCGCTACAGTCTAAAATGCTCTTTCTTGGTTTTGATATTACTGTTATGTACTTATTGTTTATTTTCGTTTGAAGGTACAGTATTAAGTTGCAATTATTTAGTTAGGCAGTTGATGAGACGGTTACATAGAAAAGGCGTACTTAACTCGCCATATACTTTTGTTATGGTATCTCTCTTACAGTATTCTTGGTGACCAAGCAGGACTATTATAAAATGTAACTAATACTTACTAAGTAACAAATCTATGTTACTTAATAAGTTATTATAAAATTGTAAAAATATGTCGTTGGCTAGCAAGTTTAGGTAGGGCTTCATGCCTTTTGCCGTAGACCAAAATTTAGAAAGCAGTAGAGGCCACCTGAGGCTATGTCTTATGGCCTCAGGTGTCCTGTTATAAAATATAGATAAAAAATAAAATACTTTTGATAAATAAAATAATAAGAAACCGATAACATCAACAAACGAATACCACAAGTCTCGGCTTTGTCCCTAAAAGCGAACTTTCAGGCAACGGGATTCACGACTAATGTCGTTTTAAAAATAGGCCAGCATATCAATGAAAAGTAACTATGCAAACTTTTACATCTCCCACAATAAAATGGGCAAGTAACATTTAAACATGGCCATGTAAACTATTTTCAATATGATCGATTTCGAAAAATACGGTTCGATTTTGAAAGCATTTTTAAAAAGGTATCGATGGTTTTACATTTTGTAACATTTAGATTTATAACAAAAAGGATCGAGATACATGTTATTACACCATTTCTATGTAAGCTCTTTATCTTAAGCTTGAGGAATTAGTTTATTATTTAGTTATTAAGAAATTCGTACAATTTTGATCGTCCAATATTCTTTGAAGTGACATTGAAGTGATTAGACGTCCCTCAAATGATTATGTGGAGAACAACAGAGCTCAAAGTACTTTATTTATTATTGTACTCGTATCTATAACAATTCATTTTATGTATTATAATTTAAAACTTTTAAGTCAACTCCTTCCATATGTCAGTTTACCCGTAACAAAGGTATATGAAACTGCATCAAAATATCTATCACTATAGCAGTCTCGCACTATAATCTACGATTACAAAAGATTATTTTTTTTTAATTTTATGTATACTTTTTTTTATAAAGAGTGACGAGACGATCAAGACATGTGTCTGATGGTAAGCAACATGCTTGCCACATAACAGCACAGTGACACGCAGCTACTGGAACATGAAGAGTCCAAATCATTACCTAGCACTGCACTGCGCTCGTCACCCAGAGATCTAAGATTTTATTATTATTTATTATCTCTAAGCCCTGTAATTTCTCTGGAAACATTGCCCTTCAAACTTTGGTATGACTTTGTTTAAGCCGATCAAAATTGTAAGAATGTGACCTAATTTACAACTATTAATTTGTTTATAAGAGGAACAATGCTCTATCTATATGAAACCTAATCGTAATGTCGCCCCGCGTCGTCTGGAAGCCCAGGGGTCACATTTTTGAAATCGCACGTCTGCGAGGCCTTCTATTGCTGCCGCACACAACATGGAACACGTATAGTATAGACAATAGAGTAGAGCAATGTTTGTTAGACGTCGGGCGAAGGGTTTGCGCGACTATTATTGTTGTCGCCCTATGTTAGCAGTTGTAGTATGACACGGGCGACAGCAATATTGCTTTACCTAGTAAAGTTAGTCCTCCACTTTCATGGTAAGAATATTTAAATTATGAAAGACGATGCCATTAAAAATAATTACAAAATATCAACTTAATATTCTCTGGTCACTTTTAATTTGTTTTTACGGCAAGAATTGCATTACATATACCTCCATTTCTATTTGATGTCACGGGACGATAAGGTTTACGATAGAGTGTGATTATGTGGAAGAAATTGATTCACTATCGATATGAAGAAACGCACAAATAGACAATGAACCGAATCGTTGCTCAACATTAGTGGAAATGGCGATCAAACCTATTACCGACAAAAATTACAGCCATAACAAACGTACATAAATGTATAAACGTACATAACATATGTAAGTACATAAAATGATTTTAGTGATATTGAGTGGGTTTTTCCCGATAGTTATAATCTTGGTGTCTTCAAATCGAGAGTGAATCGGTTTCTTCTAGGTAAACACGCTCCATCGTAGACCGCATCGTCGCTTAACATCAGGCGAGATGACGGTCAAGTGTAAACCTATTAAAGTTAAAAAAAAATTTACATATTTATACTTTCACAACTTTACCGTGTTTGAATGTGATTAAGGGTATAAATGGAGAATCGAAAACATCGCTAGCCACGTCATGACATAAATTGTCTTGACGAATGTAATTTGTTACAATGCATGTCATTTGCCCTATTGACTTTGATAAAACTTTAGATTTGTACAAAATATGTTCAAATTATTTTAGGTTTCAGGTAATCGACATCTATTACAATAGGTTCGAATCATATTTGGTTCATTGCGAGCAATAGATGTGACAGCAAGCGTGTGGTTTCAAAAATGAGGCCCCCGATACAGATTACGTATGACGATGGACGAAAATAGTACTGTGACGATTTTTCCTAGTCGTTACTTTAAGTGCCTATATTGTCAATGTCAATGAAGCGTGATCTGAGTTCTATGTCATCGCACAACTATGGAGCAATCAACAATCAACAGGCTAGCTGAAAGGGGTCGCTACTTATCACATTTAGATATTTTATTTAATGTAAAATATCACTATTTTTATTCTACCATTGATAGTTCCTCTTTTGGCCCCCGGAATAAACAAAGTTGTTGCTTCGTAAACGAGATCAAATTTAAAATATGAAAGTGAGAAATTTAGTTATTGAAATATTTAAACACTAGTATTAAAGATAAAGTTAATTTTTTTTTAATATTTATCGTGTTTATACGGTAGATTTAATGTCTGTTTAACACATGTAATTTGTCAATATACACGTCAATTAGCCTAATTGACATTGACAGGACCTTCAATTTGGACAAAATATGTTCAAATCCTGTAAGGAGCCAAAAAGGAGGAAGGAGCATTATATTACAATATCATTGAATTAATTTTTCTCTCGTTTCAAAATAACTCATTTTTGTACAAAATATGTTAAGGAACTTATTTTTTTCTTCATGACGGCAGCATAGCGGAAGTTAACATGAAAATGTTACTGTTCAGGACAACAAGATAGGAACTTTAATACTTAATCTGTATATTTTTTTTTTACCTTTTATAGGTTTACACTTGACCGCCATCTCGCCTGATGTTAAGCGGCGATGCGGTCTACGATGGAGCGTGTTTACTTAGAAGAAACCGATTCACTCTCGATTTGAAGACACAAAGATTGTAACCAACGAGGAAAACCCACTCAGGCAACATATTCCACAGCTTAAACGTTCTTATCACAAAAGTAGAGATCTCTTCGTTCGTGTCTTTCGAACATCAACCATGAAACGATGTCGCTTTTTCGAGCTACGAGCATTCCGATAGAAAAAAGAGCAAGGTGGTATCAGATCATGCAGATCAGTCGCACACTCTCCAAATTGTGTCCGATAAAAAACCGATAAATGTACAATAATGAAAAAAAAAAACAACAATTGAGCATTGTTCCTTTCTAAAATAACTTAATTGAATAGATTCGGTATCTATGAGTAGTGTTTGCTAACCATGTCAATGAGGCCTTATTAGAAATAAAAACAAAGATATATTCGCATCTTGAAACCACTTAATTACGCCACAGGTGGCGTTCATGTTGATTTTTTTCAATAATTTACATATTTTTCCTCCATCTGTCAAACATCTGTCATTCTAAAAACGCCTCAAAGACTGACTGTGATTATGTTTTACGCAAAACGTCTACTAAAAAAGAAGTGTGGCTCTCGGGGACTGCCGCGGTAAAGCTATTGCATGTTGCATGCATGCAAAAAATGCAGAGAAGTATACAATCTAGTGAGTCTTCGACAGCTAAGAGCATTCAGTCTGTAAAGCTAATACAAATAAGATTCAAAGTCGAATGACCGAGTGGGGAGGACGGCGTTACGGTCTTCCATCCCTCTTTCTTGTGAACATAAGAAAGAGATGCACGATCACTAAAATTCGGTCCCAGGCCCGCGATAAAAGCTATGCAATAGCTTAAAAATCAAAACGATTTATAAATACCGAAGAAGTAGTTCAGTATTTATATTTCAAACATAGCCAACTCCGCGATAATTTAAAACTCAGAATCATCGAAGATAAATTAGTATTATTAAAACATAAATATGTATTTACAATTTCGGTTCAAAAAATAACACAATAGGGTTGCATCTATAATTTAATAATAAATTGGGAGCTTTGAAAATGATTGGTTAATTTCATTGTCCTCATACAGATCTCAATCTAACAAAATCCCCGGAGTAGAAGACTGAACTCACGTAACGTCAAAGGAGGAAAACCCAGACTTAGATTTGTAATAAGACAATATTTTTCGCATGATACCAGCGATATTATAGTCTGATTTTCCGCCTCGTTATGTACTTAGATAACTATACCGTTTAGCTCCCAAACCGGTTTAAATGATTATTTGTTTTAGTCTTAATATTTTTCGTTTTTGTAAGCATCATATAAGGAATACAAAACATACGAAAACCAACTAAATTGCCTACAGTATTTGCTGTCACTTTTGTCCACATAGTGATGTCGTCACTGTCGTTTAATCTGGTATGGTATATAGCTTAGGAGGCTGTGGAAGCCGAACCTCAGAATTTTATATGAGCTGAAAGTTTCATATCCACGCGTCTACAAAGAAACTCGCCTCATCGGCCTTCTGATCCAGATTCACAAACAGCATGTGACCAAGAGTAAAATTAAAAATATTCATATGCAATGTATTGTAGAGTTCGACAGTAGTGATACTTTGCATCAGCTAAATTAAGATTGTTCTACGGAAAAAGATATCATCATGGGGCTGAAAATATACCAAAATTACGTATAATTATTATATGATATATCGATGCTGAATAGAAGTAAGCAGCAATTACTATATCCTTATTCTTATTCAGTACAATCTTAAACGGTTCGTTAAAAAGCATCGCTACTATAGCATTCCACAATACAACAAATGTTAACGTGGTTAATTTCACTTTTGGTGACCAAGCCATATATGTTTGTGTTCCGTTTCTGCTAATGTCAAGATGAGTCCAATTACATAGTAGCCCTAGTAGCCTCTGGTTTTGGTTGAGAGCACAGTATTAAGAAATGATAAGACTGGTTGAAAGCATGCACTAACGAACTTACACCTACTATAAAACGATAAAAGTCTTGCATTCATATTTATGTTCTTACTCTAACAACTGTTTAATACATGCATAGTACTAGTTTTAGATAACCTTACATGCTGAAAGGCAGTTTATGGCATACTTTAACATTGTTTTTAAACTTTCGTTTAAAATTAAATCGTGATTAAGTCCTGCACATTATAAACATTACACTTTAACATATTATCAGTTATAAACCCTTCCCTAATTATAGCCTTTCCTTAAACCTTTCTTTTGAAATAAATACATGTCAGCGTAAATTTACAATCATCATCAGTTTACGATATAAAGCACGATATTATAATCTAACGGTAGGTTAGGTTAGTATTATATAATATAACGTCGTTACATCATAATCTGACGGCTTTTACAAGGTTGCGGTGACAAATATAATATTTTTAAATTATTTTTCTTTCGAAAATCATACCTGTAGTGTCGACAGGCTTCCTCTGCGGAATGATGGAGTGCACATATCTCGCCATGAAGTGTCCGAAGACAGCCTTCAGGTCAGGGTTGTGCATCATCTCGATGAACTCTCTGAAGTCCAAGTACCCTGAGTTGTCTCTGTCCGCGAGACCCATGATCTTCTCAACGACATTGTCAGGGAGATCCTTGTCGTATTCTCGGGATTCGATGATGCCTTTGAGCTCCACGTAGGAAATCCGGCCATCTTTGTCGTGGTCGTACTGTGGAGAGAATTAGTGAAATTAATGGTTTTGACCTTTATACGGTCTCCTGCTAGAATCCGCTTTAGGCTAAGCACTCACAAAGCTATTTTCACCCGCGACCGCCGCGAGTCTGTATTTAATACAGATATAATAATTATGTACTAGCGGCCCATTCCGGCTTCGCTCGGATAATAACCTAGATACCAACCGCAGCGCTATCTGCCGGGGTGATTTGTGAATCTAAACCATCCAGGGCCCTACCCAAACGTATACAAAAAAAATCAAATCGGTCGAGCCGTTTATGAGGAAACTTTACTTTACTTACAACGAAAACTGGCATTGATTTTTATATATATACTGTAAAATAATGAAAACATAACATAAGACGCGTTTTACGCCCGCGGCTCCCGCGGTCGCCCCCAAACTCTGCGGGTAGCACCCGCGCGTTCTGCAGTAGGTTGGCTTTGATTTGACCTCAAGGGATCGTTAACCGCCCCGTCTTGCTATCATCACCTTTTGCGGGCGATAATCTCGACCGCGGCGGGCGCGGGTGAAAAACGCTCCGTGAGTTCTTAGCCTTAAGCAACATTATAGTTCTGAAATATATAATCCCCGTTTTAAGATTCGAGAATGACCCTAGAATGTATTGTAACAGCGCAGTGCTGTGATTTGGACTCTGAAGGTTCAAATAGCTCAGTGGTACTGTGCTGTTATAGACAGACATGTTGTTTATCATCAAACGCAGGTCTTGAAGATCCCTTTACTCTATATCAAGGTAAAGGCTAGCCAAGTGCGGGTTGGTGGATGACACATGACCTCGAAAGATTCTGGGTACAAGTCGGTTTCCTCACGATATTTTCAAGTTTTCAGCATTACGGGTGGACAGACTTCGAAAAGACAGTGGCGTGAGATTTGAACCCGGGGGCTTCGGATCGGCGCTCGCCGTTCTCCCATAGACCAGCCGTCACTTAGCCAATATAATACGACTTATATATTTTATGCAAAATAATAGTTTTAGAGTCTGTTAAGCAAAACGGCCGACGGAAAGTGTCTGGGAGTATTGGGGCCTTATTTTTAAAGATATTGCCTACAACATACGTGAAAATCAGTTATCAGAAAATACATGAAGAAAGTAATGTATATTCTGGACCTCATATCTCAAAATTGGCCGTCTAAGCAAGTTAGCGGGTATGCATGTGTTCTTAGTACAAACTAACTCTACTCAATAGGCCACATTTCATCCATCAGAAAATAGGTGACGTCTGGCGGCTCTGGACTAATACTTATTATGTTTAGAAAACACCCAAGCACAGTACGCTAGCTAGTTTCATTGCAACGTCACCGAAAATATGACTAATTTTCCGACAAAACATTAGTAAACATTGTTGCCTTGAATTCTTTATCACCAATAGCTATAGGTAGTGTGTTATCTAGATTAGCGCGCACGCCTGTGCCGCTATCTGGAGGAACTCGTTAGATGCGCCTGTGATTAAGAAACATGTAAACATTGACACACGTTTGGCAAACGCTTGAGGTAGCTGCGAAAACAATGACGTACGTAGTGGAGACTGATCATCGTATGCCCCGTCCACACTCTCCACGAGGCGACACGAGGGAACGCGAGGTCGAGAGTGTGGACGGCACGCTCGCCTCGCCTCGTCTTCCCTCGGCTCACCTCTGTGGAGTGTGGATGGCTAGCACTCTTAGCTATTATTATTAGCACAGTGCCACATTTATTTGAACATGAAGAACCCAAATCATTCCCTAGTACCGCACCACTTGATAAAACATGACTTATTTCTTTGCCGTGTCGTTACTTTTTCCTCACGGCGTCTTCTTTCAAAATTAAAGCTACTGGAGTATATTAGCCGTGGTGGCTTAGCGGCGAAAACGTCCGAATTCATAAGCGTAGCGTCGTAGGTTCAAATCCTACCTGCACCTTCGAGTTTTAGGCAGAAATGTTTATAATCAGGTCATCACCAATTCTACTACCCTAGTAAAATCATAAATGAGAAAGTTTGTATTGAACTGGAAAGATTGAACGGATCGATAGAGAAACGCAGTGTGATCTTAGTCGGAAATAGCACATATTTACTTTTAGCATCGAAAAAATGTAGAGTTCCTTATAATATAATAAACATTTTATATTATAAGGAACCATAGTTTTTTGTCCACCCCAAGGTTGCCTGGAAGAAATCGCTTTCAGCGATAAGGCCGCCAGTTGTTTCACTAGTTTTATTGTGTACATATTTATTTTCTGTACTATTTTAAGGTGTGAACAATAAAGAGTTTTCATTCATTCATTTAAATATAATCGCCATTTTTCACCTTCTACGCAAAGTAAAGGGCAGATGCTGGTGTATTTAAATATCTTATGGCTTTTTGATAACAAATTGGCTGGCATTAAATTACCTACGTTCGAGACACCGATCTATTTATATATTTGCTTATTTGAATTGATGTCAGAATATCCTGAGTGGTTTGCGAGGCCAACAGAACTGTCGATATTAAACAACTATAAATTTGTTTGTTCTGGATGTGAGCTGATGAAACAGGTATAGATTATCTCACTCCTTCTTCCAGAGTATTTTGGAAAATTACTTACTAAATTATTTATTAAATAAGGCAAGTTGACATGATTCATTACTATTGCAATAAATATAAAATAGTTGACACTTTATTGTAGTGATATTTTATTTTGTAAACTTTAAATAATACCGGCCAAGTTCGAGTGGGACTCACGCACGAAGGGTTCCGTTCCATTAAATTAGCAAATAAACGGCGAAAACCTCTTTTATTGTATGGGAGCCCCCTTGATTATTTATTTTATTTTAAGTTATTAATTACATTTTAATGAGAACATAAAACTAAATATTTTGTGAATAGTTAAAGCGTGTACCTGTCACCGTTATTAGTGTGATTATTAGTATCAAGCAAAAACGGTAAAAAGTCAAGTTTGTTGTATGGGCTCCCATACAACAAACTTGATTTTTTACCCTTAAATGTTTATTTTATTTTTAGCATTTGTTGATAGCGGCAATAGCATTTCATCATCTGTGAAAATTTCAACTATCTAGCTATCACCGTTCTTGAGATACAGCCTGGTGGATGACAGATACCTGATGAGCCTGGTGATACAGATGGACGGACGGACGGACGGACAACGAACTCTCAGTAATAGGGGTTTTACCCTTTGGGTACGGAACTCTAAAAATTAACTAATTGAAGTAATTGTACATTTATGAATTAACTATTGTACATTAATGAAAAAAATGCTTTGAGTTGTGAACAAACTTCAATTAAGTATGTATATTTATAAGTACTTAAATTACTATTTTTTTAACCAACGATTGACTGGTTTACGTTTACGCTTTTTTCTTTCGCAGCTTAAAACGCGACATCCTCCGACATCGTTTCATTGTTGACGTTCTACGGTTCCATAGACTCAAAAGAATCGGTTTGACTCATCTTCCGTACTAAAAACAGGTAAACTGTGGATTACGTAGTCTGAGTCGTATTCCCTGACGTAGGTATATAATCTTGAACTTCAAGTCGAAAATGAAATCCCGCCTGATATAGCGCAATGATGTTTAGAAGAAACCGATTCGAAACTCAAGGATCGTATTCATCGGGAAAATCCACCCCACCAATGTACACTTAGTTGTAGCTGTTCGTATAGTGTAAGAGTTACGGCTGGTCTAGTCGGGAGAACGGCGCCTGCCGATCCGGAGACCCCGGGTTCAAACCCCACATGCACTACTGTCTTTTCGAAGTCATGTGTGTAATGCCGCTAACTTAAAACGGTGAAGGAAAACATCGTGAGGGAACCGACATGTACCTAGAATCTTTCGAAGTCGTGCGTCATCCACCAGCCCGCACTGGGCCAGCGTGGTGGATTATGGCCTTAACTCTCTCCTTGTGAGAGAAGGCCCGAGTCCCAGCAGTGGGAACATTTGAGTGGGCTGTTGATGTATTGTGTAAGAGGTGCCAAACTTATTATTCCGAGAGCTGGTAGCAAATTTTGGGTAGGTTTTTTTTTTTTTTAAATAAGGAGTGACGAGACGATCAGGACATGTGCCTGATGGTAAGCAACATGCCTGACACATAGCACAGTGACACGCAGCTATTGGAACATGTAGAGTCCAAATCATTACCTAGCACTGCACTGCGCTCGTCACCCAGAGATCTAAGATGTTATATCTCTAAGCCCTGTAATTTCTCTGGAAAGATTGCCCTTCAAACCGGAACACAGTAATGTTTGCACATTACTGCTTGGCGGTAGAATAACTGGTAGGTATTTGAAGAAAGCTGAAAACTTGTTACATGGGTCTCGTCCCCAACACGGAGGTGCCAGACCACGCTTGTGAGTAGCGGAGCAAAAAAATGACCATACATTAAAAAAAGAAAACGTACATAATATCCGGATAGTCTAGAAATAAATGTTGGCCAAATATTCGGGCTAAAAGGCCGTAGAGCCTACTGATTTGATTTTGTTTCTGTGTTAATAGGTACACCTACTGTGGACAGCGGGAGCGGCGGACTGACAACTCGCCTGCGCTTGTCGCTCGCTTGGTTCCGAAAAGTAAACAGCCTAACAAAAACCGGATATCGTTTATTTTGGACGGACACGCGATCAAAAGCCTAAAGGTACAAGTTCGCGCGGAGACCGCGACAGGCACTTGTCATTATGGAATTGTATGAGCGCTAGTTCGCGCCGAGACCGACGCGACGCGAGACTGTCGCGGCTTTTGGCGCGAACTGACGCCTATCTATACAATTCCACAATATCAAGTGCCTGTGGCGGTCTCCGGTCGCGGTCTCCTGTCGCGGTGTCGTGTCGCGATCTCTGCGCGAACTTGTAATAACTGTCTGGGTTTATCAGGCAAGGCTACTTTCAGATATGCATCTAGATATGCTCTTCGTATATTTACGTAAGTTTGGGTTCCATGCTATTATTACTAGTACCAAATTTCATTCCGTTCCGTTCAGTAGTTTTTGCAAGAGCAACAAATATCCAGTAAATAATACATTTACCTACGAAATTTCGCGTTTAGAATATTAGTATGATAATATCAGCTATCTGGTTCCCATTAAGTTCCCATAATATAAGCTTTGCTTAGTTTGAAACTAGTTTGTATTGTTTGAAGAACGTTCAATAATACTCAACACTCAATATCACGATCATCTTACACCAACTATTCTGCCTCAAAGACACTCATAGATGCCACTACGATGCTTTCAATTGTATAAAGTCAATAGTAGCCCATAAAATGGGGTTCCCACCGCTGGGACTGAGGGGCTCCTAACACAAAGAGAGCCATGGCCCTAATCCATCTGATCGGTTAAGTGCTGTTGGTAGATGACATATATGTCATTTGTCACGACATATTATGACCTCGAAATGCATAACTCTTTCTGCGTGTCTTCTGTGTGTGGCGTGTTTCAACACGCCGGTCTCCTAACGATGTTTCCTTCGCTGTTAAAGCGGCGTTGACAAAATCATGCGCCTGCGCTTGGACAAATGCCTACTCAAGTGGCAGGCGGAGTTTAAACCTACGTCCTGACCATTGTGAAAAGGAACTACCGCCTAACGAAAACGGTCTTAGCTTTGAAATTTCTCTCTCGTTTCTTTTCGCTGGAAATTATAGAGACATCAATAGCAAAGCCAAAGCCGGTATACTTAGGCGATTGATGGGTGGATGTACTAGCCAATAGGATGGCATGGTTTCATTCGTACGGTATTCATACCATCATCATCATCACCTGCCTACTGCTGCAGATAAGCAAAACCTGCTCACTAATGTATCCATAAAATGTATCCCAAAACTACTCACAGATAATTTGCATACAATGAAAAGGAAACTAAAAAACTTGGTTATATACTTTAGATTACAGGAATACCGAAAATTTAATCAACTCCCAAATGAATCTTCCTACTCAAGGTTGCGTTTAGATTCCCCAGACACATCACTCACATTCACATTTACTCTACACATCCAAACAAACAGACACAACACAAACACGCGCACACTATTACTCACAAAAGTGCATACCTACGCTAATTTTTAATTTTTAAAATTTAATTATATCCTTATTTTTATCCCGATACAACATTACAAACCAAATTATCGTCTTTATTAGTTTTTGTCTGTTTGTTCTGTTTTGTATAGATTACCCCAATGTAACTCGAGCTCTGAAATGTCTGATATAGGTACCCACGACACGGGCCCAGAGCCTAGTGTATAAATCCTTAAATTTAATCTGTTTTTGTACAAAATAAAGTGTTTTAAATGTTCCCCTTGCTGGGAATGGGGGGGCTTCTCTCGCAAGAAAAGAGTCAATGCCATAATCCTCCATGCTGGCTTAGTGCGGGTAGGTGGATGATGCATGACCTCGTAAGATTCTTAAGAACATGCTGGTTCCTCCTTCACCGGTATTATTTATCACACGTACATGACTTCGAAAAGACAGTGGTGCGCGTGGGATTTGATTCAGGCACTCCGGATTGGCAGTCACCGTTCTCTCGACTAGACCAGCCGTAACTTAACTGTTGAACATAAAACTTAAATGCTGATCATAAAACGTCACTCAGCCCATTCCTCGATTTTACGTTTCCAATCACCATCAGCTGTCATTCGTATATCGTCACTCCGTCTGCTCTCAGGACGTCCTAAACTATGTATTCGTCTACCACATTGCGGCGGACGTAGACGGGTTGTTGAATCATACCATGGTACCTACCCTAAAATATTTCAGAATCTAATTCTCAAGAACCACTTGAGGTTTTCAATGAGTCATTTTGTCGTTTCCTGAAATTCAAATGACAAACCGTTTTTTGTGACAAAAGCTTAACCTGACATTAAAACTAACATTGGACTCCATTTTGAAGATAGAATATGCTTGCAGCTTTTTCTAAGAACAACTACTTTAGTCATCCAATTATAATCTATAATATATCCCACCCAATGGAAAAGACAATGGGGACAAATCACTCGCAATCAGTGAGCAGTAAAATTACTTGCAGGAATAGAATGACTCACACTTCAAGAAATAGCAAATTCAGAGTGTTACCGATGGACGCAAATGTCCCTTCACTGTTCACTTCAATGTTCTACCACAATTATCTCTATTTTGTTAATGTGAAAAAATTTTTTTGGCACGCCACATACAGTTTTATCGTGGGCTGTGAATTGAATTCTAGCGTCACGCTCGGAATGATAAGAAGTCTTCGGGTAAACTCGGGACCATGGCCATTGGCCATCTAGAAATGCTGACACTTGGCCATGGCTATGGCTACGCCTTCCGGTTTCACCTGCGTACTTAGTTTCCAAAGTAAGTTATCAAATTCTGAGTTATAAGTTTCACTTCTATCGGCTGCTCCTATGACTGTCAATTTTTTTTGGTACCTAGTGGTAGGACTCTTTACAGAGTCTGCCTGCCTGGGGTAGTATCACATCTTTGCCAGTTATTGTACCACTAAGCAATAAACTAGTATCATTAATATAGAAAATTTACTGGGATTATTTGGAGGAGTGTCCCTAAAATACATATGTACCAATTTTAATTTTGGTATTTTTTAGTTTAACTTTTACAAGTCCAAAATTATTAGAAAACGTATTTACCATTGGATAACCCATTCAATTTCAAGTTACTTTTGTTATGAAACCAGTTTCCTAAACACAATATTTAATATTATAGCTACCAATACAAACTTTACGCGCGATGCATAGAAAATACGACAGTGTGACATCACGTTTCTGTAGTGATTTGTATGAAACGTTTTTGGGAGAGTCCAATATTGTGATCTTAAAATCGTGATATCACAGGAAGTTTTTAAGATCAAACAAAGTAATTCTTTCACCTATGTTTCAGTAATTGAGAAGCCTTTTGATGGCACATTAAATTAAAAATGAGCCATCATGGCTATTACCAGAAAATCCATTTGCATACCCATTTGCATTTAAGAAAAGCCTCTGAAAAATGTTGCTATACTTGTGGCGAGGCGACATGTACAGCAAGGCACATATTGGTGGGATGCAAGTTGCTCCCTAATAGGGGTCATTATTCACAGCGCCATGACAGAGTACTTGAAATCATACGTGAAGCCATGAGCCTTTAAGTAGCTAGAGCCCAAAAGGGATTGACGACAAACAAAAGACAAATTAACTTTGTAAAAGGCTCAACTTCAAACTCGAGGAACAAGCCTTACTCAATCCTGGGCACAGCACCTGATTGGACTATTTTAATGGACACGTATGAAAAGCACTACAAAATCCCAGAGGATGTGGGTGTTTCGTCATCCAGACTCGACATTTTCCTTTTTTCTAGAGCTACGAAACCCATAGTCCTTGTGGAGCTTACCGTACAGTGGGAAACTAATATACCTAAAGACCATGCAATGAAACAAAATAAGTATTACGACCTCCTAAAGGAATTAACAAAAAACGACTATGTAGTTAGTTTATTTGCTGTAGAAGTGGGAGCGAGAGGTATACCATAAAAATCTCTCTATAACCTGCTGAAAGACCTTGGCTTATCCAGTAGTTCAGTAAGTTCTATACTAGAACGAGTATCTAAAGCTGCACTAGTAGGCTCATATCAGATTTGGCTGGGCAGAGAGAGAAAAACGAGTAGTGAAGGTGAGTGTTGATGTACGTCACAAAGGGGCCCCTTAAACCTACGCCCGAGTCACAAGTCTCAGGATCTACTCGAGTTTTCTCTTCTGCCACACGATGGACCCGGCACCTGCATGGTGAATCCAGGGAATGCTAAGCAGATCGTCTCTGACCAGAGTAACATGGTAAGGTGGGGAAAAGCCTCTGAAAAATGTTGCAATACTTGTGGAGAGGTGATATGTACAGCAAGGCACATATTAGTAGGATGCAAGGTGCTCCTTAATAGGGGTAATTACTCACGGCGCCATGACAGAGTACTTGAAATCATATGTGAAGCCATGAACCTTTCAGTAGCTAGACCCCAAAAAGGATTGACGACAAACAAAAGAAAAATTAACTTTGGGGAATAGTTTTAAGTTTAAATGTAGAAGGTGACATGTTTTTCATTCAACTAATTAGCATTGTTAAAAGAAAGCTCATCTTCAAACCACACGATGGACTCGGCACCCGCACAGTGAATCCATGTAATGCAAAGAAGATCATCTCTAACAAACATACAATTAAACATTCTAATTTTCATATCATGTAAACAAACATACATATTATAAATAAATCAAATTGTAGGGTATGTTTGTAAGAAAGAAAAAAAAATGATAAATTATGCTGTGAATTAAATAACTTTGTTAGTCAGTTAACTGGTATTCAATGCAGTTAGAGAGCATTAATATATTGAAAAAAAATACTTTTATAGAATATTTCTAGTAGTAAGGCTTCTGGACATCAGCTGATTTAGAATATAATTAATTTCTCACTTGATGTTTATACAGGTACTTGATGTTAAGATTTTGTTTTCATAATATAGATAGAAATGTTTACTTACTTACTTACTTACTATGAAATTTAGCATGGAGGTAAATTAAAAATATTCCAATTTAGTTATCAAAAACTTACGAGACGATCGATTACATTAACCGCATCATTTTATTAGTATTTATTCTTAAAACTATAATAACCATTCCGTATCAGTTTACCGATAAAATCCGAAGGCGCAGTTATTATAAACCGAGCCTTGTAGACATCTAAGTACTCTAAAAGTGATAGCTAGTAGTCAGAAAAAGAATATCTATCACGGGTATGTTTGGATTTTTTTTGAGTCATGCGTTTGTTTGCTTTTGTCGAGAGGCTGAGAAGCAGGAATGCACTTACTTTATCGAATATTCCTCGCCAATATGCATCAGATCCCACTTGTCTCATTGGGATCGACACATAAGTCTCGTTCTGTGGAGTTGGCATCTTAAAACCCCGTAAATACGTGAAAATTACATATAATTGGCACCGCAAATATTAGAAAGTTTTAACTGATCACTCGTGAATCATGATGGATTACACTTGATAACACACGATAAGATAACGGTTACGAGAAAAGTTCGATGTTAAGTGATAATCTCTATAATATCCGTCTGTTTTTGTTTAATTCATCACAAATAAAGCACGACAAACTGCACAACAACACAAATAGACAGAAACTGATTTCTGATTAGGTAGGTTGCCCTTGCCAACAATTTTTTTGAAATGTCAGTCAGGTCCCTCAGGCCGGTGATTTCTGCGGTGCTGCCAGGTACATTAAATCGCTACTCCCGACGATGACAAATAATTTAATCGGACGATCGAAATAATACTCTCTGGGTCTAGTCTACAAATGTGTCATGCATCGTAATCTCTCCATTTTAATAATTTCATATCGCTTTCTACTTAAATTTTTAAAATCTTAATGCGAATCCAACGAAGAGTCTCGTTAACAGTGGCGTTGCGTGGGTTTTTGCCGCCCGGGGCCGACCGAAAAATTCACCGCCCCCTACTTTAATTATAAATAATTTAAAGTTCAAGTATCAATACCTAACTAATATAGCTACATCGTCCATCTTACTGCAACTCAAGATAATAATACGGTTACTTTTTTAAATTTAGTTTAAAAATGTGTTATACTTTTTAGGGTTTCGAAAACGTAAAACGGAACTATCTACTTAACTACCTCAATTTTTAATTATTTATCTGTTCGATAAGAAGTGTTATATCTAAGTTTTATTTTTCAATCATGCACCGTATTATTTTCGTTATGCTCCTTATTTGCCACCCGCTTTCGTGTGCCGCCCGAATATGGCCCCTGCCCCCCCCACGCTACGCCACTGCTCGTTAATACTACATTTTTCATAATGAAAATAAAACTATCCTTGACTTAGATTAATGATACAGTCATAATAATTTTTTGAAGCGCTGCGCTGGCAGCTCGACGCAATTACAATTTTGGCGGAAAAACGGGTGTCAGATTACGAAAGGAACGTGCGTTGTTTACGCTTCGGCATATGAAGCGCTGCTTACTTGTACTTGTTAGAGCCCATTATTCTATATTAGGCATCGTTTGTTTATAATAATGTTATATACAGTGGGTTGCCAAATTATTAGGGACAGTCACATTTTGTACACTTTTGTATTTGTATCATATTAGGCACACTTGAGTGCAGCTTTAAGTGGCTTGAGTGTTGCAGAATTGTATTTTCAAGTTTGTTACAGTTAACTTTGAAGTGAATGTTGGAAGCTAAATGGTTTTTTTTTATTTGTTACATATATTATATTTTTGTAATAATAGAGTGGTTTAGACGTAAAACTGTGGACAATTAATTTTTATATTTTAAACAAGTATTGTTATATTTGTTACACAAATATTAGAACAAAGTAAATACTACTTTAGCTATTATTGCAAAAAATATTTTCGCCATTTATTTTAGAAAAAAAAATTGGCGAAATAATTTTAGCCTCAAGGTTAGGCCAATTGTGAAATTTGTCCCCAAGTAAAAAAATGAAAAATGGAGATTAAACCCCTTCTCCAGCATACAAGCTATTCCCAAAGGAAAAAAGCAGAACTTGTTGCAGTTTCCAAGATAGCTATTCATAAAATAAAAGGTAGTTTGGGCAAAAATCTATCCCTATTACCGTAAAAATGGTAGCAGTACCACGAACAGACTGAAACATTTGTGATATCTGTTTACAAAAAAGAAAGAAAAGTGCTGAAATTTTAACTCAAATGGATCAAGAATAAGGTATTGCAGTATCTAAAAGGATTGTTCAGTGGAGATTAGCAGAGGAAGGTTTGTCAGGTCATCGCTCTGTTAAAAAACTTCGTTTGACTGATGCCATGAAGAAGAAACGTCTTGTCTGAGCTCGCGAATACCGCAAGAAGACTGTTGTGGATTGGATTATGGAATGTTTTAATTAGTACTAGTAATTTATACCATCCAAACTTTTATTTTTAAATTTTGAGTAACTCATTTCCTTATTTTGTGTTGTGTTTTTCAGATGAGTTAACATTTGAAATTCTAGCCGATAATAGCACATTTGTTAGATGACAATCAGGGGAAAAGTACCACCCTGACTGCATCGTGGAGAGGGTAAAACACCCCCTTACAATTATGGTGTGGTCTGGCATAAGCTGTAGGGGGTCGGGCGCAAACGCATGCGCTCTACATTGTCCAGGGCACTATGAAACAAGAGAAATACAGACAGGTTTTACAAACTCACTCACACCTCAAAATCAGGACTGGTTCCCTAGTGCTGAAGAATTTATGTTTATACATGATTCAGAACCATATCATAAAACCAGAAGGGTTACCAAGTTCTTGGCTGACCACCTGGACTGGTATTCTAGAGTTTTCCGAACATGAACCCTATAGAAAACTTGTAGGGGATCACTAAGGCAGAAATCTTGAAAAAGATGATAACAACCATGGTAAAACTGATAATAAAGTTGATAAATGTTTGGCACCATGTTCCCAACATTGTAGATAGTGCTGAACAATGCATAGAAACATTTCCCAGACGAATTCTGGCGCTCATTGAGTCAGAAGGAAACGTCACAAAGTACTGAACATTACCAAATAATATTTCCCTTCACCAATCTGTTTAATATTTTATGTGTATTTTAATGTTATTTTTATTCTTAAATACTACAAACACTACTACAATAAACATTATCGTTACTAAACCAGTGTTTTTCTATTTAATTTCATGTTAAAACTTCCATTTTAGGATTTTTCGTGACTGTCCCTAATAATTTGGGAACCCACTGTAATATACGATATGCGAGTATTAATTATTAGTCTTATGAATAAAATGGAAAATAACGAAGGAGAACACATTAACAACTGTGTACCTAATTAATAAAAAAAGTCAAAGGTTGCACATTATGTTGCGGCACCAATGAATGAAGGTCTAGAAATAATCGCGTCGACCAAGAAGCACAAGAGGGATTACAAGATAAAAAAAAATGGTTGCCAGTGAAGTGGGTGGTTTACGGACGATAGTTTAACATGACAATGTCATAACAAAACCGGGATAGATACGGTGCAAGCGTACAATAAGCGTAACAGGACATAACGGGACACTTTTTCGTCCATGCAGCCGGTGTTAATAGATTTATTAGGGGTTGTACGTCAAAATAAAAACGATTCAAATTAAACTGCTTACGTACTGGTTAAAGTCGCGACCTTAACTTCTAGGTTAATATCGCGATAAAAAAAAAACACATATAGGTACTAAACACAAGGAGAGAACAGCGAAGAGCAGTTGACTATATTATCTTTCTCGCTCTGGCGGATTTGTTCACAATATTATCTTTCTCGCTCTAGCGAGTGGCGCCAAAAGAAGTTTTCACTGCAAAAATATGTAACAATAATAAAACATTTAAATAATACCCAAAATTTAATGCAAAGTGTTCAATAACTATTGATTCATGTTGTGTCAAGCGTTACAGTTTTAAAATACCTTTATTTGTTATTAGTAGTTATGAATGTAGTTGATCGACGACAAAGAATTTTTCGGCAAAACTGTGGAAATTTATGAGTCTGGTAATACATTTATCTTTAATTGACATTGACAGTTCTCTAATATTTTGAGTTTAGTATTTGGTTTTTTAATATTCAGTCACCTCTCAAGTTTGAGGTTCGGCAAAATCTTAATACAAATTTTGATAGGTGTATGTCTCACAAGTCACAACTGAACTGAAATAAACAGACAAGATAAATTTCATTGTAACTAATCCTCACAGCTGTTTACAAATGACTTGAGTTGATACGTGCGTAACAACGTAGTGATTACTTCCTCTGTGGTAACAGCTATGAATAGTTGATATAAGCTTGCTACAGAAAATTTGTACTCTAGGTATATAGCTTTTATGATTTATGGCGTAATTATAGGTACCTATATTTTTTAAAGAGGAGTAAACCTACATGAGTTAATGCAAATCATAGAATTGATAATACCAATCTATTTATCTACCTCCAACCTCCGACTTACTTGAAATGTTTAGCCAAGAATAATTTTTCTGAGATCCTGACACTGGCTCAACTGCTTTTCAGCTCAATTTGCGGTATCTTCGCGTCTAGATGCTGTTAACGTGGTAGCGCGACACCTACCACTCCAACAGCCTGGCAGCCCGACTTTTAAGGCTGCGGTTCCACCAGAGATGTGCAAGGGAAATATGTCGTACTAGGATGTGTAGCGAAGCTGTGAATGCGAAAATGTGGTGCGAACATGCTTCTATAGACTGGCTGGAACGGACTGCCGCAAACCTCGCAACACATTCCTCGCACACATCCCTAGCATAATTACTTATAATATATCATATAATTTGTAGTATTAAGGAAAAATGTCACCTCGCCTTGCCTAACCTTGTTCTAGGCGATTTTCCTTTAAGCTTATCTCTTCATTTACCTCGCCTCGGTCAGTGGTGAAAATGACTCAGTGGAACAAGGATGTGTGCGAGAGATAGATAGATAGATAACTCTTTATTGTGACACATAAAACAGAAAAATCGATTGCGCTCATAAGGCCGCCATTTGTGGCGCTAGTTAATGTGTTTTACTGATTTTTTTCTGTTTTATGTGTCACAATAAAGAATTATCTATCTATCTATCCCTCGCACACATCCTCGTTCCGCTGAGTCGTTTTCACCACTGCCCGAGGCAAGGTAAATGAAGAGATATTATTGGCTCTTTACAAACACATCCCTCGCTACGCATCCTCTCACATCTCTGGTGGAAACACAGCCTAAAGGCTTGTTCGCATTAGGCTAGCAAATTAGTCTAGTAGAGAGTAATTTAGTAGCTAAAATACTCGCTACTATTCAAAAATCGTTCGCACCGTGCTTTAGTACAGTTCACAAGTGAGTAGCGTTTCGCAACATGAAGATCCTACAACGCATTTGTTTGAAGTTATTTTTCTCTCCAGACTAATTCGACAAGTTCGAACCTGTTTAATCGGCGAGCGAGCGCACCGCTCGCAACGAACGCGTGGTGGGGGGTGCTACTCGCCCGTTGAAAATAGAACAAAATGGATTGACTCGACTAAATCACTTCCTAAACTACTCGACTAAATTTTCACTGTTCATACACGTTTAGTTGCTAAATTACTCGCCACTAGGCTAAATTACTAGCCTAGTGCGAACAAGCCCTAAAGGCTTGTTCGCATTGGGCTAGTATATTAGTTTAGTAGCGAGTAATTTAGTGACTAAACGTGCATGAACAACGAAAATTTAGTCGAGTAGTTTAGTAAGTGATTTAGTCGAGTCGATCCAATTTGTTCTATTTTCAAAGGGCGAGTAGCACCCCCCACCACGTGTTCGTTGCGAGCGGTGCGCTCATTGGCTCGCCCACTAAACAAATTCGAACCTGTCGAATTAGTCTGGAGAGAAAAATAACTTCAAAGTGTGTAGTGTAGTGTAGTTTTCATTGTATTTTAGTTTTGTTAATAAAGGCTCTGCCCACAAAGAAAAAAATTGGTTGCCTGTAAAGTCGGTATACGGGCATTTTACACAACGACTTTGTCTGTAAAATAATTTTACGGAAGGGACGCGTTTTTTTATTGTCTCTCATAAGTGGAAGGGACGCGTCCTCTCACTCGCTCTTTGTGAGCGCATAACGTGAGCGGAGCGCAACGCAGTTTCTTGAAGTGTCACGCGGCAAACCGAATTATAAGACGTTGTCACGTCAAAAAAAAAACTTCAAAATGTATTTCCATATACAAAATTGTCTGTGGAATAACTTTATTGATTTTTTATTGATCACATAAATTTCCTAATTCACCTCTTCTAAAATAGCCATTATGATTAGCTTAATCATTAATTTATTTTATTGCATTTTAGGCTCTTTATATTGCAAAACGCTACTCACATGTACTTAAAGCATGGTGCAAACGATTTTTGAATAGTAGCGAGAATTGTAGCTACTAAATTACTCTCTACTAGACTAATTTACTAGCCTAATGCGAACAAGCCTTAAGTCGGATATATACATTTAGGTACGAGTACCAAATAGTTAAATGCTGTGCAATCTGGGCGTGAATAAAGCCAGTGGCCTGAGCAGAATTTCTGACCTAGTATTGAAGGCTTGTGCACCTGAGTTTTCTCTTGTATTGACGCGCCTGATTATATTCTCTCCATACTGGGCAAGTACCGAAGTCATGGAAGGTAGCTAACGTGCAACCAGTGCTCGAAAAAGGTAGTCGTGCTGACCCTGCCAACAATAGGTACATACTCTGCAATAATGGTACTAAAAATGTGTTTTCACTCTCTCAAGCTCCTGTCGTAGGTACCTATAGAATCGAACGACCTCCTCAGTGACCGGCAATGTCGGTTTCACCAGAACTGCTTCATCGGGTATTTTCTAGCGTACATACGTCACTCTCATCTAGATAGAGTGAATCTATCGAGAAACACGGGGAAGTATCTATATCAAAGCAAAAAAAATATCCAAATCTATGATCTAAGTATAAATAATTATGCAGTCTCCTTAGTCCCTAGACTTCTCAAGGCTGTCAACAGGCATGATGATCTTGCAACCAAGCTCTCTACGTGCTCTCTACATGTTGTTTCTTCTGGTTTTATTGCCAGAATATCAGACTTTTTGAGGGATCGATCAGTCAAAGCCATCAATTACCATCAATTTGTATGAGTGACGAAAGCGACGACGATGAGTGAAAAGGAGAGAAAAAAATAAGTAAAATTCAACTGGCTTTCAACCACAGACTAAGTAGAGACCGACACCTTTCAACCGTGTTTAATCTGTGTTTCAACCTCTACCAACCTATCTGCTCCGATTACTGACAATCTCGAGCTTTTGGGCGTGTTTTGGGCGCACAGATTACATACCTATTTGGGCCTTTGGGCGTAACTTTGACATCTACATTCTACTTTCAACGGTCATTTCATGGTTGACGTTCCACAGACACGAACGAAGGGAGTTGAACACAGATTATATGGGTTTGCCTCTATATTTGTGATTAGAACGCCTAGGCTACGGAACGCGTTGCCTAAGTGCATTTTTCACGACGGATACAAATCATTTAGTATATTCAAATCGAGTATGAATCGGTTTCTTCTAGGTAATCACGCTCCATCGTAGACCGTATATTGTCGCTTAACATCAGGCCAGATGGCGGTCAAGTATAACTATAACTAATAATATGTTTTAAAAAGTCACCACAGGCTTTAACGGAACGGAAAACATCGTGAGGAATTAGGCATATTCCAAAAGTTTTTGAATCCGCACTGGACCAGCGTGGAAGATGGCCGAAAATCTCCCCTTACAAGAGAAGCCTAATCCCAGCTGTGGGAGTATTTAGTAAGCTACTATGTTAGGTTAAATGCAAAAACAATGATAAGTCTACCAGGTAACAGTTTATTTATCTAAAGTTCAAATGGTTAGGGAAGGGAATCACTGTTTGTTGGCGGCCTCGTGGATGTTCTTCTGGACCTCCTCGACCTGTTTGACGAAGCTCTTGTACGCAGCCTCGAACTGAGGAGCCAACTTCTCGTTGGTCTGTTCAACATTCTTCTGCAGGTCCTGGGCAAGCTTCTGTGTTTGCTGAAAAGAAAGAACGGAACGATTATAGAATACTTTACTATTAGCAACACCGCATTGCGTCATTTTATCCGCGCAGTTGCTGTTCCCGTCATTTCCCGTGATAAAAGTGGCCTATGTGGTAGGTATTACAGATTATAATCTATCTGTGTTTCAAAATTCAATGCCATCTATGTAGACGTACCGACGTGATTCAACATCCAAACATTGACATCTATACTAATATTATAAACCTGAAAAAGTATTTTGTTTGATCGCGTTAAAGTCAGGAACTGTTGTACCAATTTCAAAAATTCTTTCACCGTTGGATGTGCACGTAATACCTGAATGTTATAGGCTATGTATTATGTACCACGGGCGACGCCGGCGCGGACCGCCAGTTCATAATATTAGAAGGATTATTATCAGCTAGCTGGCTTCCCTACAAGCTAAGTGTGATCACTTCTTTAGGCGCGTTGAGACAAAATTTTCGTGGGCTGTGAAATGAATTTTACCGTCACGCTCGGGTATGGTAATAATTTCCGGATGAACTCGGGATGCTAGAGCGAGAAACAAAACACAGTGAACAATCGCGTTAGAGCGAGAAAATAATATAGTCCCTGTGAACCTGTGTTTATTTCAAATGTTTATTATACTTATATCTTTTTATACCGACATTAAGTTTTAGGTACTTACCACACTAATATCATTAATTGAACTTGTCACGAAATATTAAATTTGCATTTCACATCCATTGCAAAAAAGTTATTGTTGTAATATACTCGTATTACTGTTTTATCACAGCACATACACTACGAAAATACACAAAATGATACCTATTTTCATCACAGCACTTACACATACACTTTAAACACAACATATATATATGCATTTTTAGCGAAATACCTATAAAATAAATAAATAGCAAACACTAAAAATATTTGCTAGTCAAACCCTATTTCCGAAACGCGTACTTTTTTTTTTTAATTTATTCTTGGCCTTCTTATTTAATACTAATCATTTCGCCACATGTTGTTCTCGTCTTGCTGTGCTTATACCTAGGTATAGGTATTCTACTAATTTTCAATTTCTAAATAATTTGTATTTTTAATTATTAAAATTATTTAGTGGTCTTTAAATATAAGTATTTCTTATTTTAGTTTTCACTTCTGCCGCGTGGTCTTAAGCGCACACATTTTTTTTAATAATTCAACACTTCTATCAGCAGTCTAGTCTACTCTGGAATAAATTTTCAAAGCATTGTCGCAAGTCTTTTAAGAATGGCAGATGGCCATGCTTAAAAGACTAGACGAGATCAAACCATGGCCATATGCCATATACCTACGAGGTCTGAGGTCTACTGGTCCCAAATTTACCAGAAGATATCTTTCACACTTGGGCTCAATTCACAGCCCACGAAAAATCTGTGTGTGGTGCACAAAACAAGTTTTCACTTTTCACTTTAAAAATCTCTGTCTGACGTTATGTTTAGGCTTATCTTTGAAACTTTTTGGATTAAGATTTTGATAAAGAGTTTCACTAGTTTCTGTTTCAGTTATTATGGACGTGGTAAAAAATGGCGTACGATTCGCTGTTACGTAAATTTTTAGATTTGGGGGTATCATGTCTCCCGTGTCCCTTCGGACCGCGCTTGACTAAAATAGTGTGTGGAGTCCCCGCGCGGAAGAAGTGAAACTTTTCACTCTCGCTCTGTTTCTTTCTATTCCTCCTCCCCCACAACAGCGCTTTCATACCCCCTACATGGTAGGTTTAACGCAACCTTGTTGATAAGAAGATTCACTTGAATAAAGCCATAACCATTACCAGATCTAAGGCAGAGACAACCATGTGATCTAGTTCTTGTTTATGGTAACCACACAATGGCGCGAAAGTATTTATTTTATAAATACATACGTAAGGTTCTCGTGGTGAGAACCAATGGCGACGCATAGACTAAGATCTGGGCAAAGTTGCATCAACAATACCCCTTGGCTTTCATTACCAAGACCTACCCAATAAATATTATATTTATCTAAACAAATGAAAAAATAGGACTAGGAGGTAAAACTAGGAGTTAAACCCTCTCTACACACGAGCCCTAAAATCAGGGGAAATTACATAAAAGTAGTGGGGTGGACACTACATCGCACCATAAATCACCAATCATATGGTGCGATGTAGGGTCCTCCCCACTACTTTTACGTAATTTCCTCTGATTTTAGGGCTCGTGTGTAGAGGGTTTTACGTAGTTACGTTTTGTTGTTATTTTAGCTTCAAGAAGGTGCGAAGGTGACGATTGTTCAACATTCTTTAGTTTTTGAAGTGAAAACTTCTCTTGGCGCACCACAAACAGATTTTTCGTGGGCTGTGAATTGATTACGCATCACGCTCAGGAATTAAATAAATCTTCGGGTAAACTCGGGACCATGGCCATTGACCATCTAGAAATGCTGACTCATGAGGGCGTGACCATGGTCATGGTTTCACCCGCGTAGTTTCCAAAGTGAGCCATCAAATTCTGAGTTAGGTATTATTTCACTTCTATCAGCAGACTGCCCATTTTTTTTATTTAATGCTAACGGGCTGCCCCAGTTTCGTCCGTGGTATAAAAATAGAAAAGACATTGATTATAAACAATAGAATTATTTACAGTTAAAATTGTTAAAGTCATGTACCTGTACTGCGCTCTGGGCAGCCTGGGCCACCTTCTCTTTGAGCGCATTCGCATGCTGTTCTACCTCAGGGTGAGCCTTGCGGAGGTCCTCGGCCGTACGCTCAAGGGTGGCCCTCGTGCTCTCCAAGGCCTCCTTAGCCTTGCCAGTGGCTTCTTCGGCCTGTAATACATATTACATTGTTTTAAAAAAAACTCTATTTTTTCAGAAAACTATACAATAATAATAATAAATCAAATAATGAAAAACTTTATTGCTGTTGCTCTCTCTCCGACTCATACTGTAAATACTGTAACATCGGAGTAACAAATCGCAGTAAATACTGTAACGACGATGCTAAAGTGGAGTACCATCAGGTACATGTCCTGCTCGTCAGGCTCTCTGTAGTAAAAAAAAAGTTTTTAATCCCTGACCAAAAAGACAGGTTCTAAGATTGACGTCGATGTCTGTCTGTCTGTATATATGTGTGTACCTTTCCTCTCAAACAGATGGACCGATTTTTCGTTGGGGCTTTTTTCATATAAAATCTACTTTTAAAACTACTAAGTTTCCTCACGGTGGTTCTTAGCTATTCGGTAACTCTTCATTTTTATTTTTATTCTAATACCTTACATTATATTCGAATGGTATACCTATTGCATTCATGTCATGTGCTTAAACTTAAAACTCAGTTTTGCGAGCCGTGTACGTGATGCGAGTACGTGAAGATATACGCTTAAAAGTTTGAATATTACATAATAAATACAAATACCAACGTATTTAGAGGCAAATATAAATGACTACAGTTCTCCACGGTTTTAACTGCCCTTTCCTGTTATTTTCTCGAAATAAGAAATAGCATATGTGTTATTCCATCGATGTGTTATTCCAGATCATAATCTAACTGTGTTCCAAATTTCAATCCAACGTTACGACATAATAGAGTAGAAAATATCCAACCATGTCATTTATAATATTAATAAGATAATTAATAGCTCTCGACAGAGACCGTTGGAGTGGAGGGAAGAGGCTTATGCTAAACAAAATGGGCCAACATTATAAAAATATAATACTACTAGATGTCCGCCCCGGCTTCGCCCGTGGAACATATATAGCACTCATTGAGATCCCGCACATATCCAACGGTGAAAAAAATTTTGAAATCCACCTGCTTTCAAACAAAACACCTCTTCAGCTACCTGCTACGCCACCTGTCGGAAATTGGTCGTACCAACTCAGAGATTAGCAAAGGTTTTATATTCAAGAGGTATGTAATTGTGATATTCAATGACGCAATCTTAGACACATGCTGTCATGTGTCATGTCAAAGCACGAAACGTACGAAAACTCTCAAAAGGGGAATATTTTTTCCCAATTTTGTTACATTCTTGTTTCATGCTCCGCTTCAATTAATAGTAGCGTTATTTTTTATAGCCTATATAGCCTTCCTCGATAGGTAAATGGACTATCTAATAGAAAAATATTTTTTCAATTCGGACCAGCACTTCCCGAGATCCTAGCGTTCAAACAAACAAACTCTTCAGCTTTATAATATTATATAGATAGTATAGATTAAATTGTCAAAATTTTGATGTTTGCATATTTGGATGTTTGTTGTTCAATCACATCGTAACGCATAAACGGACCGGGCTGAAATATGGAACACAGGAAGAAGATCATAGTCTAGAAGAACATATATAGGCTTTTATCCCGTAAATGACCTACGCGGGTAACATCGCGGGGCGCTGCGAGTAATATTATAAAATTATGTTATCGTCTCACTACCAAAATTCTAGATATTGCATAAACGTAATGTGATAATGCGAGATAGCTGGCGGGTCAAATGTTGCGGTAGGTATTGAGTTCTGTAAGATAACAAGAGACCGCGACCCTCACATTCACGACTTTTCATTATGTAGTTTTAAAGGTCACATGTTGTAGATAAAGTATCTTTTAGAAATGTTTTTTTACAATATAGAGTGATGCGCCTGATGGTAAGTAACGCGCTTGAATATAACGCTTGAAGTGTCGCATAGCTATTTGAACTTCTAACACTGCACTGCCCAGAAACACCCAGATATATAAAATCTCTTAAGCCTATATTCTCTAAAAACATTGCCCTTCAAACACAGCAATATCACTTTACTGCTAGGCGATAGAATAACTCGTAAATGTGTGGTACTTCCCAATGTGGACTATGCAAAGAATCCTATCACTACTACAATAGTTTGTAATTTAAAAATTATACTATAGTATTAATATACCTTTAGTTAATCAACATGGTTCAAGCTTTCATTTGTTTGTGGCTAAATGGTATTAGGGGAAAACATAAAGATTTCAACGACTTCAGCTCAAAAATACCCATGCCTTGAAAATGCCAATAAAAGTTTATATTGTAAATTAATTGTTAAATGACATTAGTTAGATTAAAACATTTGATATGAAAATTATTACTCACATGTTGTTCGTTGCGTAACATATTGTATATATTATTATTTTATTTTAAAACCAACAATGTATTTTAATTAAAGATTTGATCGCCACTTGCATTTTCTGGTAATACTTGCTTAGAAAGTAGTCGATTTTCTAATTGAAATTTAATTACAATTGAAATTATAATTTATTTTACACTATTTTGAAGTCCTGTTTTCAATATGAGTTCAAATCGTGAAAGTTTAAAAACTATATTTCATATTAAAAATATACTGACCATGTCTTTGATCGAGGTGGCAAGAGAAGATATCTGTTCGGATACGGATTTGCTGCCATCCTGAATAGATTTAGTGAATTCCTGGGTAGGTTTTGAGTTGACCAACTGTTGGAATTGCTCCGTTAATGTCTTCTGGAATTCTGCAGCGTGTTTCTGGACGTCTTCTAGTGGGTTGGGAGCGTCGCGCTTCACTAGGGCAGCGTGGCTCTGCAATAGATGATTAGCATAGTTTAATAACAGAGGTGGAGGGTTTTCAAAGGAGATATTTGCCCAGAAGTGGAACAGTTATGTTAGTTAGAAAAAAAGAAGGGTCAATGCAGGGTCAAGAACAGGGGAATTAAACCGATGCTTTACGGCCAATATCTAATGAGTAGTCAGTAGAAAAGAAGCTGATTAAATTTGACTTTTTAAAGTAGTTCTGAATGAAAAACAGAAGATACATGAAAAGACCATGAACATTTATAGCGCATTATGATGCGCTTTAATGATTAGGTGTCTTTGGGCCATTTGGGAATGAAACTAATTGTAGATATAACTAGGGTACTCACCAGAGCCAAGCAAGCAGCGAGAAGCAGGATCTTAGCGGCCATTGTTGAGTCGGAGCGTGGAGTGAGGATACTGGACGTAAGTCAGGGAGCGACTGTGCCGGGACGTGCCTCCGCAGCGCTGATATACCCCGACCGTCCCCCGCTCGCCTCACCCCGCCGCGTCCCAATGTTTACAACAAAGCACCTCCGGGTCCATGGCTGCAGATAACGCACTTGCACCGTATCTATGCACCCGGGGTTCTTCCGCTATCGGGAGTCAAAGTCGACCCCACGCGAAAACGCACCGCTTCACAAAGGAATTTCACAATGTACATTTTTGTGAAGATGTTCTGTGAAATGTTTGAATTAGCGCAAGATTGGTGAGAATAAAAGTCGAGGGTTACGAGGTCGTTAGGGAGATAACACAGCCGTGACCGCGCTTTATCGGCTTGCCGAATTATAGCCAATTGTCGGCCGCGTCACTTACGGACGCACACGTGTAGTACAATTCATGAGCCACGACTGACGCCCACTACTGGGCACTCACGTGCTTCCGGGCATTCTGGGTATCTTCAAATCCAGAATAAATCGGTTTCTTCTACGAAATAACGCCCTATCGAAGACCGTATCGGCGCTTAACATCAGGTTAGACGGCAGTCTAGTGTACCTAAACCTATAAAAATTAAAAAAACACTTCTTACGTTGTATTTCGTGCAGTTATCTTTGTGTTTTCTCTAGGATCAGAAGGTCTGGGATTCAAATTCCAGACAGATGTTTCATTGGTGAATTGATATGCCTATTTTGTTTTTTTAGCCCTTATGTGTTATGATCACGGTTATCCGTGGTTATGATATTATATGGCAAAAGATATCCAAGTGTTGAATTGAACGACTGAAAAGTGTTATTTTTTTATACAGCTCACAAACTTGAAGCATGGCATTAAAATACATGTTTAGGTGCAATTCATAAATTGTTTGGTAAGTAAAATTACTTGCCAAACTATTTATGAATATTTCTCAACAAATGAATGTTTACTATATTTATTTTATTATATTTATTAATGAATATTGAGTTCTACAAATGAATATTTTATGCAAATCTGATAGGCAATTTAGGGATTTATATTTAAATTAATATAACGCTTAAAACAGCCACTCTGAAAGCGTAATAAACTTGCATTCTTTATCTCATATCAATTCTATGAGGTCAAAGGACATCATTTTCGATATAGGGTCACCGAAGGTTCGAAAATATTTCATTATCAACATTGAAAAAGATAGAGTTACTCACACACCCATATTGCTCGTGTGTTGTGAGCCGCAAATAGGTACTTACTTGTGTGTTTGTTAGTCCTTCATAGTCTAAGGAATTTTAGATAAAATTAGGTATGAAAGTAACGTGATACATAAAATAATTATATTACGATGCGAATTTCAATTATTATACAAATTAACACTACTAGTGGTCACCATGAGATCCAAATTCTAGCAAATATGGACCCTAACCCCTAAAGAAATATACATAATATATCTATTTTCAATTTGACCATAGAACAATAAACAAAAGAGTATTATTTATGTGAAAGTGTCAAATACATAGTAATGTTTTTTTTGATTTAATAATTTTTTGTGCAATCAAAAAAAATGCATTCTGCACTGCTTCTCTTATCAGTACCTATTTAATGTAGGTATGGGAAATTTCCTCCGTCTGCGCAATGTATGTAAAAAGCAATTTTCGTAATGTAGAACAAGTTTGTCGTCACCACTGGCTTTAACGGTGATGGAAAACATCGTCAGGAAACCGGCATGTTCCTAAAATCTTTCGAGGTCACAGGGCATTCACCAACTCATCCTGGGGCAGCGTGGTGGGTTATGAACTTGATTCTCTCCCTGTGAGAAAAGACTCTGAGTCCCAGCAGTGCGAACGTTTAGTGCGCTGCTTATGTTTTATTATTGTTTTATTCTTTGAATAATAATTTAACATACTCCGAAAAAGAACCGGCTTCAATTTAAGAATTTATTTAGACTCGACTATATTTAATATTTTCACAAAATGAACTAACACATAGTTCCATTGAGACATAATAATATCATCGAGGTAGTACAAATACGTTATCAAGGTAAACAACTTTTTTATTGATGTTACTGATACTACAACTGTTCGCACCTTTGGGATGGATCGGCTAAGTATCAGCTGGAGGCCCTGGAATCGATCGAGACACGTGCCAACAGGCTCATAGGCAATGACACTCTTGTGCGAAGACTACAAAGTCTTGATCATCGTCGAAAAATTGCCAGCTTATCGGTTTTTTTATCGGATATACACTTTGGAGAGTGTGCAACTGATTTGCATGATCTCATACCACCATGCCCTTTTTTCTATCGCAATGCTCGTAGCTCGAAAAAGCGACATCGTTTCATGTTTGATGTTCCGAAGATACGAACGAAGATTAGACTCTACTTTTGTGATAAGAACGTCTAGGCTGTAGAATACGTTGGTTGCCTGAGTGGTTTTTCCCCGATGGTTACAATCTTTGTATCTTCAAATCGAAAGTGAATCGGTTTCAAGTGGCAGTCAAGTGTAAACCTATAAAAGTTAAAAAAGGCACTACGATTTCATTATAAAATATTAAAAATGCGCGGTCCGAAGGGGATCATAAGGGGCATTACCCCCCAAACGTATACGTTAAATCAAAAATCTAAAAAAATATCTAATAGTACATAGACTATTTTTTTAAAGCGGTAAAACAACTAGAACTGGAACTACGCGGGTAAAATCGTGGGGCGCTACTAGGAAAGTACTTTTTACTCGATTTATTGTATTTCTACTTTGAGAAAGATATTTGTAAAAAAAGATAATTGTAATGACAAAGGTCACGGACCCCAGAGTCTATGGCGCGGCAAAATAATAACAAAAAAACCCTCCAAAATTCGAAACTGGGACAGGGCTGTATACAAAACAAAGACATACAACCCAGTTGAGAACCTTCTCTTTTTATTTAGTCAGTTAAAAGTACCATTAGAAGCCTGACAGAATGGTCAACTCATTAGATGCAAGGCCCTATATGACAAAATACTCGCACCAACGTATCTATTCATTAAATCGGTTTTAATCTCATGTAGTTACGTTCTTTGTTATTTCGTGTGGATAATGAGACAAATTAGGTGATTAGTGTTTGTCTCTGTGCTTGTGCCGATATACATTAACAGATCTAGTCATTATCGCCTAGTGAAACAATTACCACCTACAACAATAAACAACATGTTCTTTAGTGGTATGACTCTTTACAGAGTCCACCTGGAGAAGTACCTATCACACTTTTGGCTACAATTATTTATTCTACAGCCAAGCAATAACGTGAAAACATCACGGCGTTCCTGTTTGAAGGACAATGATTCCAGTGAAATTACACGGCATAGATATAAAATAACTTATATCTCTGGGTGACGTGAGTAGTGGATTACTAGGTAATTTTTCTAGTGGTAGGACTCCTAGCAGAGTCCGCCTGGGGAAGTACCACACCTTTGCCAGTTATTCTACCGCCAAGCAGTAATGTATTACTGTGTTCCAGTTTGAAGGGCAATGTTTCCAGAGAAATTACAGGGCTTAGAGATATAACATCTTAGATTTCTGGGTGATGAGCGCAGCGCAGTGCTAGGTAATGATTTGGACTCTTCATGTTCCAATAGTTGCGTGACATTGTGCTGTTATGAGCAGGCATGTGGCTCACCATCTGATACATGCCCAGCTAGACTCGTCACTCTACTAAAAAAGCAGCACCCGTACACGAGTGTGACGCATGTTCCAGATATCGCTCTTCTTCTCCGTATCACAAGGGTAGATAGCGACCTGACGCCGACGCCTTCGTTAGAAGGAGTCTTTTACCCAGCACGAGTACTCAAGGCATACAAGCAATTCACGTAGTAAGTATATTGGGGTTAGGTTATGGCGTTGCGCCTTCATACTAGCATATATTAGTTTGCTAGGAAGTTGAAGAAATATGAAGCTAATAATTCTTCATCATCATCATCAGCCGCAAGACGTCCACTGTTGAACATAGGCCTCCCCCCTAGATTTTCACAACGAACGGTCCTGCGCAACCTGCAGCCAGCTGTTTCCAACGCCTTGGTGAGGTCATCTGTCCATCTAGTGGGAGGCCATCCAACACTGCGTCTTCCGGTTCGTGATCGCCACTCGAGAACCTTTCTTCCCCATCGGTTGTCAGTTCTGAGAGCGATCGTCTTTTTTGCGAATCCACTTTCGTTCTTTTGCGAATATCCTCATTACCTACGGATTCTGTCGCGCGAAGAGACTCCGAGCATAGCCCTCTCCATAGCTCGCTGTGTGACTTTGAGCTACGTTATGAGGCCCACGGTTAAGGACCACGTCTTAGTTCCATAAGCCGTCACTGGAAAGCTAATAATTGCCTTTATTAAAAATATAAGAAAAAACATGGATTGTAGGAAAATATTTATTTCATTAAAAGTACAAAACTAGGTCTACATATACAGAGAATGATGGCCGAAAAAAAACATGGGACTGTTAAAAGATATTTATTTAATAAAAAATACAAAACTCTACCTACTTATAAAGCGAAAGAGGGTTGAAAGTAGATCTCTTTAGTAATAATCTAACAACCAAACTAACGAAGCTTCCTTTACGTTGCTATAAAAGTTAATTCACTGGTTCATATCAGCATATATTACATAAGACTAATAGTAATGTTTTATGATGCCGAATTTTTACAATCCACCACATCACCACAATCCAAAAATAAAAATTATACTAAACGTTAGGAATACAAAATACACTTCAATGCGGTCTATGAATGATTCAATTTGTACTCATTATTTTTTGTATGTCCGGTCCTTGTCAAGTAAATCTGTTGGGTGCTACCAATGTTCTACGAACGTGTTCTTATTAGTTTTATAGGTCCAATCCTACTTAGTAATGTTCTACAAAAGTTCCTGTTAATATTCGTAGGTCCCATCTTACACAGGTAAATGACGGGGTGCTACTAATGTTCCGCGAATGTGTTCTCGTTGTTTTGCGGGCTCGTGGGCATCAGGGCTCCGGCGAGGTACTCCCCGGCTTGCAGCACTGCTGTCTGCGCCTGAGCCAAGGCTTCCGAGCTGCGTTCTGCCGCTCCTTTCACCAGCTCCTGTAAAATAAAATAACACAAGAAAATTAAATGTGTGTCTATATGTAGTATTATTTTTATTTGTGCTGAGAACTCCAACTTTAACTCTACATATACTAGTGGTGTGACTAATTTATTCATAAACGTAATAGGTACACGGGTGATATTTCATATTAGCTATTATGAACGTTATCATATTATTATGTTATTCAGTAATAGTCAAATAATAGAATAAATAAGCGATTTCCGTGACAGTCTTAAGTCTGTCACAGTATTAAGGCAATTTTTTAATCGCTACATTTATTTATATCGTAAGCTATGATTTTAAACGAGCACCTTATATTATTATTCTATTAGTAGATATTATTCCAGTAACGGCTAAATATTGTGTATCCAGGAATATAAACGGTGACTATCATCTGACTGTTACCCAGTAATAGGTATGACAGCCTATTATTTTCAAAGCGTTATATTCGATAATAGCTCAGATTGAATGATAATAGGAATATGAATATATCAACCTAATATAACACCACTACTATATACCATAGATAATAAAATAGATAATATCTTCAACCCAAGGAGTATTAATCTGAAGATAGTCATAATGTTTATTAAAATGTTGACTATCTAAGTTCATGGCACCGAAAAAAAAATATCTAACCATTTTTCCCTAATGCCGGGGCCCACTAACGGGACATGCCATTAATTATCGCGTTAACGGACGTTAATCGTATTTGTAAAATAAACCTTCGGTACATGTACATTAGGTGTATTTACACCTACGGTTAACGTCCGTTAACGTGATAATTAATGGCATTTCCCGTTAGTGTGGCCCCAGCATTACGAAGTATCCCGTCAAGCGGCGCGACACCCATACGGGCTCAGCATCAGTGTAACTCACCATGTGAAATACCTCGATATAAAAAAAATTGAATCTACCCTCAAAAATTTTTAGGTTAGCTTTGATAAAACAAATCATAAGTGAAGGTTTATCAATTAAAAAAAAAACACAGTAACAGTAATAGAAAAAAAAAACATATGCATGAATGAAATAAATAAAATGAATAGAATAGAATATTAGCATAAGGCATAAACTCAAAAAGAAATATAACTTCAAATTTTGAGTATCTCATAAAACTCTTACTGAGATGTAGATCGTTAATTTGGTTCTCGTTTAGGACAAATATTTGTCTGATGAATACGGATGTTTGATCTGTATTCGAGTCCTATCAATTTGTATAGCATACTTTTATTCGAAATTATTGTAGAGTATTGTGGTGTTTGGTGAAACATTTTACCACAAATATTTTTTAAAGTATAGAGTAACGGGACAATCAGTACATGTGTGTGATGGCTAGCAACACGTCAGCCCTTAGCAGTACAGTTTCACTCATCTATTGGAACATAAAAAGTCCAAATCTTTGCCTAGCACTGATTTGTGATGATCTCCATGCCCTGTGATTTACGGAATATGGGTATCAAACGAAAGGGCTTGATTAGTAGAATACTTCTCACTATGAGAAATTACAAATCCAAGATGGCCGATATCACAAAATGGCGAATTACATTTCTTTTTTTTCACAGCTCCCTTAATATGGGTATCAAATGAAAGGGCTTGACTAGTAGAATGTTCAATTCAATTCAATTCAATTTATTTCTTCGAACCATTATTTTACAAAGAAAACTTGGTAACGTCAATTACAAAATAATAATAAAACAGTTTAAATACATAAACAAGTGACAATATTTAACAGTAAGCGGCTGTAAAGAGGCCTTGTCCAACGGATTCAGTAAATTAGCTTGTTGTACAGATAACAAATCTTAATCTAACGGAACACAATGATATTTGCACATTGACGCTTGACGGTAGAATAACTGACAAAGACTTTTCCAGAGAAAAAGTTTCACCACTCCTCTCCCTCCACCCATAGATTAAGCTCAGAAATGATTTCGTAGCCAGAAAATTACCTAACTACTCTCAAGACGTATTTGCAACTTGGTATACGAACGGAATTTTTATGTGTCAGTATTTCTATTAAAAACATTACTGTGACACACAACGACCATTGTGAATTTAATTATTGACTTCTAACGTTATCTGTATTCAGTCTTTTTTATTACGATTCTTTTTCTGTTCGTGGCTGATAAAGTAATCGGTACAGTTTATGACTCAAAAAGTGAAGAACGGAGAATGGTTATCGTTGACGATAACCACTCTCCATCCTTTGTAAACTATTGTTAGGAAACTCAGGTAACAAAGCAGGTAGAGCATTCCACTCTGTGGAAGATCCTTTATATGAAGATACAATGGCCATGATAAGTTAAAAAAACTAATTATATAGTCCGTCGCTTAGATAGTTAAAACATATTTTTTTTACAAATAACGAATGACGAAGATGCAGTGCATAGAAGTTACGAGTGACGTCACTTTATTGTATAATTGTTCAAGACGCAACGTCACAACTCTCCTCCGGAAGTTAAATGATAAGTACATATTATATATCTTTGACGATTTTTAATAATTATATATATGTAATAATAATAATAAACAAAAAATATGTGTCTAATATTTTTACACCATCTACCTAATCGACTAATTGGTATGTTTTTGACCCAGTCGTCATTCCAATTGTAAATACATACGTCACTATGATAATATACAATTTTGTGAATACCATCAGAGTATAATCGAACGTTTCATTATATATATAAACTTATGTAAAATCCAGTGATGATATTTGCTCCTAATAGATGTGCGCTGAGCACCTTGGAATCAGTAAAAAACTGCAGCTCTAGGTGTATCGTAAATCGTAACACACAACCAATCTATTTGACCCCTAGAATCGCTAACGACGAGACATGCTGTGGTTCTACTTATTTTGGTTGTTGACAAAGAATATTGATAGGTAAAAACGTCCGGCGTTCACTGCTTCGTGCAACCGACGAACTAAATGGAACGGACGAGTCTATAGCGGAAAGAGTATGCTCACTCTTCGCAACGATGACATAATTCCGTGCGTCTGAAGTTTGGGAGGGCACATCCACTGGTTTTTAACGAGGTTCCCAGTGTTCTTCACCAAATCAACCGATATTCACGAAAATTGGTATTTATGTAGATATGTGTAAGTTGGCCCGAATTGAGGGATAAGGCAGACTTTTATTTCGATAAATGAACTTTATATTACAATATCCGACTGCCGAATCCGAAGCCGGACTGTATTTATACCGACGCCGACGTCATTTACAATTTAACGGTGACATCGTCTACCAATACAAAAATGAATTGCTGTTCGTTAGTCCCGAAAAAACTTAAAAACGGCTAGACTGATTTTGCTTTTGAATTATTTGTACGAGTTCAAAAGGTGGAACAAAATTAGCCGGGTCATCTAGTAAAGTGATAGATACCTGTTGTGTTTGGGTCAGCAATGCCTGAGCAGCGTCAAGGCGTTCCTTTATAGCAGGCTGGAGGCGGTCGAGCTTGGAGCGTGAGTGCAGCAGCACCGTGGCGGTGTGGGCTTCTAGGGCTGCCAGTAGCGGTGCCAGCGACTCCTGAGCAATCTCCAGGCGGCGCGACCACGGGTGCTGGCCGTCACTCAGAGCCGCTTGCAGCGCCCCCAGGGCACGCTGGGTTGACATAGACATGATATAAATCCAGCACTATAGTATAAAAGCATCACTTCCCGTTTTTATCCGCAAATTGCCCGTTATCATTCCGGAATCAATAGCCTATGTATTCTTCCAAACTATGACGTAACAGTGTTCCAAATTTCAACCCCATCCGTTCATACGCCGACGTGACTAAGCAACAAACTTCTAAGCATCCAAACGTTGACATATATAATATTAGTAGGATGAACCCCTATTTATCTGGACATGGCGTCACAGACCTCCACTGCAATAGTTTGATGATCCATTATATCTTGTCGATTAATTATCAATTAGTTAAAGCAAAAATACGTGTCTCATGTAATTCGAAAATCTAACAAACTTACTAATTAGAATGGTATATTTTTGAACCTGTCATTATCCCAATAGGCCTGATAACAAAAAAAAAAATTAATTAGTAAGTCAGTTGGATTATTAAACGATACAGTGCACGTATTTTTTCTTTTGTTTGACAAATGAAAAATGACGACGATTCAGTGTTTACAAGTTTCAAGTGACGTCACATCATTGTACGATTTTTACGTAGTCGTGACGTAACAACACTCGTTCCGGAATTTGGAAGACTATTAATAATTCGATTTTGTGTATTAATAGTTTGATAGGACTAAAAATTCTTGATTCATGTTTTATCATATTCAAGCGAGCGGAAGTCGGATTAATTAGAATAGTACATTTTTTATCCAATCAACATCATCACCAAAATATGTTTTTATTGTTTATTGTGTAATTTTAAAATTATTTTTTAAAATTATTGTTTTAAAATTATTGTTTAATTTAATTTTTTATTATTAATAATGTATATTAAGTAGGTACATCATTTCTCACACACCCACACTACCTGTGTCACTAGCACAGATAGTGTGGGTAGGTAAATTACCTTCCGACTTTTTGTTCTCAATAAATGATTTTTTGTATTTGCATCTATTGCAATTATACCTGTATCTCGGCTGCACCCGCCGCTTCCGCTTTCGCCTCCGCCTCAGCCTCTGCTTTGGCCACTGCTTCGCTGTTTATGTTTGCGCCCGAAACCTGCATCAATTCAGTTCAGTCTTGTATAGACAATGCCCAGCTTAACGATAGTTTAATTCGCATATCGGTTTTCGTAGGATTTCAGGATATTGATTGATTCACAACACAATCCGAATGATTAAAATTCGGTCTCTGTCAATCTTAACGGATAAGGTCGGAGATAATATAATAATAAAATATAATATAAGGTTTGTTTCCGTGTCGAGATCAATCCAATTGCGTTGTGAGTACAGATCGAATCTATTATATTACATACGTTTATAAACACACTCTTACACAGAAAAAAATACGATTATTAATATGAAATGGATGGATTATATCGAAGGATCCCTTTCATATCAATACATGATTTTGTCATAGAGTACTGCTCTATACTTATATTTTACTAGATGTCCGCCCCAGCTTCGCCAGTGGTACATATATAGCATTCATCGGGATCCCGTATATCTAATTCAAATTCTAATTCAGGATGGGGGTGATAGACCTGTACTGACGTCCCGCTAGGGGTGTATTGTGCACTTCCCCCCGGCCAGCCTATCCAAACCAGCCTAACTCCTTAATCCCTAGATCCCGTACATATCCAAAGGTGAAACAATTTTTGAAATCGGTTCAGCCATTCCTGAGAATATCGCTTTCAAACAAAAAACCTCTTCAGTTACCTGCTACGCCACCTGTCGGAAATTGGTCGTACCAACTCAGAATTAGAAACAAATTTGTTTAGCAAATGTCAAAGAAATCTGAAAATTGCAAAGGTTTACATTCAATGACGCAATCTTGTACACATGCTGTCATGTCAAAGCACGATACGAAAACTCTCAAAACATAGGGGTCGAATTGATAACCTCCTTTTTTGGAGGTCGGTTATAAAAGGAATATTATTTCCCGTTTTTGTTACATTATTGATTCATGTTCAGCTTCTATTGCCAGTAGCGTTATGTTCTATAGCTTATAGCCTTCGTCAATAAATGAACCAGTACTTCCCGAGATCCTAGCGTTCAAATAAACAAACTCTTCAGTTTTATAATATTAAGTATAGATTAAAGGTGGCGGTTCGCGCAGAAACCGCGACACGAGACCGCGACAGGAGACCGCGACCGGAGACCGCGACCGGAGACCGTGACGGGTACTTGACATTATGGAATTGTATGGACGCCAGTTCGCGCGACAGGAGACCGAGACACGTGTCGCGAGAAATGTGTCGCGGTCTCGGCGCTAACTGACGCCCATACAATTCTATAGTGCCAAGTGACTGTCGCGGTCTTCGGTATCGGTCTCCTGTCGCACTTTCGTGTCGCGGTCTCAACGCGAACTTGTACCTTTATATTTTACATTTTTGTATATATGAATCTCTAGACTTACTAGAGCCAGACAGGTCAGAAGCAATATGAGATTCATGATACTCATGTTGAAATTTGGTGGCGATACCCGGGGTCTGAAACAAAGGAAGCTGTTAAGGTAAAATTTATAATTATTTATTTAGCAGAGCATTATTAACTGATGTGCTTATACATTTAGTTCAGTGTTGAAATAACAAATTACTCGTATTATAGATAATTAATTGTCTGTTCAACTAATATTGTCTTTAACTATCCATTTGTCTAGTTTTTGTGTTTGATTTTTCCCAACATCCCAAGAGGGATTAATTATCGGATACATTTCGGAAAGAGTAAAGCTGATCTGCATCATACAAATCATACATGACCACGGTACCACATAACCTCTTCTTCCTATCAGACTACTTTTAGCTCGACGATGACGAAAACTGGCATCGTCAATAGAGAGAAAGGTAATAAAAACAATAACAGAGTAGGTATTCCCTAAAGGATCCATTCTTGGTAGAAGTAATGCGCAAATAACACTGTGGCTATTGCGGTTTGAATGGCAATGTTTCCAGATAAATTACTGGGCATATGAATATATCATATTAAATATCGGGTTGACGAGAGCAGTGCAGTGTTAGAAATTTAGAATTTGGACTTTTCATGTTCCAATAGCTGTCTGAGACTAGCATGCATGTTGCTTACCATCAAGCACATGTCCTGCTCATCTCGTCATTTTATGCTGTAAAAAAAGTTGAACTAATTTGACTAGTTTGTGGTTAACAAGTGGAATCAGTATAGTTACCTAATCCGGAAAGTATTCAGGATGTCAGGTTTTCAAAAATAATTAAAAATAAAATTAAGAATAATAATTTAAAAAATATTTCTGTTTCTGTTTACCAAACAGTCGGTCTTTACAGTCAATTATTATTTAATTATCAGTTTAACAGACAATTATCCACAATTCGCTATGTCAGCACTGAAAAAAATATTCATGCTTCTGTGTCTACAAAAAATTATGCTTTAGGTACCGCACATTCTACATTTATTATGTCAGGTCACGATCATGAACGCTTTCGAGGAATGCAAATAAACAAACAATATATCAAGTAATGAGATATGATGAGTAAATACAATTAACCCCACTGGGAAACGGACCTCGTTAGTAGCACGCGGTGATAGCAAGTGGAAGATTAAATAGGGCTTGTAGAGCAAGGGTGAAGGTCCATACTGGATGACATCATTTTTGTGTGTATCAACCTAGGAATAAATTACGGATGGTCTAGAAGTTACGGTTTACGAACCTTTTCCAAACGATAGTGACGGTTGGGTCAGAAACTTGCCAGCTAAAACTGGAGAACCAATTTACCTACTTCCTTGGAAACCACAGAAAGCTTTGCCCAAAAGCTCGATAGAATGGTAGATGTCTTGCAAGATGAGGGCACAAACTTCTGTGAAATACGACACAAAGACAGAAAGTTGAACCTTTCGAAGGAAACTCTGCAATTCACAGAGGAACGACGCAACCCCATTAAATTCGTCAGAACAAGGGGCTCTAAATAAGAAAATTACCAAACTTGTACGACGTGACCTCTGATTGCCGAAAGCGCTCTTGATTGAAAAATCTATCAAGCTAAATCGGGGGTCAAAAGTATTCGTCAAGCTATTGGGTAAAAGTTGTCTCCAAAGCAGACATTCTTTTGGAAGTTGAAAACTTCTACGGCCAGTTGAACGCTTCACATGGTCCTCATCTGCCACAGAATGGGACAAAACAAAAGAACCACTCTGATTCGCCATTACACAGAAGACCTGCCTGAGATAAGTCTGGACGAAATCGTTATAGCTCTTGGGCAACTTAAAAATGTCCAATATGCAGATGACCAGAGTTACAAGAAAAAATGAAAATAGTTATCTCTAAATTTAATGCGTGGTTTAGCAATAATGGACTTAGTTTAAATACTGAAAAAACAAGCATAATGTTCTTTAACACCAAATCATCAAATCAACCAGCAATTTCTGTGAACTTATCGGATGGAACGGAAATTTTGAGCACTAATAGAGTTAAGCTGTTAGGGTTCGAACTTGACGCGACTCTATCGTGGAAGAATCACATAGATGTAACTTCACGAAAATGGCAAAAGGCGTATACGCTCTCAAGCAACTGAAAGATGTTACATCTCCAGATCATTTGAAGGGCATCTATTATTCCTATGTACATTCGATAATGACCTACGGCATTATCTTTTGGGGTTGCTCTACAGACTACCAGAGAATTTTAAAAATGCAAAGAGAGCCATAAGGGTATTAGCCAATGCTAAATTTAGGGAAACATGTAGAGACCATTTTAAAAATTTAGTATCCTGACATCAGTCGCATTTTATATATTGGAAGTAATTAAATATACTAGGAATAACTTAGAAAAACAGATGGGACGTATTTTATTTAATAAACTGCCGGAGAGTTTCAAAGCCATCACTAATGAAACATCTTTTATTAATAAAGTAAAAAACTTTTATTAGAGAACACTGTACAGCATAAAAGAGTATATGAATATTAATTACGATTCATATGACATCCAAATTTGATATTTTAAAATGACTATGCCGCTAGTAATAATTTTGTTAATTTATCCATTCATTTATTATTTTCGAATGCATTAATGGTATTGCCCCTCTACAGCAATCTTGAGATATTAATTTATTTTATTGTAATTGTTTTTTTTTTTTATGACGAAACATATTTTAAGCGCTATTACTCATTGTTTAACAATATTGGAGTGAATAATGTTAATAGATTGTTTAAATATGTTAATAAAAATATTCTATTCTATTCTATTCTAATGGCAAATAAGCGTGGTCGTCCTCTCCTCCAAACAGGGTGACAGATTGGATTTGCACTTCACTGAATTCAGTAGCTACTAAATTCAGTCGACTAAATTTAACCAAGTTTAATAATCTTTTTAATTCTATCTCGGGAGAAAATATAATATGGGTACTCACTCGTAGTATCGTGAATTGATCAAGTGACTTTATCAAGATGGCTAGTCTCAGGGTCAGTTTGGAGTGGAAAGATCCTGGTCCCAAGGTGAGGTATCGCAAGATGATGCTGCAAGATTGTCGCTCAGCTCTCTCCAGAAGATGACCGCGAAATGCCGCTTGTTAACTCCGCTACCAGCTAATACCGCTGCGCCGTTCTATTGTCTTATTGTAATACGTTTTAGGCATCCTTTATTGTTGCCATCGACCATTACTGATTCTTTGCAAGACTACGCAAATAGTCATAGTACTCATACGTAACATGAGTAGGTACTTATATGTTGACTAGTTGAAACCTGTGACTCTGTATGTGTTTCTCGTATGCCTCTCGACGGTATCTTAATTCATTTTCAAAGAGAATCGGTCCCATCTGGGTGTAAGCACGTTTCATCGCAGAGCATCGTCGTTTAGCGTCAATCGAGATGGCAGTCAAGTGATAAACCTACTATTGTTGAAAAAATACTTATATCTCGTTTCTTTATTACTTTTGTATCCTTCCCTTTTCATCTACATTCTTTGTAAGTTCCATAGAATCGTGAATCTTTTTATTTATATTGTATCGAACTAAGTTTGTTCAACATGCAGTTTTTTTTTTGTAAAAAAGGGATCTAAGTACGGAAGTTGACCTGAGGCCGTCTGTACCGCTTATCATAATTTGGACTAGCGACGTATGCGCTGGACTAATACTATAAAGCTAACAAGAACAAAATTAAAAATTTTGGTTAACCCCCGACTATCTTGGATTTGTTACAACATGTACAACATGTTATCTGTACAAAATTCTACTAGTCAAGCCCTTTCAATTGATACCCATATTAGGGGAGTTGTGGAAAAAGAAATGTAATTCGACATTTTGTTGTAGCGGCCATCTTGGATTTGAAATTTGTTATAGTGCAAAGTATTCTACTAGTCAAACCCTTTCGTTTGATACCCATATTGAGGTAGTAGTGAAAAAAATTATATAATTCGCCATTTTGTGGTGGCGGCCATCTTGAATTTGAAATTTGTTATAGTGTATAGTATTCTAATAGTCAAACCCTTTCATTTGATACCCATATTGAGGTAGGTTGTGCAGAAATATTTTGTCCGTCATTTTGTGGAGGCGGCCATCTTGAATCGATATTAATCAAACATAGCTAAGAACATCCGCACGGATATTAACTTTCAAATAAAAAAACCGCATTGAAATCGGCCCATCCGTTTGAGCTCTACGGTGCCACAGACAGACACACACACAGACAGACAGACAAACAGACAGACAGACATTGACGTGAAACTTATAACACCCCTTTTTTTTGGTCGGGGGTTAAAAAGGGTTTTTTAACGCTATAATCGCAGGAATGACTGAACCGATTTCAAAAATTCTTTCACCGTTGGTCGAGTTTACATTATTATTTACACTGGCTGTTAAAATTACAAAACAACTAGATAGTTAAGTACTTAATATATGTAGTAAAGTTATCGAGCTAATATTAATAAGTGGTTTCCACTGCAAAGAGCATCGACAAGCCTGGGGAAGTAACAAACCATTTATTCGAATTTCAACAGTAAAGTAATTTACATAATATTACTGTGATACAGTTTAAAGGTCAATATTTTCAGATAATTGATAGGGGAAAGAGTTGATCTCAACCGGTGACAAGTATACTGCAGCGCTGGTCAGTGATTATTATTCACATTCAAAATATTGTGTGGTGCTGTGCTATCATAAATGAGTGTGTTGGTGATTATGGCTCTGTTTATTTAGTAGATAATTCATAGCTACTCAACATTCTCTTAGTCAAAACAATAAGTCATATATTTTAAAAGCATATTCTTGTACGTTTATTAATTGAAATTATTAAAAACGTAGATCAGGCTCTACTCGGGATTTCTCTCTCTGCCACACGATGGACCCGGCACCCGCACGGTGAATCCATGGAATGCTAAGAAGATCGTTTCCGTAATCAGAGTGCATAACTTCCAGCTGCAAAATGAGCCATCTCTATTGCCTTGGTCTCGATCAAGACAGTATGATAAAATAAAGGCCTATACACACAGTGGCATAAACAATACTGTGGTTGATGATGAATTTAAATTCAAAGATTTAATGTTTATGTCATAAGTGACGCACCAATTCAAATTAAAAATTGCTTTGTCATTAGATTCACATCACACATTTGTATTAATATAGAAAATAATAATGGTACAACTAAATAAAAAGTTGGTAGAACACTTAAAATGACAGCCTTACAGTAGGGTGTAGAAGCCATTTGATAGATAAGATGCACATTTATTAACGTATTAACACATAGTATATCAAATTTAGCTGCAAAATGAATGCTTGTTGGTCCCTTGTATATATATCCCTTTAAATTCATCTTCTAAAAACAAGCTTTCGCTTCAAAAATAAGCATTCAGGTAAAAATAAGTCAAGACTGCCAAAACAAGTGAAATTATATAACTTAGTATTTCAAATGTGGGACAATACGTGAAATTATAAGATTTTACCCATCCAAAACGTCACACTTCGCATTCCGCTGCTCCGCCACCGCTTGGCGGTACACTTTTGACGCCATCCGACATTCGGCATGTTGGTGACGTAAACTCAAGAGTTTCCCTTACTTCCTTATTCAAAGCGCTAAAGAAGTTTTCACATCCAAAATCACGCCTTTCTAACATACAGACAGTTAATTTATTTATTAGTATGGATATAGGCGTTGTTCTTTTGATTGATCACAAAGCCTACACGTCACAGTTTCGCAGTAACAATAAACGCGGATTTGCAAGAAAGTTTTCTTTGAAATATGAATGTGAATGGGCCTTTATGTGTTAACAAGTACCTACCGTGTTTTCAAGATGATTCAGTTACACATTATTCACCTTTGGATTATGTAGAAATGATTGGCAGTGACTACTTTTTAACCAACTTCGAAAAAGGAAGGAGGTTCTCAATTCGGTTGCATGTTTACTTCGTTTTTATTCGCATATACTTATTTACCCAATAGCTCCGCCAATTGTATTGATTTTGATGTGGTTCCATATTCATTTTATTGAAATCAGTGAGGCAGTTTTTGGAATTTGAACAAACAACAAAAATTCACTTCATTTTTATTCATTTATTTGGACGACTTGATTTTTATCAAATTTGGTCAAGCGTCTGAATTTAATTTTAAATTGAAGTCGGATTTTGTTTTTTCAGAGAAACTACGTTAAGCTGAACCCACCAAAACCTTTATAAATTTTTGAGCCTGGATGTAAAACAAACTCGAAGAAACGAAATTGAGCTGAAGTCAACTTTTCTAACACACGAGTAAGCTCAAATCCATAAGCTTGTACTGGTCGGACTCTTTAGAGTCCAACTGTGGAAGTACCACACCTGTATATGCTAAAAGCCACAGATTACTGAAAAGTAATCAGTGTTAAAAGCCAATATTATTTGCTTTTGAATCCATGTTCCAGTTTGAATGATACTATTTGCATATAAATTACAGGATGAGATAACTCTCATATCCTCATATATCTCTCTAATTATCTCAGCTAAATAGTGATTTGGACTCTTCGAGTTCAAATAGCAACGTACCACTGTGCTGTTATGGGCGTGCGTGTCGCTTATCATCAGGCACATGATGTGCCCAAAGCTGAAGGTAAGCAAGGATATGAGAGTGCGGGATACGAGACTGAGTGAGGGTGAGGTGTCCCCAGGATATAAGCGTTATCTCATCTCATGTCAACAACGTCCAAACAATATCCCCAGGATATGAGCGTTATCTCATCGCATATCAACAACGTCCAAACAATATCCCCAGGATATGAGAGTTATCTCATCTCATGTCAACAACATCCAAACAATGTCCCCAGGATATGAGAGTTATCTCATCTCATGTCAACAACATCCAAACAATGTCCCCAGGATATGAGAGTTATCTCATCTCATGTCAACAACATCCAAACAATGTCCCCAGGATATGAGAGTTATCTCATCTCATGTCAACAACATCCAAACAATGTCCCCATGATATGGGAGTTATCTCATCTCATGTGTTAGACGTACTAGAGTTGCTAGACGTACAGGACACGTGCCGCACATGTCCCGTACGTCTCGTCACTACACTATAAAGTAGCAGTCAACATGGGAAGCAATTTAAATATTTTACTCCCAAAAAGGAGGGTTTTATTACGGAAATGGTTACGGACGATCGTTAATTATACATTGTGTAATCTCCGGATACCTACCGTTTCGGGGTGTTTATCAGGGTACAGTCAATTGTTGAATAATATTTGTAAAAAATATGTTTGTTTTCCGTATAACGGTCGCTTGTTCATATTTTTGCTTGGTTTTGTTTTACTTACTTTAGATTTTATTTGTAATTAATTTATACATGCTTTGTAGCTCTAAAAAGTAAAAGATCTGTTTTGAATTTAAGACATAGGTACTAGCAATAGCAATACATTGAATTACTTTAATTTAGTTTTTGATTTCTATTGAATTATTTTATTTAAGGCGCTAAGAATAGAACAAGTATTTGTTCGTATCTGGGTATTTTTGTAAAATCTATACTAATATTATAAAGAGGAAAGATTTGTATTTTTGTATTTTTGTATGGCACGAATAAACTCAAAAACTACTGGACCGATTTCAAAAATTCTTTTGCCAATAGAAAGCTACATTATCACTGAGTAACATAGGCTATGTTTATTACGAAAAAAATGAGATATCTACGGAATTTTTACTAAAACCAACGCAAGGTATAAAAAAAGTCATAAAATGGCTTTCATCGCATACGCTGCGGAAAGTACTAATGATAGACCAAAACAATGTTCTACAATATTATAGAGCGTATTAAAATCTACTAAAAACCTCGCGAGACCATATGTCTAACTACAGTAATTACCTCGCAACAACTACTTTTTTACATTTTAAAAGTAAGTAAAATGCCTATCAAATTCAGACCATGTTATCAACACATTTGTATTAATTCTTATCCAAATAAATTATTTCTTATTCAAGACTCTTTTAATACCTATTGATTACTTTTTGGATTATTGAAGTCGGACATTCCATTCAAAAGATTTAACGAAATTAAAAATATCAATCCTATCAAAATGCGGCGCCGCGCGGCGCAACAGCGATAGAGGGACACCGAGGCACGGGGAGAGGTGTTCGCAGCTATGAAATAGGTAAGTACGAGTAGCCGCGCGCGTCTACTAATTCGCGTGGTCGCCTCGCTACGTAGGTAGTGGACACAAATGATACTAAATATTAAACAATTTTTCGTAACACTTTTTTATGTTCCTATCAAAATGTTCTTTTCAGAACTACTTTTGTATAAGTTTATTCTACCTTTACTGTTATTGTTCAAGTTTTCTCGCACTTTCTACACAGTATTACAATAAATTTATTCCATTTTGGTTTCCTCACGATGTTTTCTTTTATCGTTTTAAATTGGAGGCATTACGGACATGCCTTCGAAAAATAGTGATGCGCGTGTAATTTGAGCTGGGGATAGGATACGATATGGGTCATCCCAAAGGTCCCCTTTATTCTACCTACTAAAGTAGAATAAAACGGAGCATTAAGGACTACGATGATGAGACGGTCAGAAATCTAGCTGTGGCAATAGATTCAATAAGCAGCCCACTAAATATTCCTACTACTGGGACTCGGGGCCCTCTCGCAAGGAGAGTCAAGTCCATAATCCACCAGGCTGGCCCAGTGCGGGTTGGTGGATGACACATGACCTCAAAAGATTCTAAGTACATGGCGATTTCTTCACGATATTTTTCTTCACCGTTTTAAGTTAGCGGTATTACGCATATTACTCCGAAAAGACAGTGGTGCCTGGTGCACGTGGGATTTAAAACCGGGGCTCCGGATCGGCCGCCGCCGTTCTCCCGACTAGACCAGCCGTAACTATTTAGTACGTAACGTTTAGAACTAATAGACTTTAGTAGTTACGTAAAACATTGCACAACCATAAACTACGTCGTAGGTGTCATTAGCAGATTTTAACACTAAATTACAACAATTAAATATTTACTGATTTAATTTTTGATTTGATGCGTAAAAGTAAAAGGGGAATAACAACGACGCCAGACACGCCTAAAGTTTTTAGGACTAATGATAATATACCATAACAACTAACGCATAACAGTTTTCGCATAATTTTTGCTACCGTATATAGCATAAACATAACTTAGCATAATATTTAAAGGCACATATTGAGAGAAGCATCACAATACCTAAACATAACAATTGGTCCTATTAACCTCTCGCTACGGCGACGACCTCGCTTGGCTCGCTCCTCTCAGGACCTCCCTTGAGCTTCTGGCTCCCGCATTTTTTTTACAAAGTAAAATAGGCAAAAAAACATGCGTTTTAAATGATAAACAGATGATTGGGATTGTTTGTTTTGTCTTATGTCCTAAGCATGGCAATTCTGCCAAGAGTGTGTTAAAATTTGTAAGTCTAATAATTTTGTTTTATACTTATTTTCCATAATACCCGTGCGAAGCCGGGGCGGGCTGCTAGTATAAATATAAATTGGTGGACAATTCACACACAACACCATCTGACCCCAAACTAAGCAAAGCTTGTAATATGTACCTATCATAACATAATATCTGTATTAACAATAATATAAGTATGTTATGTGGGATGTCGATTCGACGATCATAGTTCCGATAGTCGTGTCGGCAAACGGTCTTATAAGGAAAAGTTTTGACTAACATCTCAAGAGACTTTCACTATGGTTGGATCAAGAGTCAGATGCAGAAGGCGGTCATCCTTGACACAGCGCGCATCATCAGGAGGTTCCTCACTCTGCAGCCCTAACCACTTAGTTGTCAGTTACTTACTGCTTAGCAGCTATTTTAGTTATTAAGCAGCTGACATTATGCCGCAATTTTTATCAATTCTCAAAAACTCTTTGCAGAGTCCACCTGGGGATGTACCACACCTTTGCCGGTTATTCTACTGCCAAGCATAAAATTTCTCAAGAAATATGGACCTTCAAACTAGAACAGAAAATGTTTGCACATCCGGTTATTCTACTGCTTGGCAGTAGAATAACCGGATGTGCAAACATCGAAGTAGAACCGGAGTAGGAAAGTCGCGAGCTTATTTCAAAGAAAGAGAATTTTATAGAAAGAGAGTAGACGTCAAGCTCATTCCGTCGCGTCGTTTTAAAAAAATCGTCTCATGATTTATTTATTTATTCAATAAGCACACAAAATAGAATGTACTTAATAAACACAAACTATAACATAAGAGTATACTGTACATAACTGTATTACATTCCAAACTATGTGGGCCTAGATACAACATTTGTTTAAATACAGTGGTTTGATAATAATATTAAATTAGAGATAATACATAAAAAAATTAGGCCCACAGATCTGAACTTAAAAGTAACATGCTTGACTTGACTAATATGATGCTATAAGATATGATTACAACTACGAATAATAATAATAATAAAACCTCATTTAATTCCTTAATAAAACATTAACATTGAGAATAATAAATTAAGTAAGTAAATAAAAAAAAAAAACATTAAAATTATTGAACACAAACAAAAAATACACAGTTAAATCCTAATTTATTTCCTTTTTTTTTTCTTTCTTCTCTCTGTTTATTAAGGACCTCTCATCGAGTAAAGGCCTCCTCCATTTTTCTCCAATCCTCTCTCTCCTTTGCTATCTCAATCCAATTTGCGCCAGCTACCTTTATTATTTCATCTGCCCACCGTTGTTTTGGCCTGCCTCTGGTTCGTTTGGTAGGTGGTCCTATCCAAGTTGCTATTTTTTTAACCCACTTGTTATTTTCCATGCGAGCAATGTGACCAGCCCATTTCCACTTCAGCTTCCTACAATGTTTCAAAGCATCTAAGACGTTAGTTGTTTGTCTTATATATGAATTATTTTTTCTGTCTGATATTTTTAAATTGAGCATGCTTCTTTCCATAGCTCTTTGGCAGACTTGTATCTTACTTTTTGTATATTTATTGTAAGTCCAGGTTTGACATCCATAAGATAGACACGGTAGTATGCAGGAGTCTAGAGCTTTTTTCTTTAGTTTTACAGGAAGTTTTGATTTAAATATTTCTTTGTTGCTCCAGAATTTATTCCATGACATTGTTGTACGTCTATTTATTTCATCACTGTTTCGAGATTTTCTGAAGGATATTTGTTTACCCAAATAGGTATATTCTTGTACATAATCTAGCGTCGTGTCGTTGACTTTTATAGGTACGCTTGCGCTGTTTGTCATGACTTTTGTTTTTAAAGTGTTGAGTTCGAGGCCAATTTCCTGACTTACTGCATCTAGTTCATTTATCATATCCTCTAATTGTGTTGGTGTTTCCGAGAATAGTACTATGTCGTCAGCAAATCTGAGATTACTAAGAAATTCACCTTTGACATTTATACCTTTTCTTTCCCAGTTCAGTTTCCTCATGATGTTTTCCAGAACAGTTATAAATATTTTTGGAGATAGAGGGTCTCCTTGTCTCGCGCCTCTACCAATAATTATTTCAGGGCCAGTGCTTTCCATTTTTACCCTACTGACACTTTTGCTATAAATGTCTTTCATTACCTCAGTCGCTTCTATCGGTACACCGCAATCATGTAGAGCTTTCCACATACTGTCATGAGAAATAGAGTCGAAGGCTTTTGCGTAGTCAATAAATGCCATGTAGAGCTGTTTTTTTCGTTCTTCATATTTCTCTATTATTAGATCTACTGCATGGATGTGTTCTGTTGTCGAATAGTTTTTTCTAAAACCAGCTTGCTCTGGCGACTGATATGTTTCAATGTAAGTAGATAAACGGGATTCGAGACAAGTAGCAAACAGCTTATAGATGACAGGTTGTAGACTAATAGGCCTATAGTTAGCTATGTCGGCGGGGTTTCCCTTTTTATATAGTAAGACAATGTCAGACTTTGCCCATTCCACTGGTATTTTTCCGGTATCTAGAGCCATATTGAATATATCCGTAATGGGTCGGGCAAGCAGAAATCTTCCAGTTTTTAGGGCCTTGCTTGGGATACCATCTGGTCCAGGACACTTTTCTGTGTTTAAACTTTCCATTTTTTTCATTACTTCATGAGTAGTAAATCGTTGTATTGTGGTAGAATTTGGAATTAGAGCTGGAATCTGAAGACCAGTATCTCTTGCAGAATAAAGGTTGCGGTAAAAGCTTGTAGCTGTCTCTATTATTTTGATCTTGAAAATGTCTTGGTATTGGTAGAGCTTACTGTAAGACAGGGAATCCATTTTTTAGTGGTGTTTAATGATTTGTAGCCTTTCTTCAAACTGCCCGTTGACAGAAGATGATTTTCAATCGTTTTAATTCTATGTTCTTTAATGTTTTGTTTAATCTGTTTATGAATATGTTTATATAAATAAGAGCGCTCTATTTTTTCTTCTTTTGATAGGAATTTCTGTTTGGTCAGTTCATTTCTTCTTGCTATTTGATGTCTTATATTTTCCGTTAAATAATATGGCTGGGTTTTCTTTTCAGTTTTCGTAGAGTTAAGGCTTTCGGTAATAACTCTTTTAATTTGTTCGTACAAAGACTCTACATTATTATCCATGTTGTCTGTTGTGATCTCATATACTTTCGCTTTAAGAAAGTTAACGAATTGTACTTCTTGTTCTAATGTATTCAGGCGGTTATAGTTATTTTTGTATTTTGATCGAGTTTTCTTTATTTGCGTTATTGAAAAGGTACTCCGTATAAATCTATGATCGCTGGCATATGAAAAGTTACTGAGTATTTCAAAATTAGTCATTTGTCCTTTGTTGTTGGTTTAGCACATAATCTAATTGGCTTTTTGTTTTCTTTGGTGAGAGCCATGTCCACATGTTCTTAATGTTCTTTTTAAATTGGCTGTTCACTATGAATAAGTTGTTCTCCCAACAGAATTCCAGAAGAGTTTCACCTCTTTTATCTCTCTTTCCATAACAATGTTTCCCTAAAATACGTTCTTCACCAGGCATGCGTAGACCAACACGCGCATTAAAATCGCCTAATATTATCAGGCATTTATAACTTTTTATCATTATTTCTTGCAAATGTTGATAGAATGTTGCGATTTCATAGTCACTTGCGTCGGAGGTCGGAGCATGTACTTGAATGATTGATATTTTTATATTTTCAAAATGTAAGTTCAAAACACATATTCGTTCGGAAACTCCAATGAAGCTTTCTATGTTCCGTTTGTATTTCTTTTTTTTATTAGAAAGCCAACTCCATATTGACCCTTTGTTTCACCAAAATAGCAGAACAGGTGGTTAGCATCTTCTATAATATTATATCCGTCTCTTCTTATTTCTGATAGGCCTATAATGTCGTACTTTACTTTGGATATTGCTTCTTTAAACTCTACCAACCTTTCATTTGACAAAAGAGATCTTGTGTTATATGTACAAATGTAGAGTGGTTGGAGTGGAGGGTTTTGGTCTTTGACCCCCGCGGAGACCAGCCGTGGTGGGGAAATTTGTGAGAGGTCGCCACCTGTCACTTTGTATTTGTGTTTTGTGGCGCTTCATCATTTAAGATGCACTCTCTTATAGGAAGTGTGAAAGAAGAATTAGTAGACGCAAGTGATGGCGGACATTTTGTAGCTGAGTCTTGGTCTTGATTTCTTAACATATAGTGATATATTTGAGAATGTTGCAGCTTCAATGATTTTTTCTTATTATTTCCTCCAACTCTTGATTTTTCCATACTATTTTCAGGAGATTTTCAGGAATAACTATCAGTTTGTCGTATTTAAGGAATGCCTTCCTACCCTTCCTCCTTTCCTCCTGCATTTCGATGACAAGATTCTTGCGTTTTTCTAATACTTCAGGTGGGAAATCTTCTTTAATATAATAAGGCGAGTCTTTTAACTTTTTTTTATTTTGTAGAAGATGGATTTTCATACCCAGAGTCGTCAGCGTTATAATTATGGGTCTAATTTTATTTCCATCTTGTTTTCTTCCTAAACGTCTCACCTGTTCTATATTTTCTGTGGTAAAATTTATTTTCATGTATTGGTTTATTATTTGGAGTATTGCTGTTTGGAGATCTAGGAATACTGAAGAACTACGAATACTTGCACAATAAGGAGTCAGCTTAGTAAGCAAGTTTGGAATTTAAGTTGAACTTTTGTGTAAGTAATTTGAAAAGTTTTATCTAAAAGATGATATGATCACGAGAAAAAAAAAATTGGTTAACTCCGGACTACCTTGAATAAGTATTTAACGTGTACAACATTCTACTAGTCAAGCCCTTTCAACTGACACCCATATTGAGGAAGTTGTGAAAAAGAAATTAATTTCGCCATTTTGTGGTGGCGGCCATCTTGGATTTGAAATTTGTCAAAGTGTATAGTATTCTACTAATCAAGCCCTTTCATTTTATATCCTTAATGAGGTACAGTCGAGTTGGGTAACTTTGAATGTACTTATAACTTTGAATAAAACTGGTGTGATGATTCTTAATTTTTTTTCTCTGCAACTTTAACGCAATAAATTTGTTACCTGTGTCAAATGCAAAGACCTATTAATTCAATTGTCAAAAGTGACATAAGAATGACAGCTGACGGAAGCAAATCGTAAGTTTGGCGCCTTTTTCTGTTCGAAGTTTTCAACAAGTGAAGAGAGCCTGTGTTACAAAACCAATTTAAATACTTAAAAGTAAGTAAGATACGTGTATTTTTGTTTCATATTGTAGAATATAGTTTCATGTAACGTTATTTTGTAGAATTTGTGTATCCAATTAAGTTTTTTATTCAAAATTAAAATTTTACACATCATTGCCAAATATTTTTAATTTTGGTGTAACTTTGAACAGTTCAATGTTACCCTATAACATTTTTCTCTTTATGGGTAACATTGACATGGGGTAGCTGCATTCTAAATATATTTTCTTCTATGCAATACAGGTAAATGGTGGATAAAAATGCCGCGAAAATCAGAAGTGGCCAAACCTGGGGTCCGAAAATATGGACTAAAATCAAATTACACCCCAGAAACGTTAGAGAAGGCCTTAAACGAAATTCGGTCAGGAGCCTTTACAAGATTGGAAGCTGCAAAGAAATACAACATTCCGCCAGTTACATTATTTTACAAACTAAAAGAAAAACATTCCAAGAGTGTCGGCAGACCTATAGCACTAACAAAAGCTGAAGAAGATAGTTTTAAATCACATCTGTTGGTATTAAGTGATGTCGGAATACCAGTAAGTATGCTTGACTTTCGGGTTATTGTTAAACAATATTTAGATTCAAATAACAGACACATACAACAATTCAAAAACAACATGCCTGGCTATGAATGGGGAACTCTTTTCTTGGAGCGGCATCCTGACCTGAAAATAAAATTGTCTCACAACATACCAAGAAAGAGAGCACAGGTGAATTGTGAACAGGTAAAAGATTTTTTTACCAACCTCTCAAAAGAAATAGAAGGAATACCCCCTAATAACATCTTCAACATGGACGAGTCCGGCTTTCACGATGATCCCGGTAAGAAAAAACTGTTGTTTCGCAGGGATTGTCGTCATCCGGAAGTTATCAAAAACTCCACCAAGTCATGCTACACAGTAGTATTTTGTGTTAATGCGGCTGGAGAGACTCTGTCTCCATTCTTTGTCTTCAAAGGCAAAAGTTGTGGTCGGATTGGCTTTTTCAGGCACCAGAGGGTTCAAGGATGGCAGTCTCTGAGTCAGGCTGGATAACCACCGCAGTATTTGAAGAATGGCTGGAAATTCATTTTATTCCACATGTTTCCAAGCTTGAAGGAAAAAAAATGCTGTTGTGTGACAATTTGAGTGCTCACATCTCTCCAAAAGCTTTGCGCCTTTGTGAAAAGCATAATATCATATTTGTATGTCTAATCCCAAACTCCACACACTTGCTCCAGCCATTGGATGTGGGATATTTTCGGCTGTAAAGAGCAATTGGAGAAAGGCACTTGACAATTATCGCCAAACAAGCAGAGGGAAGAAGGTAGTGGCGCTGCCGAAATCATTATTTGCACAACTTTTGCGAAAGACATTAGAAATGGGAGAGGGCACTCGCGCTGATAATATCAAGGCGGGATTCAGAAGCTGTGGTTTGTTTCCTTTCTCACCAGAATGTGTATTAGAGAAACTGCCGAAGTACACCTCCGAAATTGATGTCCGAGAATCAGTTGGAAAGCATTTCATCGCTTTATAGAAGAAGTAAGATCATCAGATTTGAATGGGGCTACAAGAGGCCGAAAGTTTCAACTTCCAGTAACAGCTGGCAAAAGTGTTTCAGCTGAAGAAGTACAAAAATTTTACGAAGAGAAAGCAAAGGCTAAAACATCACAGAGTCAAGATAGAGAACAAAACACTGCAACAAAAAAAAGGGGAAGGCCTGCTGGATCTAAAAACAAGAAAAAAAAGAAAGCGACAGCGCCAAAAAACGATGAGGTCGATGAAATACCTAGAAGTGATAATGAGTCCATACAAGAAACTAGTGTTCGCGTAATAGTTGAAGCCGAAATACACAGAACTGACAATGAAAGAAATGAATACGAAATTCAAAGAATTGAGGACAGTGTTGACAAAAGCCTCTGTGAAAAACAATTGGATTATGGGGGAAATAGCATTCAAGAAACAGATCCTGCGGAACTGACTGTTGTGCAAGAGTATGTTGTTAGCTCTGATGGTATACTATTAAGCCCACAAGAAGTCACAAACAAGACTACTAAAGCTCAACCCCGAAATTTTAAAGAAGGCATGTTTTGTATTTTTAAAGATGAAGGAAGTGTTTTCCCAGGATTTATTAGAAACGTCAGCTCAGAGAATGTCACTGTAAATGTCCTGCAAAAGAAGTGTTTAGGGGGATGGGCATGGTATTCCAAACCCGAAATATGTGTCGTACAAAAAAATAACATAATTTCTAGCATAGAAGAAAATAAGATATCACGAAAAGATGAGAAATACTTTATAGATGACGATATTTTGTTTATGGAATGGGGTGAATAATTTTTTCAATGTGATGTCGCCTTATAAATAATCCAGGCAATTTCAGTATTAATGGATCTCATTTAATAGCTAAATACCATAATAATTTCTAGAAAAAGTTTTATAAGCAGTAAATGTGTCTAATTATTAAAAAAAAAATTTCAAATTCAGTTTTTTTCCTACCCATTTGTAGTGTAAAGTAGTATGATAGTAACCCTGAGTGAATGGTAGGTTATTTACTTTGACAAGTTGTCCTTATTTGACAGATCTACATCTATTTTATTAAACACATGAGAGTTTAATGATACCCAGGCACTAAATTTATAACAAAATAGGGTTTTTTGCTGTTTCAAATATCTCCATTCAAAGATACCCAAAAGTCGTGATAACTTTGAATGGCCACATAATTGCAATATTATCTGATATTTTGTTTTGAATTCATTTCATGAGTTAAACCATTTTGATTATGAGTTCAAGAGAACACCCATAAATAAATGAAACATAGTTCGAGCCTCACATTTTTTTATAATATTTGCATAAATTCTAGAAAAATGTTCAAAGTTACCCAACTTGACTGTAGTAGAGAAAAGAAATAATGCAATTCGCCACTTTGTGGATGCGGCCATCTTGAATCGATATTAACCACACATAGCTAAAAACATCCGCACGGAAATTTAAATTCAAATTAAAAAAACGCATCGAAATCGGCTTATCCGTTTGAGCTTTACGGTGCCACAAATAGACAGACACGATGTAAAACTTATCAATTAACAGCCCACTAAATGTTCCCACAGCTGGGACTCGGGGCCTTTTCTCGCAAGGAGAAAGTTATGGCCATAATCCACCACGCTGGCCCAGTACAGGTTGGTGGATGACACATGACTTCGAAAGATTCTAGGTGCATGTCGGTTTCCTCACGATGTTTTCCTTCACCGTTTTAAGTTAGCGGCATTACGAATATGACTTCGAAAAGACAGCGGTGCGTGTGGGGTTTGAACCCGGGGTCTCCGGATCGGCAGGCGCCGTTCTCCCGTCTAGACCAGCCGGACCTTCAAACTTATAACACGCCTTTTATGGTCGGGGGTTAAAAATAAGAATAGGTATAGTAACTTCTTCTTAACCGGCGTCAAACAAGGAGGAGGTTCTGTATTCGTCTGATTGTTTTTAACCCCCGACCAAAAAAAGGGGTGTTATAAGTTTGACGTCGATGTCTGTCTGTCTGTCTGTCTGTCTGTCTGTCTGTGTGTGTGTCTGTCTGTGGCACCGTAGAGCTCAAACAAATGGACCGATTTCGATGCGGTTTTTTTATCTGAAGGTTAATATCCGTGCGGATGTTCTTAGCTATGTTTGGTTAATATCGATTCATCTTGAATCGATATTAACTAATTGGCCGCCTCCACAAAATGGCGGACAAAATATTTCTTCACGACCTACCTCAATATGGGTATCAAATGAAAGGGCTTGACTAGTAGAATACTATACACTATAAAAAAATCAAATCCAAGATGGCCGCCTCCACAAAATGGCGAATCATATTACTTTTTTCACTACTACCTCAATATGGGTATCAAACGAAGGGGCTTGACTAGTAAAATACATTGCACTATAACAAATTTCAAATCCAAGATGACCGCTTCCACAAAATGGCGAAATACATTTCTTTTTTCACAACTTCCTTAATATGGGTATCAAATGAAAGGGCTTGACTAGTAGAATGTTGTACAGATAACAAATCCGAGGTAGTCGGGGGTTAGTCAACATTTTCAATTTTTTTCTTGTTTTAGTACGTGTGTTACTCGATAGCTCGACGCTAGTTCGACAGCTAAAGTGACGGTGAGCAGGGCCTGACGGTAAGCTACGTGCCTCTCCATAACAGAAGTGTCACACAGCTATTAGAACCTCAGCCCAACTACATAATCCTCAACCCATGGACAGGTACCTATCGAAAGGACACCGAGTCCTGCAGTGCCTGATTTAGGAAGGCAGCCAACAGCCAACAGCATGGAATGAAATAGTCAGAGCCGCCGTGAATCCACAAAACGCAACAACGCGCGTGAATGCGTAAAAAACCCGCACGATGATGCAGATCTGCACTGCTCCAAATACGCGCATAGATCCATGAACATGTAACATGCAGCGTGGTGCGTGGTGCACTGTGTACTGTGTACCAAACAGAAGTTGCCTGATTTTGTAGTAGTTGGCTACACTTTTCGTGGCGCCACCATTACATTCTACATATAAGTTGGTCGTACTATACCTATAGGGGTACCACAAAATAATGACACTTGGATGACATTGTCAGGAGAGCGTGGGCATCGGAAAATCGGGCATCGGCAACCCTGGTTGGCTTGACGACGGCGACAGTTCCAATTTTGGCCACGATCCATTATTTCCATGTAAGCGTATACAATAAGTCAAAGCCAACTGTCAATTTGACTCGCAAAAAGTTAACGATAACTGACAACTTAACAATACAAATTGAACCTACCTAGAAACTAAAACCTACGTGAAATGACTAACAAGCCATCGAATGGATTTTGGTAAATATATTCTGCGTAAATTTACAATAGCGTTTTCAAGGTTGCACACGTAATGCACGTATGTGGCTATTTTATCATTCGAGTCAAATTATACCGTGGCCTAGCTTGGTACTTACCTATACCTATCTATGGCTGATTTCGTGACTCAGTTGCTAGTGAAACTTCCCAATGAATCGTGGGTCGTGGCTTCAATTCCCACTCAAAACAGACATTTGATAAATATGAATGTTTGTTGTATGTCAGGATGTCTCTATGCATCAAACCATATCTATGTACGAGTATGTCAACTTATACCATATGTATCAGCTATCTGGCTTCATAGTACAAGCTTTGCTTAATTTAGGGCAAGATACACCTTTGTTGAAACATTCCAGTTTCCTCACGATGGTTTTCTTTACCATTAGAGATAGTGGCGATGTCAAACATTTAAATCTCCACTAGGAAAAATACTAAGTGGTGTTGTCGGTTCGCATAAGCCGACGACCTCAGGACTGAATTCTCGGCGTTAGGTAGGTAACCACGGCCAGAAACAGGCTAAGAATTTATATTTTTACATCTTTGCGACTTTTTAAACATGCTTTTGTTAGCTTGGTATGTAGAAATACGTATATTTATACGTAACTTTTCTTCTTTTAAGGTCTATTCAAACCTGAGCGGTATTCGCTGCCGCATGCGGTAGAGAAAGCCGAGTAAACGGTAATATTACGGTTCACACCAAAGCCGATTTCGCCGCCTGCGATAGCGGAACTTTTCGCCAAACAACAAAAAAAACCGGTTACCGGTATGTACCGCTTTCGCTCTAGCCGCGGAACTTCAAACAAAATACGGCGCGGTATTTACGTCTACCTAAATACCTAGTAGCGGTAGCGAATACCGCTCGGCCCTTCTACCGCCTAGCTAAATCGGCTTTAGGTTTGTTATTGCTGTCTCTATCTATTCAAGCGTAAAGAATAGAGACGGCGACATCAAGCTAATACAGTTTTCGTTAGGTGGTAGACCCCCGGTTTGTACAGGCCTTTTTGAGACGATGTACTTAATTTGTGATCTAAAACTTCGTAAACTTATCAAGGACAGATTGCTGACAATGCAATGATTTGTATAGTTTGTCCCAGTATCCCTACCAAAATCCTCTGCAATTGCTGTTAATATCTCTGATCGCCTTGTTAAAACTCAACGGCAACGCAGAATTTGTCCCTTACTATAAAGTTACTTTTGTAACTTTATGTAAGTTTTGTGTGTTACGTTTGTAACTTTGTGTAAGTTAACTTTGTGTGTATAAAGTTAGTTTTGTAGTGGTAGGACTCTTGGCAGAGTCCGCCTGGGGAAGTACCACACCTTTTCCAGTTATTCTACCGCCAAGCAGCAATGTGCAAACATTACTGTGTTCCGGTTTGAAGGGCAAAGTTTCCAGAGAAATTACAGGGCTTAGAGATGTAACATCTTAGATCTCTGGGTGACGAGCGCAGTGCAGTGCTAGGTAATGATTTGGACTCTTCTTGTTCCAATAGCTGTGTGTCACTGTGCTGTTATGTGGCAGGCATGTTGCTTACCATCAGGCACATGCCCTGCTCGTCTCGTCACTTTTTAATTATAAAAAAAAAAACTTATCAAAGGACTTATCGCGAGGATATCACATCACAGAGCTTACTTATACTTCATCTAAGGTATAAAGTATAAGTAAGCTCTGTGATGTGCAACATTTTCAAAGAGATTAATTATTTGATACGATATAGGTACCATCAGTCAGGACTTTGAAACAGATGGTGTACATGCAGTTAACCAATTTTGATACAGTTCCCTGCGAAATATATAACTACTAGCTAGTTAGTTTTACGGGGCCTTTTCCACATTTAGCCGCCTAATTAGGTCATTGTGCGTGGCTCATATTCGCCTTCTCTACTCCAACCAGCCCAGGCTATCCCAGAAGACCAGCTCTTCAAGTTATAAAAGACCTCTAGGACAGATGCTGGTGATTGGAGGAATTCTGGCCGTTGATCTGCTACACTATTGCATTTCATAGCTGCTAGATAAGTACTGTAACGCTAAAATACAAATGTTTTACGTTCTAGAACTTTGCTTGATCTTCTAGGTACCTAACGGATTAAAACGCCGGAGCGTAGTACATCAACGCTCAAGTGTTCTACCGAAAAGCATTACCTAATAACTATTTGTATTTATAAACAAGACCAATCAATTATAAGGCATCATTACGATAGTAATGCCACGCGTTGACGGATAAGAATAACTGCCAGAATTATAGTTGCCAAGTGGAATTTTAAAATAACGGAAGTCGGTAATTATCCACAGTCCAACTCAAGTACTCGCATACCACCGCCTAAGACTGCAGAAAACATCATTACCGAGCCATAACATTCAATTAGCGAATTGTTTGCGAACGATAACGCTAATCAAGTAGGTAATGAGTTATTTTCCATCGGATCACGGTGGCTAAACAACAGGCTCGTTAGGAACCGAGATAAGAGGCCGTAGGTATACAACTTCTTATGTAAACAAGCAAACGCAACAAACTACCTGTCTGACATGCTATCCATAAGTAATAATAATAATAATAATAACCGCGGAAGTGGGGGGGTCGAGGCTTTTTAAATGCCAAGAACCTACACAACCGCGAAGTATGCAGTCTCAGGGATTATTTCCGCAACAGCGAGTCCGGGATGCATCGCGATGTTGTGGCAGTTGACAGAAGCTTCACGCCTCTTTCACTGGCAAACGAGAACTGGCGCAAACCATCGGTGCTCAGCACTGATGATCGCAAGGAAGTGTGGAAGAGCAAGGAGCTGCACGGGCGATTCTATCGGACCCTAACGGGACCCGATGTGAATCTGCTCGCGTCGGTGAACTGGCTACGCTTCGGGGACCTCTTCGGAGAAACCGAGGGTTTTGTCTGTGCAATTGCAGACGAGGTTATCAAGACGAACAATTACCGGAAATACATAATGAAGGACGGTACGGTCGACATTTGTCGGGCATGCCGCCGTCCAGGCGAATCACTTCGTCATGTTATTTCCGGTTGTTCGCATCTTGCTAACGGCGAGTACTTGCACAGACATAACCTAGTAGCCAGGATCATCCACCAGCAACTTGCTCTTCGACACGGCCTTGTCGAGTCCGAGGTGCCGTACTATAAGTACGCACCTCTGCCAGTTCTCGAGAATGGTCGTGCGTTGCTCTACTGGGACCGCTCTATCATCACGGACAGGACTATTATCGCCAATAAGCCTGATATCGTGATGGTAGACCGGTCCGAGCGCCGGGCTGTGATCGTCGATATCACCGTACCACATGACGAGAACCTCGTGAAAGCCGAGAAGGACAAGCTTAGCAAGTACCTTGACTTAGCTCATGAGGTTACCGCCATGTGGGAAGTTGATTCGACGATCATAGTCCCAATAGTCGTGTCGGCAAACGGCCTTATAGCGAAAAGTCTCGACCAACATCTCAAGAGACTTTCGCTAGACGGTTGGGTTAAGGGCCAGATCCAGAAGGCAGTCATCCTTGACACAGCACGCATCGTCAGGAGGTTCCTCTCTCTGCAGCCCTAACCACCGGTAGCTTGGGTCCTGCCCCGCTGCTGGCGGCACCCTAGTTTTTAAGTTTTTTATAATGTTTATATTTTTATACTTATTGTAAAAAACTTAGAAATTAAGAAGAATGAATAAATGACTGAATAATAATAACAGACTATTGGATCAAGGGTTAGATGCAAAAAGCAGTTATTGTCACATAGCGCGTATTGTCAGGAAGTTCCTCACTCTGCAGACTGCAGCCCTTCTGGTAGCTTGCGCCTTGCCTCACTGTCTGCGGCGTTCAGATTTTTGTTTTTTATTTTGAAATATTCAAATGAATATTTAACAGATAGCTTTATATCAGGTATGTAATACAACAGGTAGGTAGATAAATAGTTAGGTAGTTACTATTGTGTATTACTGTGCAAATTCGTCAGTTAATAATGTTTAACATGACTTTTAAAGAATCCATCGATGGCGATTTTCTAATAGGGACTGGCAATGTTACAGTTATCATAATTAGAAAGTTATTGGAATGGTTGTTTGTGACAAATTTGTAAAAGATTTAGATTTCTGTTTCGTTTTGTGACTAAATATTTTTGTATATTTTTCCTCAGAAGACTGGGGGAACGGAATATTTACCGCCATATTTCCGTCTATCCGCCTGTTCTGTTGAGAGTAGGTACTACTGGTTTTTTTTCTCATTAGTTCTGTCTACAGAACAAACACGCATAAAATTCCCACCTATTCTGCAGCGTAGTCAAGTTGACATAACTATGGATTAGAATTTCTTCCCATTGTTTCTGTCGCCCTTTGACGTCTGTTACGAAAAAAAAAAATTGGTTGCCTGTAAAGTCGGTATACGGGCGAAAGTTTTACGTGACAACGACTTTGAGTGGAAGGGACGCGTGCCTCTCACTCGCTCTCGTTGTGAGCGCATAACGTGAGCGGAGCGTAACGCAGTTTCTTGAAGTGTCGCCCGGCAAACCAATTTATAAGACGTTGTCACGTCAAAAACATTTAATTCAAAACGATAAGTGAGTTACGTATCAGGAGATCCAGTAAACACTACAGATTGGATCGGAATAGTTTCAGGTTGGTCACCGCAGCAACCTCACCCATGCTCAAAAGGCCTGGGTGAAATGATAAACAAATTTGAAACAAGCTCGCCTTATATATCTGTCCATATATTGAAATTACGGCTCATTCGCATAATATCAGATTCTCAAAATATCAGATTCTCGAAATAGCAGATTTTCATAACAATCGAAATCGGACATTCAACGTGAAAAATGTATTTGGCGAGTTCAAGTATATTATGTCATCACCTACCAAAATACCCAAAAATATCTAGACCACATACCTATCACAGTTCTATAAACAACATTGATTTTATTAATAATGCTCGTTGATGGATTAACCAACGAAATTTCAATATAATACAACAAATTTCTGTTTAAAGCATATTAAAAAAATCCTATTTTGTCACTGACCATATTGAATGTAATTCGATGCAAAAAAAATACGTTTGTGACGTGAACAAAACTCAGGGATATAAATGATCACAATGTTTTCCTTCGCCGGCAATCCACTGACTTTGAAATCAATCACAGCGTTACTTTGATGACAGTACAAGTTTGTCAGCTGTATTTGCAAAACAATTCATAGTGATGATGGTATTCGAACCCGCATCCCCACGATTGCCAAGTCTCACACCACTAAGCCATCACGTTTTACGTAAAGCAGCTGTATAATTCAACAAAATGACTCATCCTCATATTTGCCGAGATAATAAAAATTCCAGTTATAGATAAAACAATTTATTGACAATTTCTATCGTAACTACGATAGCATTGACCTTTAGGACCGTAATGGTAACAACAACGTTAAATAAAATTATACATATTATAGAATTAAAAATTATGAATATGTATTCACATATTTTCTATTATTTTTCTCATTAATATTTTAGTTTTTTACAACATAATTATAAAGATTCTAATAAACTTAAAAATGAGAATGCCGCCGGCAGTGAGGCAGGATTTCATTAGTTAGAGTGAAAAATACTACATACATACTACTTATTCCAATACAAATACCTACACATAAATAAATATTGAAAACTCACTCACCAAACCCAATTTAGCCCTAAACAAAGCAAAGCATGTATTGTGGGTGCCAGATAGCTGGTACAATACTTATATAATTGTAAATACATACTTATCATACATGGAAACACCTCCGGGTGTTGTATGTATTACAGAACAAATATTTATATTAAATACACAAATATTTGGACTTTTGGCAGAGTCCGCCTGGGGAAGTACCACACCTTTGCCAGTTATTCTACCGCCAAGCAGCACTGTGCAAACATTACTGTGTTCCGGTTTGAAGGGCAATGTTTCCAGTGAAATTACAGGGCCTAGAGATATAGCGTCTTAGATCTTTGGGGGACGAGCGCAGTGCAGTGCTAGGTAATGATTTGAACTCTTCTTGTATCAATAGCTGTGTGCCACTGTACTGTTATGTGGCAGGCATGTTGCTTACGATCAGGCACATGCCCCGCTCGTCTCGTCACTCTTTATTTAAAACGAAAAATCTATATCTTAAAACGCATGTCAAAGCCCATATTTGATTGATATTTTATTAGTAGGTATAGCTAATAGTCGAGCGCGCAGAATAGCGCGACTCCGCGTTTGATCCAGTGCGCTTGCGGCTTGTGCGTGGCCAGCTCGATCGTCATCACGTAGTTAGTCGAGTGACCAGTCGTCGACAGCGTGCCGGCGCGGACTGGCAACAAAGATAAGATCATATTGACTCAAAAATATTATCCTACTATCCTAGCATAAACAAACCACTAAATGTTCCCAATGTTGGTGGAACTCGGGGGTATCTCACGTAAAGAAAGAGTCGAGCCATACTCCACCACTGGCCGAGTGCGATTTGGTGGATGATCCTACAATCCTACTAAAAATATACAAGTAAATGGGAAAGTTTGGATGTTCATTGCTCAAACACGTCGGAACGGCTGAACGGATCGTGTAGAAATTTGAAACACGATCAGATCATAGTCTATACATTAAGACATGGGCAATTTTTTACTCCAGTAAATAACGCGAATGAAAATTAGATAAGTGAAACCACAGAACGCTGCTATAAAACAATAATAAATGGAAAAGTTTGTGTGTTTGTTACTGAGCAAGCAAAGACTGCTGAAGGAAATTGAATGAAATTTGTTACATGGATGTACAATAGTCTGGGCCTACTCGGGAAAAAAACGGGACTGGATAATTACCAAGTGAAACAGCGAGAAGTCACTAGTAATACAGAGTTTCCCGCTTAGTTGGTCTACCGCAACGTCGTTTGCAATTTGGTTTAGTGCGTTTCGGCTTCAAGACCATCCGAAATGCATCATGTTACGTGTATTCAGCCTAATTTCATTTTTAATTGGTAGCCTTATAAATGGCAGCTTTTTAAATGGTAGCCTTATAATTGACAGCCGTTTATATAGTAGTATTTTAAATGGTAGCCTTATAATTGGTAGCCGTTTAAACGGTGGCTTTTTAAATGGTAGCCTTTTAAATGGTAGCCTTGTAATTGATAGCCGTTTAAATGTTAGCTTTTTAAGCTTCAAATATATTTTTATTACATACCCAGTGTCTTGTAAGTCGGACACTCGTAGAGACCTTCGCGAAGTTTGTGGTTCTGCTCGGGTTTCATGTATATTGTTGCCATCTCTGCGTAGTCAAAAAACAATGGATGAGGGAGGACGGTGATTTCCGCTTTTGGAGGAATTCGCATGATGAGGTAAGAGTAAAGAGACAATCAAGACATACGACTGAAGGTAATCAACGTATTACCATGGTACACTCCGCGAGGCATAAGCTGAGCTTTGCATTTGTGTGAGTGTACATGGATAGTGTAGGTGTGACAACCGGCATAAGGCGCGGCGCCATTCTGTCTCGCCGCGCTCCTGCCTGATTGGTGATCACTCACACTAATGCAAAGCTCAGCCTATACCTCGCGGACAACATTTCAAGCTCCTGCCTGATTGGTGATCACTCACACTAATGCAAAGCTCAGCTTATACCTCGCGGAGTGTATCACGCTGTACCTATCTTTTTATAGCAGCTGGACCCTTTTCAGAACCTTTTTAAGAATCTGTCAGAGAAAGGACCACACCGTCAGTTATTCTAGCGTCAAGCAGTAATGTGCAAACATCACTGTGTTCTGGTTTGAAGCTGATTTTTAGAGAAATTACAGGCTATGGAGATAAATCACGCTCTGTGATGTCCAACTCTTCAATAGCTTCGTGACACTGTGCTGTTATGAGCAGGTGTATTGCTTATCAAATAGTGTCACCTCCACAAAATTGCTTATGGGATTGCTCTTTTGGTACTTTTTTTAATATATAGAGTGACGAAACGAGCAGGTCATGTGCTTGATTGTTAACAAAATGCCTGCCCATAACACGGGCCATAGTGACACGGATCTATTGGAACACGAAATCTAAATCACTACCTTCGTAGCACTGCACTGTCACCCAGAGGTATAAGATGGTTTATGTCTAAGCCAATGTAATTTTTTTATTTTTTAACTATAATAGGTTCGCACTTGACCACCATCTCGCCTGATGTTAAGCGACGATGAGATCTACGATGGAGCGTACTTACCTAGAAAAAACCGATTCACTCTCGATTTGAAGACACCAAGATTGTAACCATCAGGGAAAACCCACTCAGGCAACGCATTCCACAACCTAGACGTTCTTATCACAAAGGTGGAGTCAAATCTCTTCGTTCGCGTTTTTTGGAACATCAACCATGAAACGATGCCGCCCTTTTGTGGAACGAGAAGTCCGATAGAAGAAAGGGCAAGGTGGTATTAGATCATGCAGATCAGTTGCACACTCTCCGAAGTGTATCCGATAAAAACCGATAAGCTAGCGAATTTCACTGGAAACATGCCTTTCAAACCGGAATTCAGTGCTGTTTGCACATTACATCTTTGTGTAGTAGAATAACTGGCATAGGTGTTTGTAATACTACCCCAGGCGGATTCTGCAAGCACCACTACAGTACTTTGGCTCCAAATTAAAGAGCCAGTAAAAAATTTACAGATACGTAGTTAATACGGACCAGTATAAAGCTCTTTGGGGCGACTCTCTTCTAACACCATACCGGTGCCGTCCCAGCGCGCGCCTTCCAAATACAGACCCCGAACACAGCAGCCATCGTCGGGCTTCTTCGGCGGCGGCGCAGCGAGCGGCTGAACGAAAATTTGTACCGTAAAACCAAGCAGCCGGGGTCTACACACCAAGTGGCGCCCGGATGCCGCGCTGCTTCGTTTGACTTTAGATCTTATTTTCAGAACTATACAAACTAATTTAGTGTGAATGTCAAACGATTAGTCACGGAACACAGAAGCACCCGGGTGACGCTTGATGCGGTCCGGTGCGGTCCCCGGAAACCGCTTGGGGGTTTTCGGGACATAATATTATGACAATTGGTATGATGACTGGCTCAAAAACATACCATTCTAATTAAAGAAAAAATGAAAAAAAAATAATTAAAAAATCCTTCCGGTAGATCAATGAAAACGTGGGACAAGTATTTATTGTTTTATCAAATTATTAAAAATCGACAAACGATTTAGATCAACAAATTCTTGGAGAAGCCAATAGTCTAGATGGTTGTGACGTCACGTCTGCGTAAAAATCGTGCATTGACGTGACGTCACTCAAAACTTCTAAGCACTGTACCTTCGTCATTTTCAGTCGCGTATAATTGGAGAGGTCAGTGTTCCGTAGTGGAGAAATGTGGGTTGGTTGCGATGATGATGCTAGGTTCTATAGAGAAGGAGTGCAGAATGCCCATTTGCTTAAACTATGCATAAATCATAAATACTCTTTTCTTTATTATTAAGATCTAGGGTCAAATTTGATGTGATCTCAAAGATGGTGTGCTTGGAGGAACGCCTACGGTAAGTAGAAGATACCTCAAAAGCGTAGGCGACGGTGTCGATGGCGATGACGTGCTTCCTGGCGTAGTTCTGCAGCGCCCCGGTGAGGAACGCCTGCGGGAAGTAGAAGCCGGAGATCCAGAACACCTTGGGGATGCCCTTGTCAGCCCACTCCTGCATGAACGTCACTCGCAGGCACAAGTCCTTCACCCACGCCGCTGGAACCAAAACCGACCATCAATACATAAAATATTATAAATGTTCAACTTTGCGAGGATGTACGGGTGCATAGGTTTTCGCTATTTCATTTACACAAAAAGTAAACGGATCTAAAGTTTTAAGTCAGACGATAATAGCACAATCTATTAACGAATGAATAAGTTAATCATACAGTCGTTCGAAGAAGCCGTCTAGTCGAGAGGCAATCGTGCGGGGTGTGCGGGGTGAGACGCGGGAAGTGCACTCCTGAATTGCCTACATTACAATGTTACTTTCAAGAAGAAAGTAAGGGGCAATCGCAGTTCGTCCAGTAGCAAAAACGAGAGTAAGATTGAAAATACTTCTTGCTTATAATTATTATTAGTGGACTATATTTGGATTCCGATGAATGGAGGGTTATTATATACAACCTAAATATATTAGGATATTGGGAGGGTTGCTTGTTCCAACTGACAATTGGTTACATTGCTCCTGTTCTGGCGTGGATGATGATGACGATGAAGCAACATTTACCTCCATATTTTACGAAGAACAGTAAAGGATTGGCTATACCCCATCTTGCCTAATGGGGGTACCCCGTCTTACCCTACCTAGAGGGCAAGATGGGGTGGGTGGAGTTTTTTCACTTTTATATATTTTTTTAATTAATTAAGTTAAAATTGTTCGTAAAATTATAAAAATTTGATAGACTGATTAACAAAGAAAATAACAGTAATTAAACAGAGCATATAAATACAATAGTTTCAGTTTTATTTCCAATCAAACGTTAAGTACCCCGTCTTACCCGCATCTCCCCTATATTTTTTTGTTTGCGACAACCCTACCCGTGTCGAGACATTATCGGCGCGGCGTTTCTCCCAAGATCAAAGACGATAAAATACTGGTAGTATTTCTTTATACTGTGACGATACGGTGGAAACGTGTTTTAAGCCTCCTAACCATTCAGTTTCTTTCCCTTAGCTGTGGCTCAAGCGAGTTGAGTATGGTTTAACCTAAGGCGATTGGGTTTGAATGACTTAACTTAAGCTACTCAAAAAACAATACACTAATAGATAAAACTAATCATAATATATACCTACATAAAAACATACACACTAATTGACAAGATGATAAATATAAGACAAATAACTTAAGAGAAATAAAGAACATTAATACAATATTTGACGTGGTCACAGCAATCGAGCTAAATAAAAAAATAGTAATACTAATGACAAGCCATTTCTAATACACTAACATAGGCAATTTACATTCTCTTTGTACACTAAGAGAAAGAAAAAAAAAAACAATTACAGAGGTGGCAGCTTAGACAAATATAGTTTTCTCGTATGCTTCGTAGATATGCTAGGTTATTATAATCTTACCAAGAGGTTTCAGCGAAGGGTACGCTTTAGAGCTCCACATGACTGGTACTATGTTCACCGCCAGACTGTTGGCCATATTCTCGAGTGCTTCCGACATCACCACCAAACCTTTTAAGGCTTTTAACAGATCCCTGTTGAACGATTATATAATATTAAATTGATCACACATTGGTACAGTACATACAATAATTCCTTTGATTTAACATTACTGCAGCGTATTTCTGTCCCAAAACAACACGCTTCTCAACCCTATTCTTAAATTTTCCAGTAGGAGACAAATAAGAAATCAGATTTTTGTAGTGGTAGGACTCTTGGCAGCAGTCTGCCTGGGGAAGTACCATACCTTTGCCAGTTACTATACCGCCAAGCAGTAATGTACAAACATTGGTGTGTTCCGGTTTGAAGGGCAATGTTTCCAGAGAAATCACAGGGCTTAGAGATATAATATCTTAGATATCTGGGTGACGAGCGCAGTGTAGTACTAGGTGATGATTTGGATTCTTCATGTTTAAAATAGCTGCGTGTCACTGTGCTGTGCATTGGGCATGTTGCTTACCGTCAAACACATGTCCTGCTTGTCTCGTCAGTCTATTCTACCTCTATATAAAACAACACGGCAGTCATAGAAACTGTCGTTAGAAGTGAAAATTCAGAATTTGATAGCTTCCTTTGGAAACTACGTGGTTGATTTCGGAGGGCTAATGGGAAATGCTAACGCATTTCTAGCTACCCAATGGTCATGGTCCCGAGTTTAGCCGAAGATTTCTTATCATTCCCTACGTGACGCTAGAATTCAATTCACAGCCCACGAAAAATGTGCCTGAGACGCGCCAAAAGATGTTTTCACTTCAAAATAAAAATCAGTACTCGTTTTTCTATGGGTATCAAAGAAAGTAAGCTTCCCGATGAATATACATTTCTGGGCAATTTGAAGGAAAACTATAAAATTACTGGTAAAATAAGATTTTGATCCTTAGCTATCCGATACTTAACTGTGATAATTATAAGACAGATAATATAAGAAGGAAGAAGGGAAAGTTGACTAACTTGAGCGAATTATTTATGACGTGCAGCAGCTTATTGTATCTGATAGCCTCCTGCATCAGTACTGTATTTAAAGATTCCTTGTATGATACTGGATACCTGGAGATAAGAGAGCAATTAAGTAAAGGGGGGAAAATTGCGTCAAAGTCTGTAGCTAAACATGAATATCGGAACCTTGGCTTGTCTTATAGACTTATATGACTTATATAATCTGGCTGCCATCACACAAGCTTTGCTTAGTTTGGGGTCAGATTGTGTTGAGTGTGAATTGTCCACCAATAAAAAAAAATATATATATATATTTAATTCATATAACGTATCAAAGGCAAAGCCAGATGAACCCCTAGTCAGAAATATTACGACGTCTGGAATGGGGCAAAATATTAATTATTTTAAGGGGCAGTTACTTACGTTTCACCGATGTGTTTAGTATCGAGCGGCGAGGGCAGCACTTTCAGAATATCCTTGGCCGCCTGTTCCGTCGTCTCCTCGGCAGACATGCCTTCTGCACCGGACGCTTCTTTCGGCTGTAAGTTCCTCAGGGTATCTGCACGAGAGATTTAAAAATCAATGAAATAACCCAAATTTTATTTTACATAGTAATCTTTTTCAGAGGAAACACATAGTCCTAAAAATATGACACAACAAAATAATCGCAGCGTCTTACGCATCATTTAATCTATACTAATCTATACTAATATTATAAAGCTGAAGAGTTTGTTTGTTTGTTTGTTTGTTTGAACGCTAGGATCTCGGGAAGTACTGGTCCGAATTGAAAGATTCTTTTTCTATTGGATAGTCCATTTATCGAGGAAGGCTTTAGGCTATAGAAAATAACTCTACTATTAATTGAAGCAGAGCATGAAACAGAATGTAACAAAATCGGGAAAAAATATTCCCATTTTGAGATTTTCGTACATTTCGTGCTTTGACATGACACATGACAGCATGTGTCAAAGATTGCGTCATTGAATTACAGTAATCTGTGCATTGAATATAAACCTTTGCTAAATATTTTTTTCTAAATCTGAGTTGGTACGACCAATTTCCGACAGGTGGCGTAGCAGGTAGCTGAAGAGGTTTTTTTGTTTGAAATCTATATTCTCAGGAATGAGTGAACCGATTTCAGTCATTCTTTCACCGTTGGATTTGTACGGGATCCCGATGAGTGCTATATAATATACCACGGGCGAAGCCGGGCGGGCATCTAGTATATAATAATATGGGAAATTAGTTTCCTTGTATATATATCTAAATAGCTGTGCCCTATGTATCATTATTTATGCTGATTGATTGGGGAGATCGTTTCAAGATACTTTGGTATCTGCTTCAGCTGAGTGAAATTGTGTATAATCCTATTAATATTATAGATAACAATGTATGGGTGTTTCCATATTCGTTGCTCGATCACGTTACAACGTATGAATAGATCGGGCTGTAATGTGGAACTGGTCTGGAAAGTCTGGAAGAATACATAGGCTACTTGTTTTCCCGAAAAAATAACAGGAATGGGAACTACACGAGTAAAGCCGCGGCGCACAGCTAGTAGTGTAATGCAAGTGCTCACTTAAACATGTGTGCGTCTCGGCCATGGCGTAGCTGATATTGGCGTTACTGTGGAGCCCGAACAGGGCAGGGTCGTCGTTGAGCGGGAGGGTCCGAATGTAGCGTAAGTAGTCTTCGATGTTTGAGATTGATGGTTGCTGTAGAACAAAGAATACAAATTTCAAACTACATCTTTCTGCTGATATAATTATTATGGACGAATGATCAACAACAATAATAACACTCTTGTGCGAAAAAGACTGCAAAGTCTTGAACATCGCCGAAAAATTGCTAGCTTATCGGTTTTTATCGGATACACTTCGGAGAGTGTGCAACTGATCTGCATGATCTAATACCACCTTGCCCTTTTTTTTCGGGTTCTCGTAGCTCGAAGAAGCGCCATCGTTTCATGGTTGATGTTCCAAAGATACGAACAAAGAGGTTTGACTTTACTTTTGTGATAAGAACGTCTAGAGTATTTATAATCTTGGTATCTTCAAATCGAGAGTGAATCGGTTTCTTCTAGGGAAACACGCTCCATCGTAGACCGCATCGTCGCTTACCATCAGACGAGATGGCGGTCAAGTGTCAACCAATAAAAGCAAAAAAAACATCAAAAAATTCGGACACAAATACTAAAGAAAAGCTTATACTTTTGTAGTAAAAACGTCTTGGCTGCGTCATGCGTTGCTGGAGTGGGGTTTTCAAAGGATTATAATATAGGTGTCTTCATATCAAGAGTGAATCGATTTCTTCTAAGTAGATAAGCACGTTTCATCGTAGACCGCGTCAACGCTTAACATTAGGCGAGAAGGTGTGTGAGCCTACAATAATAGTTAAAATCACACACACACAAATTAAAAACAAACATCCCAGTCATAGCAGTTATCAAACAGGAACATCCATCACAATCAGTTAATCCGCTTACAAGCTATGATGTCACAAATAGATCTAGACTAGCCGTAACCCATGCGGTCTACCATGCAGGGTGCTTGCTCATACTCCTTCAAGCAATCCATTCAAGAGCTTGCAAGGAAATATGTACTTTATAGAGCTGTTACCTGTTTGTAAAACCCGTTTTCATCGAAATAGAACCGCTCGCTGAGCACGGAAGAGCAGTAGTAGTCTGCGAGGAGACAGAGCAGACACCGTCGGTCCCAGTCGTCCGTCACTCGCCCGCCGTAGTTGATGTGGCCCGCAGTGTATGTCAGCATCTAAGAAGTTACACTTATTTACACATATTTTTTGCACTCACATCTTAAAGATCGCGAAAAACAATTTTATTGAACCTAGATTTACAGCAAATTGTTTCGTAGAAAAACTGCATCATAAAATTTAAAGCTTTAGGCGAAGTTGAAAATAAGTGCTCTGTTCTCAAACAATCAATTCGGTTTTAGGAAGGGCAGGTCCACCACGGACGCCGCCAGTCTCCTAGTAAATATGATTTCTTCTTTTGTGGATGGAGGCGACCGTTGCGTTGCTGTGTTTCTGGACCTGGCTAAAGCATTTGACTCTCTTTCAATTGGGTTACTACTCAAAAAGCTACACTGCTCGGGTGTGAGGGGTTTGGCCTTGGAATGGTTTAAAAGTTATCTCTCGAACCGTAAGCAGTTCGTCAGAGTGTGCAATTATACTAGTGACCACTTACCAATCGAATACGGCGTCCCACAAGGAAGCATTCTAGGTCCTACTCTTTTTTTAGTCTACATGAACGATATTTTAAAATGCAAACTTGTAAATGCAGAAATAATTGCATACGCTGACGACACTGCCATAATATTTCACGGCCCAAACTGGAACCTAACACACGCCCACGCAGAAGCAGGTCTATCTGTTATTGCCAGGTCCCTTGACCGCAACTTGCTTACCTTGAACACCTCAAAGACCAAATTCATTGCTTTTCTAAGACTTCCGTCTCTCAACCTCCTAGAAACTTTAATATTGTCATACACCATTGCTCTGAAAACGCTCACTCTAGTTCTCGGTGTTCTTGTGACTCAATAGGACAAACCAAGTCCATGAAGTACCTTGGAGTCACAATTGATGACACCCTATCCTTCAAGCAACACATACTCAACGTCTCTTCACGCACTAGAAAATTAATTCATGTCATAAAAAATCTGCGTGATTGCGCTCCTTTGCCCCTGTTACGTCAAATTTACTTTGTACTCTGCCAATCCGTAATGCAGTATTGCATTATAGTATGGGGTTGTGCGGGTCGAACCATATTTATGACTGTCGAGAGAGCACAGAGAGCCTTGCTAAAAGTAATGTTTAAAAAACCCTTCCGTTACCCAACTGTATCGTTCTCACTGGCGTTGTATTGATTTTGCGATGGCCGAACATGAGGGTAGTTCTAAGAAACAGCTCTAAACAGCTGTCAAGCATCGCGCACTCGTCTTTTGGGAGTTCAACTCGGTGAAAGTACTCATAATCTATCCTCATAAATTGCTCAACGCCTTGTCATCCGTGATATAATTTGTGTCAGCTACAGCAAGAGAACCAACAACAGGACCGTACTCGTATATATATGGAATATACGATATCCAGGAGTGAGCGCAGCATAACGATTCGAGGAAACATCATCGAAGAGACGGGCAGTCCCAGGTACGTGGTGCTTGATATTCGCTCTCTCTTGTTCATGGACATCGTAACTTTGATATAACGTCTTTACCCCAACTATGTACAGACAGCCACCTACTGGTGCAATGGTACATAGTTAAATGGTGCCGAAACCCGGGATGTTTCCACCTAAAATCACCCAAATTATCGTGCGCTTGGTATTTCTGATCATATTATATTAAAACGTACTTAACAAGTAAATTGACATACTTTATTATACTGCGTTTGGAGTAATTGCATCACCACTTTTGGCAATCTATCGTATCTACCTACGTTTCCTTCGTATTCAAACAAATTTCTTCGTAATCACCACCGAACTGTTCCCATCATCTCATTACCCTACCCGGAATTATTACAAGATCTAATTGGGCAAACATTAAACCTATCGGTGCCTAATTATATCGCCTTGTAATAATTCAAATTCCTTTTTTTTATGACCCGTAATTACCTACCAACATTCGTAATTATTGTGAGATCAATTTAATCAAACTTTATTTTGTGCAAACAATATCTAATATCGGTGCATAAAATAAAATCGTATCGGCTCACAATAAAATCCATTCAATCAGGTAGGTATTTTATCGAATCTGTTTAAATACGCCACCGTCACTACGTTAAACCGTTAACGTATATACCTACCTACCTCTTCTAATTGTTGTAAGATTCAAATCAGGTTAATCTGTTTTGTGCAAACACTATTCACAATCGGTGCATAAAATACCTAAAGCGAACTTATTGCCTTACAATAATTCATATCGGTCTTCTATCGGTTAATTGATTACATTGACTATCTTGTAGTGGTAGGGCTCTTAGCAGAGTCCGCCTGGGGAAGTACCACACCTTTGCCAGTTATTCAGCCGCCAAGCAGTAGTGTGCAAACATTACTGTGTTCCGGTTTTAAGGGCAAAGTTTCCAGATACATTACTGGGCTAAGAGATACAACACCTTATATCTCCGAGTGACGAGCGCAGTGCAGTACTTGGTAGTGATTTGGACTCTTCATGTTCCTATAGCTGCGTGTCACTGTGCTGTTATAGGAAGGTATTATATTGCTTATCATCAAACACATATCCTACTCGTTTTGTCACTCTAAAATATATATTATATTTTTATCTTTTAAACTAAAATCTAAACAACAAAAATTAACGTAATACATTAGACTAACGAACCTGAAGGTACCTAACAAAACCTCCTGGTTATTATCGTGCAATCACTAACTAAATCGATGCACGTCATAAAATTAGGTATCGATTTACAATTATTATTCATTATTCCACCTATTTTTGTTATTCTCGTATTCACCAACTTTTCAAATATTAGAATTGTAGTACATGTTCTCTAGCTGTACATTTTAACATTATAACCATACCTACATTAAACTTCGTCATATAATCAAATTTGTCAGCATAACTTTTTGTTGAAGGTATTTTAACAACAAATAACCTTTTCTTGTCAAATTGACTACTCTAAAAATATTATTTACCTATTTCAATTGTATTCAGCAACTATTCAATAAAATAAAATAATTTCTGCGTCCATTCGTATTTTGTACCTGTTTCGTGTGCGGACGAGCAGCTTTACAATAGACCATTTTTCTGTAACCAAAGGTCGTAAGCACCAAGCCACGTGTTGGCATTATAAGTCGTATTCATAAGGGTATACGGTTGAAATAAATTACGAGCTTATTCTAGGTTCTCGGAATTCACGCATCGTTATCAGTTCTTTGCAAAGTTGAGTTTGATTAATTCTATTTATATTCTTATTTTATTGAATTTAACAAGTTGTTTGAGAAATATCAAATCATGTCACTCTTAGCTAAGGGTTCGTGCCCCCGACGAGGTACACTGACGAAATCTAAATCTAAGGATGGAATGTATACCGTTAAGGATTTGCCAGTTTTGCGTCGGAAGCGAACTATCGCTTTTAAGCGAATGTCCAAGGCTTTAGAAATAGGTAACTTATACGTGAATGAGCCTCTGCAACGGATTTGTTTTATCTTATCATCAGGAACTAAATCAAATAGTGTCAAACTTTGAAAGCGCGCACTTTGCAATTCTTCAGCTTGTATGTAACGAAACGGACTCGTCTGAAACAGAAGATAACGAAGATGATAAACTTCAGCAACAGTTTGATGATAATTATTACCGTGTATTATCAATTCATCGCAGATTTTTTGTGACAGATTCACATCAATCTGAAACGAACGACTCTCATCGTCGGCATCGAATATAAAGCTACCTAAAATTAATTTACCCAAGTTTTCGGGTAACGTCAAGGAATGGCCTAAATACTTCGATCTTTTAACGCTTTAATTCACAATTCAGAAATGCTTACGGACACTGAGAAATTTCATTACCTGATCTCCTCGCTTAGTGACGAGCCATTGTTAGTTGTAAAGGCGTATCCTATGACACACGAACATTATCGAGATGCGTACGATTCCCTTGTCGCGCGTTATCAAAGTACGCGATCATTAGCTTTCACGTGTTGGCGAGACATACTGAGCATTGACTTCAAAATCAATAATCCGCCAGAGTTTAAAAAATCATTGGACCTTTTCGAAGAAAACCTAAGCATTCTGAAAACTTTAAACTTACCGACTTCGAAATGGGATTTCGTTTTAGTTTATCATATTCTATCGAAACTAGACAAGGAATTACGTTGCGATTTTGAGGAAAAACATGCAGGTACCGAACTTCCCTCATATGAACAATTAAAATGTTTTCTTCGGAGCAAATGCAAGGCTGGGTTGCGTGACACTCATTTTTCCAAGGCAGCCACGATGAGCAAGCCTGCCCCTCTGGCCGCCGCCGCATACAAGCCCGCCGTCGCGCTCCAGAAACACCAACGTGGTACCTGGTCACATTCACTCTTAGCGGCCAATCCACAGCAAAACATAACTGATAAAACGCCACCAACAAATAATTGCTCATTTTGTGACGAACCCCATTCATTGTTATCGTGTCAAGAATTTCTTGCCAAATCAGTCGACGAACGCATGGCTGTTGCAATTGAACGTAACTGGTGCTTTAATTGTTTAAAATCATCTCACCAATTAAGGGACTGCAAATCAATATTTTCGTGCCGAACTTGTAAACGAAGGCATCACACGTTACTCTGTAAGCCTCCAAACCACGCATATCGCACAGAGTCGGCTTTACTCTCGAAATCTCAAGCTGATGTAGGTGTGTTACTGGCTACCGCTATCGTGCAGATTAAGGATGCTTCAGGTAATATGCAATCGTTTCGCGCATTATTCGACACCGGAAGTCAAGGCAATTTTATAACTGAATATGCTGCTAAAAACTAAACTTAAACGTTAAAAATGCGAACACTAATGTTAGCGGATTGGGCGAAGCAGTGACTCCAATTATTGGTGACGTCACTTGTGGCATTGGAGCTAATAATCAAATCTTGTTCACCCTTGATATGCATGTCATCTCGAGGATATGTGGTGATCAACCTATCTCTCGATTAAATACCACGGATTGGTCACACATAACTTCGTTACCATTGGGCGATCCAGGATTCGACATTCCTGGTCCGATTCATTTATTGTTAGCCGCTGATATCTTTGCAGATTCCGTGTTGGGCGAACATGTTAAAGGAGGTATCAATCAACCTACCGCGTTTAACTCACTTTTCGGCTGGCTTCTACTAGGCAAAACTAGCTCGTCTACAAGTAGTCTTTTGCACACTTTTCCAGAAAATATTACCCCCATCGAACGGTGGCCCTACTGCGTTTCTACTAACAATACTGCTGACGTATGTTCTCGTGGTCAAACGCCCATTACACTTGTCAACAACTTTCACCATGGTGGGCGGGGCCACAATGGTTATCAAAAAAGCATGCTTTCTCGCCATCCGATTCACGTGCTATAAAATCACACGAAACCAAATTGCTCGTAAAGGTGAAAACCGTAAACCAGACCTAGTGGCAAATGCTGAACCATCCGAAGTCACTCCCTTTGATTCCTCGATAAACCGTTCTTCTTATAGTTCAGATCTTGTAAAGTTGGTCGCTAGCATCCGTAACACACCGCAAACTAATCATACCAAGTTTTTAACTAACGTTGAGTGTCATCAAGTCTTGATACGAATCGTCAAACACGTGCTAACTACTACCTTCTCAGCGGAAATTAACAACTTAAAAGCTCACAAACCGTCATCTAAGCCATTTTGGAAACTCAATCCATTCCCCGACAGTCAGAGAATCGTCAGGGTGGGCGGCAGGATCTCTCGATCGGGTCTAGGATATGAACAAAACCATTCTCCCTTTTTACCGTCAGATCACCGACTTATATGTACAGTAATCAGATTCATTCATCAACATTATCTACATCCTGACATCAACACAACACAATTTTTACTCTTCCAACAATGTTGGATAATTGGAGCAAAACGTACAATCCATCGTCAATTCTCCAAACACATCAAATGTTTTCGAACAAATCCTCAACCATTACAGTCGTTTATGAGTGATTTACGCGTCATTGAAGACCAAGTATTCACTTTTCAAGAATTGACTACATTCACTCAAACCGTAGCCATCTTAAACTCAACACCTCTGTCCTCGATTAGTTCCAAACCTAACGATCTGTCCGTTCTAACACCTAGTCACTTCCTCATTTTAGAACCTCTGATAGCTGTTCCCGATGCCGACTTATCTAACGTAAATCTGCAACGTCTTAATCGGTGGCAGCTGATTCAATCATTGCAAAAGAATTTCTGGTCCAGATGGAAACATAAATACCTAAATTCTTTAACGCAACGCGCCAAATGGACCAACAATTCTAAACCTTTACAAATCGGTTCGTTGGTGATAATTAAGGATGATAACCGTGCTCTTTTATACTGGAATCTTGCCAGAGTGGTGGAACTGTCATATGGCGTTGATGGGATCGCTCAAAGCGCAGTAGTTAAACTCGCTAACCGTCAAACAATCAAGCGACCGTTGGTTAAGTTGTGTCCTCTGCCAATAGAGGACTAATTTAAATCGTATCTCAATTATCGTAAACTATTGTATCGCTAGATTGTTAAATTAGTTAATATTATTTAGTCGCAATTTTAATGTTACTATTTCGTTATCGTTATCATTTATCAATATTTATCTTTTTCTTTTTTTGTGAATAAATCAAATCCAATTCAACTTTACTCTATTACCGAATTCATTAATACTGTCCCTAATTTATCTATATTGATCGGAAAATACCATAGGCATTTTGGTGGGCGGTATGTATCGTTCTCACTGGCGTTGTATTGATTTTGCGATGGCCGAACATGAGGGTAGTTCTAAGAAACAGCTCTAAACAGCTGTCAAGCATCGCGCACTCGTCTTTTGGGAGTTCAACTCGGTGAAAGTACTCATAATCTATCCTCATAAATTGCTCAACGCCTTGTCATCCGTGATATAATTTGTGTCAGCTACAGCAAGAGAACCAACAACAGGACCGTACTCGTATATATATGGAATATACGATATCCAGGAGTGAGCGCAGCATAACGATTCGAGGAAACATCATCGAAGAGACGGGCAGTCCCAGGTACGTGGTGCTTGATATTCGCTCTCTCTTGTTCATGGACATCGTAACTTTGATATAACGTCTTTACCCCAACTATGTACAGACAGCCACCTACTGGTGCAATGGTACACCAACAGATTCTCTTTACGCGATTTCAAAGATCATGCGTATCCGCCAACTCTTTGTTTTAGCTGCATTCTCAAAAATATATCCCAGTGCAATAAATCAATTAACTTCTACAATTTCAATTTCTTCAAACAAACATCTCCCGCTCCCTCGTGCTTGGTCTCTAATGGCGAAACGTAGCCCCGCTTACTCCCTGCCTTGCATCTTCAACAATGTCATTAGAAAGGGTGACTTCACGGGCCTCAGTTGGCTTGCACTCGAAAGGAAGTTGAAGTGGTGGCTTCTTGGTCTCAGTCTAGAGGAAACTGAAACCCTAATTCATGGAATCTACCATAAGTTATAATATTATTATTAATTTGTGTTTTACTCAACCGTCTGGATTGTCTTCGAATTTTGGATCCTCCGTTTTTGATGGATCACCCAGCTCAGTTTACTAGTTCTCGGCAGACCACTTGTTTCACTTATCTATTTTGTATTGTTATGTAAGTTTTTGTTAAGGCATATTTTATTTTATATTATTGTTCTGTTTTAGTTTAGACCTAACTCGCGAGTCCCAAGACACAAGCTTAAGCTTAGTTTGGGACTCACTAGCAAGCTTTTGTACTTAGGCGTATTTTGGTAATAATAATAATAATAATAATAAACACACGGTCAAAAACACGGATAGAAGCGGAATCACGAAGCGCACAACCAACACCAGTTCGTGTCCCGTCGCCGCCAAGCCTGTCGTCGGAGGATGATGCTTTCCTTACTCCCGCGACACGAGTGCTAGTTCGAGTGACGAGGACGCGACGCGGACCCCGTCGCCAAGAAGACCTGGACGTCGTGGTCGTCCGCCGCTGCCGGCACGCTTGGGGCCTGCGGAGCACTCGGCTTCGCGCCCGGCCTTCGCTACCGGTGGTGTAGTGCGTCGCATGCGATGGACTCAGCAAATGAATGAGAACTGCATGCGCGCCTATTACAGGGCTACAGAGGAGGAACCCACCTGACCGCGTACTGTGCCAGGATGCTGCGTCTGTTTCAGGCCCTCGAACCGACCGTCGCTGTGTCCGCTCAAAGACTCTCAGATCAAGTGAGAGCCATCTGCCGCTGCAAGCTGCTGGATGTCTCGGCACTTGATCGGTTACGCCTGGAGGAACAACGTACTCGCCCAGCTTCTGCCTCGGCTCGGGATCCGCCCGCCGCGTCGTCGACGCTGACACTGGCCTCAATGCCGACGTCAGTGGCGACACTTGCGGCACCGGTCGACTCTGACATCGAGGAGGAAGACTCGGCGAGTAGTTATGTATCTAACCAGGTAATAGAGCAACTGAGGAGCACTCTGGAAGACGCGATCTTGCGATATAGATCCAGACCCACCTCTAGGCCGCGCTTACCGCGTTTGCCCACCCATAAACGAAATTTGGCTTTGATGGGGCCCTGAATACTTTGCTAGTGCCCTACCTGGGAACTAGCAAAGATTTGACTGATACCCATTCTATTCTGTACTGTGGAGCTATCGCGGCGTGTCGCGTTGCACGTGTCAAGTTCCCAGACACTGACCGTACAACGCGAACTGCTGGGAATGTACCCGTATGGCAAGTACGAATAGAACGGCGTATCAGCAAATTCAGGACTCTTATAGCAAAGCTAATCTGCTTCAGTCAGGGGAACAGTCGTCCCCTAGTCATGCGTTTCGTAGCACAGGCGTTCGCTGGGACTGGTATCAGTCCCCAGCACTATCTTGCACATGTTGCGGAACGTATTGACTACCTGAAGCAGAAAGTTTATGCGTGGGCAAACCGTATTCGCCGCCACAGAGGCGTGTGGATCGATATCGACAAAATCGCGACTTTCAGAGTGATCAAGAAGGTGTACAGAAACTGGGAAGGAACTGGTCCACGTGTGAACGATACGCAGCTACCGGATGCCAGCGCTATGAAAAATTTCTGGCGCAGCATCTGGTCGGTGCCTGTCGAGCACACGGAGGGAACTGGATGCGTGTTATCGAACGTGCATGTGAGCCTATCGAACCCATGGAGTCTATTACGATAGACTCCGTAGATATTAGTTGTGCTATCCGGACGACTCAGAACTGGAAAAGTCCTGGGCCGGACGGATTGCACAACTTCTGAATAAAGTGGTTTCGATGCTCACATGAACGTTTGGCAACACAATTTCAAGAAGCCCTCGAGACGGGTTCTCTTCCAGTTTCTTGACCACCTGAGTCACCTTCCTGCTCCATAAGTCTGGTAGTACCACGGGACCGAAGAACTACAGACCCATTACGTGCTTAGCTACCATCTATAAGCTGCTTACATCCATTCTGAGAGCAAAACTTAACGCGCATATTGTCGCGAATAACGTTTTGGCCTCCTCTCAGAATGGATGTAAGATTGGGTCCCGTGGTACTAAGGAGCTGCTCCTCATTGACACGACCATTTGCCAACAAGTCAAACGAAACAAAGGAGCCCTCTCCGCTGCTTGGATTGATTATAAGAAGGCCTATGATGCGGTGCCCCATTCATGGCTGGAAAGGGTTTTAGAGTTGTACAAAATAAATCCAACTCTGAAATATTTTCTTAGCAAATGCATGGGACAGTGGGTCACATCCTTCGTCAACCAGGTGGCGTAGACAGCTCTTGTTTCGGAGAACTTGATAAGGATTGAAAGAGGCATTTTCAGGGTGACAGTCTAAGTTCCCTATGGTTCTGCCTAAGTCTGAATCCTCTCAGCACTCTGCTGAAGGATTCAGAGTTAGAATTATCGTCTTCGTAGAGGAGGTGAGGTTATATCTCATTTGTTGTACATGGACGACCTCAAACTTTTGCACCGAAACGCCAAGACTTGTTGGAGCTATTAAAACCACGGAGGTTTTAGTAACGCCATCAAGATGGAGTTCGGTGTGAACAAGTGTGCGGTCATGCATGTACAGCGAGGGAAAGTAGTAAATTCAGAGAATTTACAACTTTCCGAGACTATAACTCTCAGATCTCTCTCGAAGACGAGACCTAAATATCTCGGTATGTCACAGTCCTTGGGTATATCAGCAGATGACATTAAGAAATCGGTGAAGGAGCGCTTTTGTGCCGGCTGACAAAAGTACTCAAAAGTCTTCTGTCAGGCGGTAACAAGGCGCGAGCCTTCAACAGTTGGGTAATGCCTCTGCTGATATACTCACTGGCATACTGAGATGGACTCAGACTGAGCTCGACGCCCTGGACAGAAAGGTCCGTCAACTGCTCACAACTCATCGCATGCTACACCCGCGCTCGTCTGTTATGAGACTGTATATTCCGCGGAAGTGGGGGGGTCGAGGCTTTTTAAATGCCAAGAAGAACCTACACAATCGCGAGGTATGCAGTCTCAGGGATTATTCCCGAAACAGCGAGTCCGGGATGCATCGCGATGTTGTGGCAGTTGACAGGAGCTCACGCCTCTTTCATTGGCAAACGAGAACTGGCGCAAACCATCGGTGCTCAGCATTGATGATCGCAAGGAAGTGTGGAAGAGCAAGGGCTGCATGGGCGATTCTATCGGGTCCTGACGGGACCTGATGTGAATCTGCTCACGTCGGTGAACTGGCTGCGCTTCGGGGACCTCTTCGGAGAAACCGAGGGTTTTGCCTGTGCAATTGCAGATGAAGTTATCAAGACGAACAATTACCGGAAATACATAATGAAGGACGGTACGGTCGACATTTGTCGGGCATGCCGCCGTCCAGGCGAATCTCTTCGTCATGTTATTTCCGGTTGTTCGCATCTTGCTAACGGCGAGTACTTGCACAGACATAACCTAGTAGCCAGGATCATCCATCAGCAACTTGCTCTTCGACACGGCCTTGTCGAGTCCGAGGTGCCGTACTATAAGTACGCACCTCTGCCAGTTCTCGAGAATGGTCGTGCGTTGCTCTACTGGGACCGCTCTATCATCACGGACAGGACTATTGTTGCCAATAAGCCTGATATCGTGCTGGTAGACCGGTCTCAGCGTCGAGCTGTGATCGTCGATATCACCATACCACATGACGAGAACCTCGTGAAAGCTGAGAAGGACAAGCTTAGCAAGTACCTTGACTTGGCTCACGAGGTTACCGCCATGTGGGATGTTGATTCCACGATCATAGTCCCCATAGTCGTGTCGGCAAATGGCCTTGTAGCGAAAAGTCTCGACCAGCATCTCAAGAGACTTTCGCTAGACGGTTGGGTCAAGGGTCAGATGCAGAAGGCGGTCATCCTTGACACAGCACGCATCGTCAGGAGGTTCCTCAGTCTGCAGCCCTAACCACCGGTAGCCTGGGCCCTGCCCCGCTGCTGGCGGCAAACTAGGTTTAGGTTTTTATAATGTTTTTATGTTATTTTATATAAATATTGTAAAAACTTAGACTTAAGAAACATGAATAAATGAGTGAATAATAATAAACTCTTTATTAAAAGACCACACAGAAAAAAGAATAAACATAACAAAAAATTAACTTAGTAACTAATGGGTGAGACTCTTAATTGGCGGCCTTATTGCTTAAAGCAATCTCTTCCAGGCAACCTTGTACGGAAAAGGATTTAAAGTGGACAAAAGTGGCCCTTAACTTATTTAAAGTTTGGAGGAAAAAATACAACTTACACATACTTAACAATCTACAGCAAACACAAATTTAACAGAAACACTCATAGTTACACACACTTATAAACACTTATAATACCAATAATAATATACAACACTCATATACCTACATAAATATTACTCGTTATATAATGAGCAAGAGTAAAAAGACGTGGTGTGCTGAGGAATGTCCAAAATTAGGGAATCCGATGATCTTAGGGGACGTCTAGCTGAGGAGGGAACTTCGAAAAAGGAATCGCTCTTGTAAATAGCAAGGGAAGAAGGATTAAATAGAACGTTATAAAGAAGGAAAGTATATGGACATCCCGGCGACGTCGGATGGGCAGCCACTTGAGCTTAGCGCGAAATTCGGACACGTGGTCATATTTGCGCAAGCCAAATATGAACCTTATACAAAAATTTTGAAGGCGCTCAAGTTTATCCAGCAACTCTTCTGTAAGGTCCAAATAGCAGACGTCAGCGTAATCCAGGATGGGAAGTAAAAGTGATTGTGCAAGCGCAGTTTTAGTGGTTGTGGGCAGAAAATTTCGCAACCTACGAAGAGTACCCCAGATGCAAAAATTTTGCGGCTTATTTCCGTAATTTGAGGACCCCGACATATTACGATCAAAGAAAATGCCTAGATTTTTACAGTGTGACTGTATGGAATCGATACTTCATCAAAAACAACATGTGGGAGTAAGTTCCAGTCGATTTGCCCAATGAGGCGAGAACTCCCTAAAACAATGACCTGCGTCTTCAATGGATTGACTTTAAGGCCATACGAGTTACTCCAAACCAGAATACGTCGCAAGTCCTCATTCATTGCTCTCACAGCCTCCGGAAGCCATGCTAATGGAGCCTGACAATATAGTTGCATATCGTCGGCGTAAAGGTGGTAGGAAGAAGAAAGATTATGTGAAATAGCATTAATAAAATGGCGAAAAGTAAAGGAGATAAGACGCCCCTGCGGTACACCAGCAGATGTAACGCACCAAGATGAGTGATTCTCATCCACGCGCACCCTCTGCCGGCGCCCATACAGGTAACTATGAAACCAGTCAATTACTGTCGGAGATATGTTAGCAGAGCGAAGTATAGCAAGAATTATTTCAAAATCTACTGAATTAAAAGCATTACTAAAGTCCAAAAGCGCCAGTACGGTTAAGTGACCATTATCCATACCCTGACGAATGTCATCACTGATCTTAACGAGTGCAGTAACCGTACTGTGCCCTGGACGAAAGCCAGATTGAAGAGGGTTAAGGAAGTCATTGCGGGTCAAGTAATGATTAAGCTGGCTGTGGATTAAGCGTTCCAGGACTTTAGATAAGAAGGGTAGGATGGAAATAGGACGATAGTCGGAAAAAGACGAGGACTGGATTTTTTTGAAGGGTATTATTTGTGCTTCTTTCAAAACGGAAGGAAACACACCACAAGTAATAGAAAAATTGAAAATGTGGCATAGGACAGGAAGCAAGTGATCTAGGATAGGAGTTATCATATTGCGACTTATTAAATCAACCCCAACAGCATTTGAGGATATTGACAGTATGCTCTTCCTAACATCACAATCAGTAAATTGTCGAAAATCAAAATGAGGTAGGTCCGGGTGGCAATATTGGAAAGATAATTTAACGTGCTAGCTTTAGAAGCTGCATTCATATTTGAAGACATAGAAAATGTTGGTTTAACGCATTTAAATCTAAATTTTGAGGATTGAATCTTGACGTGCTTTGCCAACTCCTAGCGACCTAAGAAATTTCCAGACTCTTGCTGGATCTTTATCTTGAACAGACTCGAAAATATGGCGTCGTTGAGCGTCTCTACACACCATATTACACCGATTACGTAATTCAACATATTTTAGCTTATTTAAATCATTTGGATGAGTTTTATATTTCGTTTTGGCCACTGCTTTCTTGTGTTTCAATTGTCTGATCTCATCAGTGAGCCATGGCGCAGGTGCGTGTTTAATTTTGATAGACCTTAATGGTGCATGCGAATCATATAATTGAAACAGGAGAGAGTTGAAAGCTGACACCTTGCTGTCAATCGTATCTGCATCTATTACCCGCGACCAATCCATTTGTCGAACATCACGAGTTAGGTTTTCATGATTAATACCACTAAAATTACGCTGCACAATAACTGAAGGTTTTGCCTTTGGAGGTCGGACTTTATAAGACAGATATATAAGGTCGTGATAGGAAAAGTCAGCTGACAATTGTCCGTGCTTTGCAACATGCTGCTGAGAGGAAACTAATATGAGATCAAGAAGCGAAGGAGCGGAGTGCGGAAAATGGTGAGTGGCATCAAGAGGTAGAATGTGCATGTTGCAAGATTCAACAATGTTAACAAACTTAGAGGCGCGATTGTCATGTTTTAAGATGCAAGTATTGAAGTCGCCCATGATTATAGTATGATTGTACGATGGGGTAAGATTCTGTAAAATATTTTCGAACGAAGAGAAATAATTATTTTTTTGAATTATTACTATAATAAACACCAAGAAGGATCTTGGAATGAGAAAGGACAATTTCTATAAATAAATGCTCACCGACATGCTCAGGTGGAGGTTGAGGGGAAGTGCTAATTATTGAGAAAGGAATATAGTCACGAAGATAAATAGCAACACCCCCACCAACACGTCCAACACGATCATATCGGATGAGCTTAAAACCTGGTAAATTGTAAGGATATGAAGGTAGAGAAGCTTGAAGCCAGGTTTCGGAAACAAAGACACTATGTATGTTATTACAATCAAGGGCAACTTGCAAATCAGATACATGGCCAGGGATACTCTGAGCGTTTATGTGCACAAGATTCAAATTTTGTGAAACTTCTGAGAACTGACTCTTTAATAATTCAGAAAGAGTAGGAACACTGACAAAACTATCATTAGAGCTATTTGATGTGGAAGATGATACAGAGATAAAGTCGTTATTATCGCTGGAACTATCATGAAAAATATTCAACATACTTTGTTATAAACTTAAATACAAAAAAAAAATATATAAATAAATGGATATATATATAGGTATATAAAATGCTAATAGAAATAAATAAATAAATAACACAAAGTATCACTAACTATAAATTTACAGGCTATCTATCACTTTATTTTACAATCCAAAATCAAGTTATAGCCACTATTACCCGCCGGTACTTACAAAAAGGAAAACAAAAGCAAGAACAGCAAAGTAAAGCGTAGTTTCATTATTGCATTTTGCCAAACGCACTGGACCAACTTGTATGCAAATGGAGTGATCATAACATTTAATAAAAAAAAAAAAAGAAGGGTACGTCAAATGCATACAAATGTCAATGCGGTTAATCATATTTCAACAAATGAAGGCAAATAGATTTAGAAATATTTAGAAATATTGTACAAAACTTACCGTCTAAATGAGTTTAAATTTTGCAACAATTACTGTGTAACTACCTGTTTAGAAATAATAACGTCTTACAGTGAAAAAAATAACAAATAAACGGTAGTTGATTTGTTGTGGGTATATAAGTGATAACACTAAAACTTATGCTAATCTTACGAACAATATTGGACCACTCAGCTTACTTATTCATCTTGAGCTTTGGAACTCGACGCGAAGGTCTATCATTAGATGCAAGCAACTTAGCCGCAGGCGCAAGGCGTCAGAGCTAGCCGCAGCCTTAATGCCCTCAGAGGCCGTAACAACTACCGCCGGCGACGTCTGTTGGCCCGATCCTGGACCTATCTTCTCCAGATCAGCCAAGCAGCTGACGCGATGCCGAACACCATCCTGACCCAACACAATAACAATGCCATCACGAGTCCAGCACTTCAACACACCGAATCGCTGCCTTGCCGCCATGAACGCATCATGTCTGATTTTCGTCAAAAACTCAGACATTGTTATGCCAGAACCCTTGAGACTTTTTTTTTTTTGCCGCCCATAACTCGGCACGTAAGGCTGTGTCCCTGAGCTTAAATAGAATGGGCCTGGGGCGATCCGGGGATGAAGACTTTCCCATTCTGTGACAACGAGCTATATCCTTAGCCTGGAAAACACTACATTTTAAGGTTCTAGTCACAAGTTCCACAATGACAGCAGCAGTGTCTTCCCCATTTGTTTCTGGTACACCATGGAGCAGCAATATTTTACGTCTGGAGCTCATCTCTAGGTTGTCATATTGATGTGCTAGTAATTCAACTTGCTGTTGAAGAGCTCGAAGAGAATTCAATGTAAAAGTTTTGAATATTGAGAATTCTTCTGCAAGTCGGCTGTCACCTGTCCTGGGGGACTGTGGAGCTGATAGTTTCTGCTGCCTCTCCTCAAATTCAGCCAGTTTCACAGCAAATTCGTGACTTAATTCAGAAATTGAATCCTTGATAGCGTCCATGTTTGAAAAATACAACAAAAACTGTGCCAAAAATGTGAAGTGTGATAAACTGAAAAGTAACTGAGTGATTATGTAGAAAACACTTCCCGACAGGTAAACTTTCTTGCTTGTTATTTAATCATAAAAATTACACTTATAAACTGTGTAAATATATTTTTAACAATTAAATATGTTTCAAAAATTAAAACTATGTGTTGTTCATGTGAGTACCCACGGGCGAAAAAAAGGTAAATTGGTAAATAAAGTATTTGTATTTGTATTTGTTCACGTTGAAATTCTAACACATAGGCAACCGAATCATGAAATTTTGAGGGTAAAACATACGTTTAAATAATACAAGCGCTGTGAGATCACCTAGACTGCAAACTCAGCATGAAAATAATATTACATTAAAAACTAAAGGCCTCATGGGATCACCTTGAGCGGAACCTCGCTGTATTCATTAAGGAACATGTGAAGTTGCGAGATGCAGATGCGCAGGTCCCCGTCGGTAAACTCGTAGGGGATGTTGAACCCGAGCGGACCAAACTTGCGCCGCTCCAACACGACGCCGTGGAACAGACAGATTGAGAACAGCAACCACTGTATGAAATAAAATTGAACTTATATCTGTATGATATACATGCAAATCCCGTATATTCATGTCATATCCATAAAAACCAAAAAATAATAAGTTTTGCTTTAAGTTTTTCCAGCGTGTTGGATCATGGCCTGCGTTCCAGCAGCGGGAACATTCAGTGGGCTGCTTAAGTTAATTCAAAATAAATCTAATGTATGAAAACTCGTTTCTTGATCTTATAATACTCTAAAACTACTTTAAAACATGAATTGAACCAATACATTTTTTGATTACAAACCATAAATCTGATATACATGTGGATATATACGTTAAATGAAAATTACATTGTTCTTATGCAGATGTGGAAAGTGATGAGGTACATTTTCTTCGAAATTATGTACGTAATTAAAAACTCCCACATTGGACGGCTTATATGGACAGATGACCTCACAAAGGTCGCTGGAAACCGCTGGTTGCAGGTTGCGCAGGACCGTTCGTTGTGGAAATCTAGGGGGGAGGCCTATGTTCAGCAGTAGACGTCTTGTGGCTGATGATGATGATGACGATGATGCATTAAAAACTCACTATAAAATTACTAGATGATGCAAAAATACGGATCAAAACCTTGAAATTGGGTAGTTTCGGTTCATTTGAGTGGAAATAATCCGTGTAGTCCGGCACTTGATTCATGAATGCCTTTAGCAAGTTTGCTTTTATGCCCCTTGGTGGTTCCACTGTCATTTTGTATCCTGAGTGATATAAAAATATTTCGGAATAAAGCATTATTAAACATTTATACGTATGACAAGCTAATGCTTGTCAGATCTAATGACCTGAAAAAAAAAATGAATAAAGTGGTACAGCAGTGGTAACACTGCTCTGACTTTGACTCGTAGTCCCAGTCGATCGAAATCGGGGCAGTCTTCTGGTAGAATATCAAGAGCGAAAAATAATGTTCATGTGTACCATTCTGTAAAAGCGCGACAGGGAAGTGTGGCGAAGGGGTCGAAGTAAGCCAGAGCCGGAAGTCCTTATGCACCAGTTCTGGAGATATCTGTTCAACATTCAGCTCCAAGACAGGCATCCACGACGGAGACAAGTGACAGTTCTGCACAGAGAAAGCAAATACATACCTACGGTACCTATCCTATTTTTGACAGCGGTTGTAACATTTTGTCAAGTGGGAATATTCATTAAGATGAGATAGGTTATGCTTATACTAATTTTAACTGACTTCAATAAAGGATGGAAGGAGGTTCTCAATTTGGTTGTACGTTTTTTTAATGTAAGTTACGCGACAGAGTCGGCAATTGTTTGATGATTTTTTTTGTTTAGTAGATCTTACGTCTAAAAAATTGGTTGCCTGTAAAGTCGGTATACGGGCGAAAGTTTTACGTGACAACGACTTTGAGTGGTAAAATAATTTTACGGAAGGGACGCGTGCCTTTCACTTTTTTATGTCTGTCTCTCTCGCTCTTAGGCGGGCTAACCATGCCCGAGTGGAAGGGACGCGTGCCTCTCACTCGCTCTCGTTGTGAGCGCATAACGTGAGCGGAGCGTAACGCAGTTTCTTGAAGTGTCACCCGGCAAACCAATTTATAAGACGTTGTCACGTCAAAATGTACATAACTCGGTGCCATATTCACTTACTCCCAAAAACGAACACACTGCAGTGGTTTCCTCCATTCGAATTTTTCAAACCCATCCTTTAAAACCGGTATAATGTACACAGTAATGCTTGGGCATGACTGCTTAGCGATAGAATAACTCGCAAAGTATGGCATTTACATGCAGACAAAACGAAGAGGAGAAGGTGAAATTATAGAATTGACTAAAGTAGGTTCAAATGGGTTCAAGTACAGTCAAACTTTAAAAGCCGAAACGTAAACAACGCGCTTATTTATCCCGATAGCCGTTTTCCTGCATTTTTTCCAATCGCACGCGCGCTTTGGCGTGGTAAGGGGCTAAAAATTTGTAACTTTTTTACTAGTCATAGTCTACGCGGACATACACCGACAGGAGACCAACGCAGGCAGAGAGAACCCTGAACCAGCTGCATGCAATCAGCCACAAACTCACCTATATGCATGATGTCAATACTTTTATCCTAAATTGTCAACCTAAATCGTAAAACAATATCAAGTCTACCGTTAAAGTGCCAAACGTATCTAAACCTAAATTGGGTCTAACTTACTGACTTATTCTCCCAAACAGTCATCATACCTGAAAGAAGACCCAGTTGCCAAAGTCGCAGCCGATCTTCATCATGGCCTCAGCCAACGGCCCCTGCCCCCTGTCCCAGCGAGATGCTCTCGAAACGCTTGCCCATTTTCATCTTATCAGCAAACTTCATCAGATCTGGTGAATTCATTAATTATATTATTCATAACTAATACGATAACTAAAACGGTTTATAAAAATACAATTACATTAGTTGATAAAAGTTTCTGTTCGTCCAGACGAGTCAACGGATCAGTTTGAAATTTGGAACATAGATTATAGCCTGCAATAGCATCTATGCTTTTAAACCGGAAAATGTGGATTAATTAGAGCCGTAAGAAGAATAAAAGCGTGGTTAGCTGTTGTAAAATACTAAAGAAGAACAAAAAATGTTACAATTGATCACATTACACTTGATAATACAGAAATTTGCAAGATTTACTGGTCTATTTTTTCTTAATTGTCTTGGCAAATGTTGCGTACATTTGCCGAGACCTTGATTACATCCATTCTTTTCTATTGGACAAACTGATGAATAAAGTCTAAACATCACCGGGATTTTTTATTTTTTTCACCGTTAATAAGCTTGCATTTGACCGTCTGTCGTCTCAACTGATTTACCTGATTCTTGAACCGACTTAAAAGAAAAGATAAGGTTTCTCAATTATGTCAAGACCACGGATATCGGGGGATATACCTTGAGGGCGTGGCAGTGTCTTCTCGATACGGTTAATATGACCGCATAACTCTGACATTCGTTCAATCGCTCTGAAGCGCCTAGAGAGTACGTTGGCGCGTTAGTGATGGGGTAATGGAGTTTTCTTTTGAAATGTGAAAATGTGAAATTTCTTCGAAAATTTATTCGGTAATTTACATGGACAATGTTCGTTTTTTTTTCATTTTTAATTAACTACCTTTTTTTCCATGGTTTTTTTACTTGTTTTATGATTATTGTTAATAATAGGTATATACAATGAAATAAAATTGGAGCGTTTGTATGTAATATCAAATTAACAATTGTTTACTAAGTTCAAATGAAAGTATGTACGGTACCTATAGCTAAAAAACTATTTAAAACTTTTTTTCTATCTTGTTTGTTCCGCTAAACTACCAAACAGCTGGACCAATTATGACGGGACTTTCACTACCAGACAGCTGATCGTCGTCGTTTTTTAACCTGTACTTTTCTCTTGCTTGATGAAAATAATATGTTAATATTATTACTAGCCTAGATTGTCACACTGCTGGGCAAAGGCCTCTCTTCCTTTCTTGCAGATAGTCTAATTCACGGCATTCGACAGTCTGAGATATAATGTTTTAATGCCATGCCTCCATGCCCTGTAATTTTTCTGGAAACATAGTCCTTCAAACGGGAATAAAGTGATGTTTATTTAAGCCTATAGCTAAACCATCAGCTATCTTTCATTAAAAGTCCTTTAAAATTAGTCCAGCCGTTTCAGAGATTACCCAGTACAAGCAGGAAAGCAAAAAATAATAATGTTTTTTGTCATTGGTATCGTAAATCCTACTACCTAATATTACAAATGCCAATGTTTGGGTATTTGGATGTTTGTTGCTCAATCCCATTGAAACGTATGAACGGATCGAGTTGTAATTAGAAATACAGTAAGATTATATTTTGGAAGAACACATAGGCTTAGGCTACTTTTATATCGATAAATGAACGGGAACGAGAACTACGCGAGTAAAACCGCGGGGCACTGCTAGTACTTTCGTATACATTTGACGTAAAACTGTTAATTTGAAAAATGCAAACTGATTCCTACTCCAACTTTACACATTTCTTTATTGTATAATACATGTCGTACAGGGTATCAATTTTTATATATAAATATATTTACGTATTTGTATATTAGTAAAAATATAATAATACAGCCCAAAATAAAATGTCGAATAAATTTAGCAATCACTCATTTCAATCCCTAGTTACGTGTGTGAGCGTTGAGTGAATCTTTCTACATAGACAAAATTATTTGTTTATACGGAAATGTTCCGCCCATTTTATGGATGTTGTCATAAAGAGCGCAGTCATAATTCTTAGTGTGCGTGCAAAAATATGCGATTGTGTGTCGTAATTATTACTTTTGTTTATGTAGTAATTATTTAGGTGGGAGGAGACTGGAGACACTAGGTTTCGAAATAAATTCGCAATCAAGGCATATCCCCCGAATATCCGTGGTCAAGTCAGTATAATTAAGAAGTTATTTTCAAATGTGGTCAGCTCCACATTCATAGATACAATCGCTCCTGATATAACTTTTTTTAATTCACGTTACTTTGTGTCACAATAAAGAGTTATCTATCTATCTATAAAATAACCGCTTGCTTGCCCGTGTCAACTAGTAGTTAACAAAACCCAAACGCTAAAATGCCCGTGTCAACTAGTAGTTAACATCGCGATGCAGTCTATTATGCCCGTGTCAACTAGTAGTTGACATGGCGCGGCATGCTAAAATGCCCGTGTCAACCTGTGGTTAACATGGCTCCCGCGGTGGAAAAAGTTAAATATACTCGTCTTTATCGCTCTAAGGCTTACTTTGTATTATTTATCCTGTTTCTATGTTAAATTTCCGTCATATTAATCCCAGTACAGTATGAAAGTCATAGAAAAAAGAAAAGAAATTAAAAAAAATACGTTCCTTGTCAATCTTGTCATTGAGTATTGATTCAGTGCGGGGTGTGTACGTTAGTTCTTCTGATATTACTATTAAATTTAGTTTCAACAAACAAACGACAGATAACAAACATAATCAAATATTAAACCCCATATGTCATAGCTTTAATTTTAGAGGTACTTATGAGCTTTTAAAAAGACGAGCTTTAAAACGCGCTATCTCAATTTCAACACACCATAACTCTGCACCAGAGTTGTACACGGAGAAACAAAAGATAATATTGTATAGCTAGTTTCATATTAAACATAAAAAATATTACACTTTATAATCTTTCAAAACAAATTGATCCACAAGGAACGATTGCGTGAATCCCGACTCGCGCGCCGCAGGCGTAAAATCCGCGGGGCATAGCGAGGTGTGCAAGTATTTTTCCCCGGGCATTTTGGTTAGCAACGCTACAGGGGGCGGGGCATAGTGCGTCGCGCGGTTTGCAGCGACGGGCAAGCGAGCGGATAAGCTGTTTATCTAAACAAGTTGAAGTAATGACCAGCAGCGGGGTCTGTTCCCGTGGACAGCACGAAGATGAGAGGCGCGAACGGGTCAGACTCGGCGTAGAGAGCAGCCAGGTCTGCCGGTTGCGGCTCCACAAACCTGCCACCCAGGCCGTGCACCACATAATCCTGACAATAAGTAAACAAAGACAACGTATTTACACCTATTAATCATTTGTTCTATCCATATTTAAATAGTTCTGCGGTGGGTTGACCAGAAACCCAACATTTCCAAACTACTAAACAGCGTGATGGCGCTAACTTGAGACGGTGAAGGAAAACATCGTGAGGAAACCGACATGTAACTAGAACCTAAAATATTTCGAAGTCATGTATCGTTAATCAACCCGCACTTGGTCAGCGTGGTGGATTATGGCCTTGACTCTCTCCTTGCGATCAAAGGCTCCAAGACCCAGCTGTGGGAACGGGAGTGGGCTGTTTATGCTAATTAGCGTAAAGTTGCATATTCTGGAGGCGTATTTCCTTTCCCGTGTACAATAGGAGGCAGCCTTGCCCTGAAACGCGCACGGTTTTTTTAAGATAATGCTCTTTCCACAGCTGAACTCCATGTATATTCCACACTTCCAGACTTAGAAAAACAGTTTGCGCTGCAAGCCCGTGCGCTAGAGGGCATGTGCCTTGTATTGGACAATAGTTTGGAAAAAGTGTCAGTTTAATAAACCCGTGCGCGTTTCGAGGCAGCGCTGCCTCCTACTGTAGATGGGAATGAAAATACGGATCTTGGTTTATGTTCTTGGGCATAACAGTAGGTACGATCTGTTTTGCACCTAACAATAATGGGAATAATTTGCAAAGTTGCCGGAAGAAAGAAAATTTGTCGCAGAAGAAAGTTGCTGAAAATCCGTGATTAACCCCTGTGGGTCTGTGTCATGGTTTCGATGATATCTGCGTATGTAAAAATATGTAATGGCAAACAAAGACCTGTAAACCAGGGACTAGTTTGTCAGGCCGGATACACTTGAGCACCAGTAACTTTTGGAAAGGATCCAGTTGAGAGTCCATAGGCTTTGGATACGGCAACCTGGAAGATGAATTTGTAATGTAGTAGTTATTTGCATAATCCAAAACAAGACAAATAAATACTATACAAATTAAATTACTGGGCAGAGATTGAGGGAGAGAAATGTTACGCTACACTCCTGAGTGACAAACAAAGATCACTGAGAGGCAATAATGGTAAGTCGTTTACAAAATACCACGTAACTATGTAGTGTAATAAACCGGAAAAAAACAAAGGTAATGATTGTCGACCGCATGGATAACAATGCTCCAGAAACTACACAAATTGCCAATTGTGATGTTGTACAATCATACATTTATCTGGGGGCCTTGATAAGTAACAACGGTGGATGTATCGACGAGGTCAAGAGGCGTATGGCAATTTCTAGGTCTGCGATGGGCAGGTTGAGGAAAATATGGAGCAATCGCAACATATATAGAGCCACAAAAATCCGGCTAGTTCGGGCACTTGTATTCCCCATATTTCTGTACGCCGCAGAAACGTTGACCCTGCGTGAAACGGAGAAGAAAAAGATAGACGCCCTAGAGATGTGGTGCTGGAGGAAAATGCTCGGAGTCTCATGGACTGAGTTCCGTACCAATGAGTCTATACTTCGAGAACTCGGCATCAAGCAGCGTTTGTCATCCTTGGTGCAATGTCGTATCCTCACCTTTTTTGGGCATGTATGCCGCCGAGGCGAGGTAGCTATTGAGCGACTTGTGGTCCAGGGAAAGGTTGAGGGTACCAGACCACGAGGGAGATTGCCTATGAGGTGGACTGACCAGACAAAAGCGGTGGTGACTGGTTCGTCATCAGTACACGCATGCACGAGAAAGGCGGCCATCAGAGAGGAGTGGCGGCGTGTTGTGAAGCTTGCCTCTAACACCTAAAGTGATGACCACGACCACTCTGTCAAGAGTGATAACGACGAAGAAGAATGTAGTGCTCTGGGTTAGCTTTTTAATGGGCAGTCTTTATTACCTCCACACGGAAAAAAAACAGGAAACGAATTTTATAAGTATGACGTGTGTGAATGCGTGTGTACTGTGTATGTATCGCGTGTCAGGGTGTGTGTGTTTATGTGTGTACGCACGTGTGAGTACGCACGTACTGTGGTGTGTGGTATCAAAGCTCCCGAACGGAAGAACTGATTACTTACGATTAGATACTGTTTGGCGGTAAAATAACTGGCAAAGGTGTGGTACTTCCCCAGGCGGACTCTGCTAGGAGTCCTACCACTACAAAAAGTATTTGCTTTACTTGCAACCAAACTACGCGTGTCATAAAATTAGATACAAAAATATTAAAAACAGATTAGCTAACAAGTTTGCGGCGATGTCCAAAACTTCGAAGCCTTAGAAGTTATGATGATTCAAAACACAGTCATCAAGGCAAGCCGTTTCAGCCAAGGTAGAGAATAAGTGAGCTCACTTGTGCGGGTTCATGGAATCGTAGTAAGTCTTGAAGAACTTGGTGTGCTGGGGGAAGTCTTCGACGAAGGCGCGCATCGTGGTCAGCGTCGCCATCTGCTGCATGTCCAACCAGATGCGCTCCGATATCCACTTTGGCTCTGGGTTCTCGTACTCCTGACAAACATTTGAGTATTATACTAACTAATATTATACAGCTGAAGAGGTTTTTTTGTTTTCAACGCGCTAATCTCAGGAGCTGCTGGACCGATGTCAAAAACTCATTCACCGTTGGATATGCACTCGACTCCTGAGTGCTGTGGGCTATATATCAAGCATAACATACATACATACAATAAAACCACTGTCACCCAGAGATATAAGCTGTCTTCACATTACTGCTTATCGGCAGAATAAGCGGTCGGTAGAAAATACTAGTCGGCAAAGGCGTGCTTTCCCAAGCAATCTCTGTAAAATGTCCTACATAAAGAGTTTACAGATACTACGTATAGAGTTGGCACAAACGCTTTACACTGAAAGCACGGGTAGCATCTTTCTTGCCTTGTCGCTCTTGTGGAAGTGTCATACTTTTGTCGCGACACATCACTCTGTTGCCATAGAAAGTATGCACGTCATCTGCTTGCGATTGACATAGAAGAACCGTGCGGAAAATCTAACTCTATACGCAGTGTATGTAAACTCTTTGGTCCTACCATTACAAAATTATCTTACCACAAAATAAATTTCAATTCTCATCAGTATTACCGTTTCAATAGCTGCTCCGTTGAGAAGGAAGTTGAATTCAGGAGGACGTATGATCCCCTTGTCCATGGATATCCGTATGCATAGCAGCAAGGCGAATAGCAACTTGTGTCGCTCGAAGAGGCTTCGGCATACGTTTTGATACAGGAGGAACGTGAAGGCTTCTATGATAATCTCCACTCGCTCGATGATATCCTCTGTGGAAGGCATGGAGATAGATAGAAACATTTTAGTGTCTATAACACAAAAATAAATAAACAAAAGTTACTTTATTAAAATTATAAATAAATGACGACCTTAGCTATAAGTTTTGTAGTGGTAGGACTCTTGGCAGAGTCCGCCTGGGGAAGTACCACACCTTTGCCAGTTATTCTACCGCCAAGCAGTAATGTGCAAACATTACTGTGTTCCGGCTTGAAGGGCAATGTTTCCAGAGAATTACAGGGCTTAGAGATATAAGATCTTAGATCTCTGGGTGACGAGCGCAGTGCAGTGCTAGGTAATGATTTGGACTCTTCATGTTCCAATAGCTGCGTGTCACTGTGCTGTTATGTGTCAGGCATGTTGCTTACCATCAGGCACATGTCCTGATCGTCTCGTCACTCTTTATTTAAAAAAAAAAAAAAGCTAAGAGCGATATCTTCCAGGCAACCGAAGGATGGAGAGAGATGTTAAATAGAAAATGACGGGGTAAGAGGCAATGTGCCGTAAGGGTAAATTTACATACCTAAATATTAACAATCATACATTCTAATAATTAAATACTTATATCTACAATTTGGATTTCAAGTAACGAATAAACTATTTTATTCCTAAATTTATCGAATAATTGAAATAAATAAATTATAGAGTGCTCGTTCCACTTTGTTTTATTGTGCAGCACTTTTTTTTTTTTTCTAGGCGTAATAACTACAAAATAATCTTAAGATTTTAATAAAAATGGATTTAACCTTTATGTATTCATATATTTTTTTGGGAAATTAAAATCAACTGCCGATTAATGTTCTTTTTAATCTCTCGTGACTTGAACACATAATGTTAATTAAAACTTTAATTAAATTTAACGTATAATTTAATTTTAGGTATAGGTACACAAAGTTTACGAGAAAAATAGATTCTTCTCATAGTCGTTCTTCACATACTCTTTAGTGTAATAGTCCAGGATCCCAGAGCCGCCAGACGTCACGTATTTTCTGATGAACGAAATGTGGACGATTGAGTAGAGTTGGTACGTACTAAGAACACATGCTTATAATGTTTATAATGTACGAGAAGACTTCTCGTGACCACGGCGGTTGTAACGCTGTCGAAACGTCGAGGTATTTAAACAATGAATTAAATCGTGATTAAGTCCTGTACATTATAAACATTATGTGTTCAAATCGCGAAAGCTTAAAAACAATTTAACACATGCTTACCCGCTAACTTGCTTAGACGATCAATTTTAAGACATGGGGTCCAGAAGGTACATAAAAACATTTATGTACGAGATTATGAGTTTAGGGAATGACTGGCTCCTTAGATCGGTCTGTATTTTCGGAATAGGCTTTAAAATCATCATCATCAATCATCAAAATTATCATGTGTTCTTATTACGCACTAACTTTTTTAAGCTATTGCATAGCTTTTACCGCGGGCCTGGGGACAGAATTTTAGTGATCGTGCATCTCTTTCTTATGTTCACAAGAAAGAGGGATGGAAGACCGTAACGCCGTCCTCCCCACTCGGTCATTCGACTTTGAATCTTATTTGTATTAGCTTTACAGACTAAATGTTGCTCTTGCAAAATGCTCTTAGCAGTGTTGCCAACTTAACGGATTTCCCGAGATATTTTTTATGGTAAACAAATGTCACTTATGTTGATAAAAATGCATGCAACATGCAATAGCTTTACCGCGGCAGTCCCCGAGTGCCACATTTTTTTTTGTGACGAGACGAGCAGGACATGTGCCTAATGGTAAGCAACATGCCTGCCATAAACAAAAACTCTACACAATAGTCCACATTTCATCCATCAGAAAATACGTGACGTCTGGCGGCTCTGGAATCTTGGACTAATACTTTTTTAGTGTAATAATTGTTTCGATAAAATAAAAGAAATACTGTAATAATGTACCAATGAGTCAAGAGCTACAGCATAATTGTTCCAAACAAAAAGCTGTGTTATTCTGCAGTTTAAAGATAATTGCTGCCAACCTGTACATTGTCTAGATCTTCATAGATAGAACAGTAGTAGTTTGAATGACATTTGTGGTTCAGGCTGTCTAAATCAGAGGTATATTACGTCTAGTTGTACTTTTACACGACTTCAAAAAAGGAGGAGATGCTCAATTCGTCATAATCCTTACACTAGCATCGCCCCGAGGTGTTACCCGAGTAGTTCCTGTTTCCATATTTTTTTCCATTTGTGAAAAGTAGCATATTATGTTATTCCAAAATGTAATCTATCTATATCTACATATGTTTTAAATTTCAACTCGATCCGTCCAGACCAAAGAGTTTACATATATAAGTACTACGTATAGAGTTAGACCAAACGCTTTACACCGAAAGCACGGGTCTGATCGCTCTTGTCTTGTCGCTCTTGTGGAAGTGTCATACTTTTGTCTCGGCACATTACTCTGTTGCCATAGCTAACATACACCTCACCTGCTTATGATTGGTACAAAGGAACCGTGCGGATAAACCTGATCTATTTACTTATTCTTTATCTAAGGTTCAGACGTTCCAACATCTTTAAGGTACCAACATCCAAACATTGATATCCTATCCTATTAGTTATTATATTTGTCAATCTTTCTTGCTCACACACGGTTGACACGGGTACTAACCGGGTAAAAACGCAAAGCGTTCCTGGTAAATAAATAAATAGTGGGTATTGTCGTATATATACCGTTAGGTTCAGTTTCAGCCATGCTTCGTATGAAGAGCTTGACGAACCACTCGAGCGAGTACTGGTACATGGGGTCCACGTTGGCCATGCCCGACAGGCAGAAGAACAGGATCTGGCCACGGTTGGCCACGGGCACGTAGCCGCCGCGCGTCTCGTCTATCTCTAGCGTTGTACGTTCGATGTCTTCCACTTTGATCTAAAAAATGTTATTAAAAACTAACAGACCTGACAGATATTATTTTGTTGTTATACGCACACGTCTTAAATACAAAAACATGCTATTCTAAACCATAAGTTTGATTACAAACACACACAGGCGATTTACATTTTCAAAGATGTTAAGAAAACTATAGGATAGTGCTGAAACTGTACTTCTAAGTAATAGTCGTATCAGTTAAATGTGGTAATTTATTATTACAATACATTGTTACTGTACCTATATTAATTTGGCAACGCCAAGCAGTAATGTGCGAATGTATCTGTGTTCCGGTTTTAATAAATTGAAAATAAATTAAGAAAATTCCTAAAAGTGTGGTGCTAGACAGTATTTTGGATTCTTCATGTTCAAATAGCTGCGTGGCACTGTAGTGTTATCTTATTTACTATCAGGTCAAAATTGCGTCCTATTTGTCCCATCACTTTAAATTGAAAAAAAAATCACCAATCACCCTTGATAACCCTTGATAACTTTTTGAACAAACAAAAACTGTATAAAATTTCATTGTACAGCCAGTAAAGTCTATAAACTTTCATCGAACACCCAGAAAACTCGATAAAACTTTGTTGGACAGCCAAAATGTCTAGATATGTATAACACCGTTGGACAGCCAAAAAACTCCACAACACCCATTTGACATCATAATAATTTAAGATAAGTATTTTTTGATGCTCATAGATACAAAAACGCAAAGTTATTTACTAGAATCTCAGCACTCTTGATCTTAATGGCCTCCAGGGTCAGAATGAGGGGTAGATCGTCAACAGGGCTGCCCTCACTGTTGGACAGCCCGTACAGGATGTCTGCCTGCATCTCCGCGAGTTGCGATGACATTTGCGCACGGGAAACAATGAGCTGCCCTCTGAGCTCTTCCAAGTCTGGTCGCTCCTGGGCCACCACGATGGATAACAGCTGTTCTGCTAAACCGCTGTAGATGAAATACGAAATGTTTAATTCAGAATCATAAGAAAAAATATAATTTTACGTACCATCTTTAAAGACGCTTAGGTTATAGAACAATCCTAAAAATACGATTTACGGTAATATAAAGTATTCTAGGATACTGTTCGTGTTCTGGATTTATTTTAAATAGCTGGCTGGAGTAGGGCATTGCGACTATATTAAAGCAAGTGCTGGTTGAAAAAGATTGGGAACTCGCAGGCATGGTCACATCCTCGAATTTTGGTGTAAAATTGTTTTGCTAGTAGTACCCCATATATTTAGCCGCGTAATTGTCGATCGAAACAGTCGGTTTCCCGCGTTACAAAATAGTTTATGTACTACTAGATATTTAAAAATTGTTTTGATATTTAATTTAACGTATAAGATTTTGGGGATCATGTCCCCTGTGGCCCCCTCCTCCCTTGGGACGCGCCTGCTTAGTTTATGCTGTGGCCTGAATGGGTCTTTTCTGATAGAAGCAATCTTGGTGTCTTCAAATCGAGAGTGAACTAGTTTCTTTTAGGTAAGTACGCTCCATTGTAATACATGTATCTTGGCTTAACATCAGGCATGAAGGCGGTCTAACGCAAAACCACAACAGTTACAAAAAGAAATACAGATAACCTACACATTTTAGAAGTATAGAAACAAATTACCTGGGCACTAAAGCGAAGTTGACAATCTGAACTTTGACTGACGTCTCCGGAGTGTACCTCGGGTTGGGAAGCTTGGTCGTCATGTAAAGCCGGAATCCAGCCATGAACGGAATCAGGGAGTCCCCCAGCTTTAGCACCAGTTGGCCCGCTTGCCGAAAATATTGTCGCTAGAAATGAATTCAATTAGCTAATTTTTATCATGACTATTAAAGGATTGTTTGTTAGAAAGTATAAATAGGAAATATGTGCGGATGGAATTATATTAGAGGGTGATTTGCTCTCAATTAGTAACTCATACATATACGTGTTATAGAATATAGTCTGTCATAGAAATTCACATAACAATAATGTCTTTTTAAAATACAAAATGAATTTCGTAACTAAATCTATTTTAGACCACTGTACCGCTATTAGCAAAAGTAATAAACAATAGCTAACTGGTTTTGTGACAGAGACTGATAGCATTGTTGATGAAGCCTACATAAACAAGTTATAGTAGACCATTATATATTATGTGTACGCAATCATTAGAATCTTTATTTAACTTCAAGTGTGGTCAATTTATTTTTGCATCATACAATCGTTTTTCGTTTTATCGTCAATTGAGAGACATGACAGAAACAACAACTCCCATATTCGTAAAGAACTTCAAAGTCTTGAACGTTTTAAATAGGTAAATACACGGGTAACTCACGTTTGATATACCTAGTCAGTCCAGTCCGACCAAGGGCGGATCCAGCTTTGGCTCTAGGAGGGGGGTCACACATGGCCCTTGGGGGTGGGGGTTACGGGGGGCACATAGTCGTGGTCATGTCACAAAACTGTGCGATAAGTACATGTATGTAATCAGTGGTCCACCTAGGTACTGGACCCAGCCCAGGGGGGGTCATAGGGTCATTACCCCCCCCTGGTTCTGCACCTGGGTGAACCAATAAGTATATTGTACTATATTATGCTTTTTAATGTTTTAATGTATTCTGATTCAACTCAATTTACCTGATGGAGCGGACTACGATAGATTACGTATTTCTGCTCATTAGGCCCGCTGTAGTCTTTTAAACCGTTTTTTTTTTTAATTAAAATTGTATTGTCGTTTCACCAGTGCTGCTTCACGCATACGGCGTGTTTCACACCAGGTGTGTTTGTCCGCACTGGCGTCGCTCGTACGAACAGCAGTGCGGCTACTCGCGCCTAGCGCGTTAAACACTCCTTGCGTGTTTGCCGTATTCGCGTTACACGATGCAACGCGAGTGCGGCTAACCGCGACTGGCGTGTTATTTCAGCAAAAACGCCTTATTATTAAAAAACTGCTTCTATGCCGTAATGTCGACTGAAGACTGCAATCGCATATTTACCTCGCCTAAACGCCATGAGATTTAGAGTATGATCGGAGAGCTTTTGGGTTCTATTTTGGCGCTGGCTCTTATAGAACTTTCTACCAACTGCATGAGCAGTTTCCACTAGCCTGTCGTTTATTTCGTCCGCTGTTACGCACTCATCTAGGGATTCAAAGCGATTTTGAAGTTCGAGTTGAAAGGTATCGAGATTTTACGTTTGAGCATAATTTGGTCAGACCATTGACTTCATTACTCATTAGATGTGATTTTTCGAACTTTATGTTTAGATTCAGCGTGCCTCTTACCATACGGTGATCGCTGCCGGTCTACTATAAGTACATATCGATAAGTACGATAGTGTCGGTACACAATAAGTAGGTACACCTGGACCCAGCCCAGGGGGGGGGGGGGTCATGATCTCCATGGCCACCCTGGATCTGCGCCTGAGTCCGACACAAGTTTCGGTCGCCTCTGGCATGTATGCATCTATGTTCAGCAGTGGACGTCTTGCAGCTGATGATGATGATGATAGGCTATATTATTATACTGTACTGCAGAAGCAGGGGCGGACGGCGGACCGCTAGTGTAACTAACAAATTATTGTACCTTTAGTACCGGGTCCAGTGCTGGATCCAATTCTTGTCCAACATTTTCGAGTAGTATTGGTTTTCCAAATCTCAACGCCGATTCGAAATTCCTCAGCAGATCTCTATCATTCGGCTTCACTACAACTAGGCCGTCGATTTTTGCCTAAAATAAAAATATTTTCATTAGTAAGTGCATTTTATCGAAGTAGAATGTTTTCGCTGACATAAAATGTTGTTGTTGTAAATTTTATTATATTTAATATGAAATTAATAAATAAATACTACGAGAATTTGAATGATGTGGCAAAGAGAGACTAGCATGCATACCTACCATCTGTCGCTTACCATCAGGCGAATTGGTGGACTGACGCGGATCTATGTGCGTTAGAAAAAAAAGACATCTTTTCACGTGAATGAAGCATGTGCCATGTACATTGTATGTTCTAACTCTATACGTAGTATACGTAAACTCTTTGGCCACACACAATAGTCCAATTAAGAGGCTAAGTGCGAAAAAGGCTAACTAAGGTTTTCAGTCACCATGGCCCGGATCCACTTGTTGGCTTGCGTCTGCGGGTCGATGATGAGCGGCCAGCGGCGCGAGTTCCACATCAGCACCGCCGACTCCACCGAAAGCGGGTCCCGCGGGAGACCGTACATCTGCCAATTCCTGACAAATAGATAATCTCTATACATAAAAACGTTATGTTAGTTTGTGTACGCTTCAAAAACTCAAAAATTTCTGCACCGATCGAGCTGAAATTTTACAATGATACATAATCCGCATCAAGGATTGTTTTTATCAAATTTTTGCATCACAATGTGCCACAGCGAAGCTTGGCAGGGTACTGCTAGTAGATAATAATAATATACAAATACATAGTATATTATTTCTTTAATCCTCGACCAAAAAGTTGGTTCTTACAAGTTTGACGTCGATGTCTGTCTGTCGTAGCTGTATGGACTCAGTTTTTTTCTTTCGAACGCCAGTTTCCTTGCGGTGGTTCTTAGCTGTGTTTGGTTAACATCGTTTCAAGATGGCCGCCTTCACGAAATATTTTTAAAAATGTTTTTAAAACCTCCCTGAATATAGGTATCAAATGAAAGTGCTTGACTACTGCAACAAAAATTCAAGTCAAAAGTCAAGTCAACGTCGGTCGGAACAAAATCAAAATCAAAAAAATCAGAATCAAAATTTTCAATTTTGTTCTGGTGCCACTAATTGATGTTTAGGGTAGATCAAATCAGTTCTTACGACGCGAAGTGTTAAGCAACAAAGAATATCTATTACGTATACTTACATATAATTATCTTTAGACAATACATATGTATAAAATGACAGATGAAAATGAGTGAAAACGGTTCAACGTTACCTTATGACCACAGGGTCGCCCAACACAGACAGAGGTTCAGCGCCTTCCGTATGGGGCACACGGACTTCCTACAAATAAACATATCATAGAAATTAACAAAATCCTATGCTTGTAAAAACCTGATGGATGTATGCATCGTAGTGATAGGACTCTTTGTAGAGTCCGCCTGGGAAAGTACTCGTATAACCTGACCTCTACTAGTTTCTTTATCATCAAGCAATAATGTGTAAAAAATACTGTGTTCCAGTTTACGTTTCCAGAGAATTTTCAAGGTTAAGAACTAAATCATCTAATATAACCGCTTGCTTGCCCGTGTCAACTAGTAGTTAACAAATCTCAAATGCTAAAATGCCCGTGTCAACTAGTAGTTAACATCGCGATGCAGTCTATTATGCCCGTGTTAACTAGTAGTTGACATGGCGCCGCACTCCAAAATGCCCGTGTCAACCTGTAGTTAACATGGCTCCCGCGGTCGAAAAAGTTAAATATACTCGTCTTTATTGCTCTAGGGCTTAGTTTGTATTATTTATCTCGTTCTATGTGAAAGTTTCCGTCATATTAAACTCAGTAGAGTATTTAAGCCATAGAAAAAATAAAAGAAATTAAAAAAACAACGTTCCTTGTCAATCTTGTCATTGAGTGTTGATTCAGTGCGGGCTGTGTATGTTAGTTTTTCTGATTTTACTATGAGATTTAGTTTTAACAAACAGATGACAGATAACACAAGTAATCAAAGATTAAAACCCATATGTCATCGCTTCGATTTTAGAGGTACTTATGAGCTTTTAAAAAAACGAGCTTTAAAACGCGCTATCTCAATTTCAACATACCATAACTCTTCACCAAAGTCGTAAACGGAGAAACAAAAAATAACAGTGTATAGCTAGTTTCGTATTAAAACATAAAAAAATTAACACATTATAATCATTCAAAACAAATTGATCAACAAGGAACGATTGCGTGAATCCCGACTCGCGCGCCGCAGTCGTAAAATCCGCGGGGCATAGCGAGGTGTGCAAGTATTTTTCGCCGGGCATTTTGGTTAGCAACGCTACAGGGGGGCGGGGCATAGTGCGTCGCGCGGTTTGCAGCGACGGGCAAGCGAGCGGATAATATATATATATATGGGTAAAGAGCGTAGTACAGTGCTAGGGTAACGATTTGGGATCTTCAAGTTCAAATAGCCGCGTGGCAATGTGCTGTTATGAGTAGGCGTGATGCTTACCATCAGGCGCATGCCTTGTTTGTCTAGTCACTTTGAACTATTTTTTTAATTAAAACGTACGTGAATTGAACTGTTACATAAACAATCATATTGTGGCATTATAACTCCCGAATCGGGAGTGTTCTTAGCATAATTATGTTTGACGATAATCGATTTAAAATGGCCGCCGCCACAAAATAGCGGATAACATTGTTTTTTACAATTCCATCAATTTGCGTTTAAACGAAAGAGCTTGACTAGTAGAATACTAAACTCAGCGACAAAAAGATGGCCGCCACCACGAAATGTCGGGATTTGATAATTATGAATTGAAAACTTCATTTGGCGCGCCACAGACAGATTTCTCGTGGGCTGTGAATTTAATTCTAGGGTCACGCTCGGGAATGATAAAAAAATCGTATAGTAAACTCTGGACTCGATTCTCCGGTTTCACCCGCGTAGTTTCCAAAGTAAGCTGTCAAATTCTGAGTTATAATACATTTTCACTTCTATTGGCAGTTCCTATGACTGCCAATTTTTTTGGATAATAAGTAATTGGCTTGTTTTAACAAGTAACTGTCGTGAAACTCACTTTCATGTGGTCTATCCAGAGCTCCAACAACTCTCGTCTGAATTCTTCTGTGAATGGCGTAATGTAACCAACTGCACCTAAAATAAAATTTGTATCTTTAAAAGTTAAAAAATTAACGTTGGACATGGGATGTTCGAAAAATAAATTGTCTGTTTTGTCTGTGATTGGCAATGAAATAACTGACAAGGGCAAGCCGATTCCTTACACGGACTCCTTAAAAAATAACCTCATAGAAGCGTATATAGTAATGGAGTTATTGAGAATATGAGAAAATTTCAAACTGAATAACATAAATGGTTGTAGTTAGCTTCAAGCAAAAAAGACCACTAAAAACTTACATGCACTAATGAGAATGTCTCCAATGAGGTTTACGTTAGCGATCGACAAGTCGTGAATGGTTTGGATCCACCGCACACGTTCACTTGACAGACCGTTCAGCAATCTAGACAAACACATACTATTTTTATCCCAAAAAAAACAACGACATCGATTTCCTTACTCTTTGCCTGTAAAAACTATTAGTCTGCCAAATTTCATACTTCTTCATCAGCAGATTTTTTCTTCACGTATTCATTTATGAATAAAACAATAATATACAAGTGTTTTTCGAATGTCAAAACGAGCCTTTTAGTTGTTGAAGACTATCGTAAGACGATAATCTTAGTGGCTAGCTGATCTAGAGTTGTAAGACGATTATTTTTATGAATATCTTTTCAAACACATCGGATTCAAATACCTCTACACTTAAATAATGTTATTGTTTGTTAACCCCCGACGCAATAATGTTGGAGTGTTATGAGTTTGATGTGTCTATGTATCTACACATTCAGTGTATGTGTGTGGCATATGACCACGGTTGTTGTATACGTTTGTTATATTGTATAATTGGAAGATAATGTTGCTCAGATCAGTTATAATTATGTAGAGTACCTGGGTGACCTGAGCTTTGCTTGGTTACTTAAATACATACTGTTTTTCTAAAAAAAAAATGAACCTGAAGAATGAAAGGCGGCCGGTTGCATTCGAACCCGGACCTACCATATTATGACCGCGGCATCTTCCCGACGGAGCTAACATACTGCCGCGCGACGTCGCGAAATTTACCGTCGCATTCTAATCTTTATGTAACAGTTTTTCATTGTCTAAAAACGCGCATAAAACGGCAGTTTTTAAAAATAAAACCTGGCCAGATCGATTTATCGTCCCCGAAACCCCCTGTATACATAATTTCATGAAAATCGTTCGAGCCGTTTCCGAGATTCAGATTCTTTATATATATACTTACATACACATATAGGTACATATACATATAGGTATAAATATACCTACAAAAAGTGCCCGTTTAAAAGGTATAAATAAGATAATTTAATGTTTTCAATATGAGTTTAAATTGCGAAAGTTTAAAACCTATACATACCTACTTGCAACAGCATCAATAGCATACCTTTTTGATGAATCTCAATTCTACAATAACAGGAAGCGCTATTGAAAACATGACACAGGACTTAATCGCGTTGTCTAACCAGCAGTGCCCCGCGGTTTTACCGTTATTTTCTCAGGATAAAAAGTAGCATATTTGTTCTTTCAGAATAAAATCTAACCGTGTTCCATATTTCAACTTGATTATGTAGGTTTATCTCGAGTTGATTTAATCTTCTTGTGGCGACGGCTGGTACAACGCAATCAAACAGTCGACATTAAATAAAAAAAGCTAAATCTACCCTCAAAACTTTTGAGGGTAGTTGTGACAAAACCAAACCATAAGTGAACAATCAACTACACATTTTGCGACAAAAAAAACCTATTAATTAGTGTAATGTATGTGTAATGAACGAATAAAATTTGTGTTAAGAAAAACGTTGATCAAGAAGATTTTTTATCGCAATAAATTTTTTTTTTTTTTAACTTTTATAGGTTTACACTTGACCGCCATCTCGCCTGATGTTAAGCGACGATGCGGTCTACGATGGAGCGTGTTTACCTAGAAGAAACCGATTCACTCTCGATTTGAAGACACAAAGATTGTAACCATCGGGGAAAACCCACTCAGGCAACGTATTCCACAGCCTAGACGTTCTTATCACAAAAGTAGAGTCAAATCTCTTCGTTCGTGTCTTTGGAACTTCAACCATGAAACGATGTCGCTTTTTCGAGCTACGAGCATTCCGATAGAAAAAGGGCAAGGTGGTATCAGATCATGCAAATCAGTCGCACACTCTCCAAAGTGTATCCGATAAAAACCGATAGGCTGGCAATTTTTCGGCGATGATCAAGACTTTGTAGTCTTTTTCGCAGAAGAGAGTCATTGCCTATGAGCCTTTTGGCACGTCTCTCGATCGATTCCAGGGCCTCCAGCTGATACTTAGCCGATCCATCCCAAAGGTGCGAACAGTACTCCATACAAGAGCGAATCTGTGCTTGATACAGTGTGAGCAACTGTTCAGAGTTAAAGTACCTTCGCACCTTTGAGAGGACACCTAGTTTTTGGCAGCTAATTTAGCCTTGGACTCGATATACGAGCCAAAGTTGAGCGTGGATGTCAAAGTAACGCCCAAAAGCTCAAGATGGTCAGAAACTGGCACGGATACACCACGAAAAGTAGGAGTCAGTTGGAATGGACTCCTTTTGCGGAGAACAGACACGCCTGCGTCTTACTCTCGTTGAACTTGACCAGATTGGCATCACCCCATTCAGACACCGCCTCAAGGGTCAAGCTCAAACGTTCAATCAAACTCTCTCTCAGTACCTGGGTTTGCTGCCCACTGGCTCTCGCGCTAGATATGTAGCTCTCTACAACGGTGCTATCATCTGCGTACCCAAAGATACCGGGCTTCAACAGATCATTAATATGTAGCAGGAAAAGTGTCGCAGAGAGTACCGACCCTTGAGGGACTCCAGCATTGATAGCCATTTGATCCGACGAGCAGCCATCAATGACGACTCGTATGGATCGATCCTCAAGAAGTCCGATATCCACGCAATAAACCCAGGAGACAAACCATAACTTGAAAGCTTGCTTATAAGGCCATCATGCCAAACCCTGTCGAAAGCCTTCGAGATATCCAGGAGACTGCAAGTGCTTCCCGTGTTTCTCAATAGCTTCACTCCAGATGTGAGTGACGTACGCTAGAATATCCCCGGTGGACCGGTTTCGGCGAAATCCGTATTGCCGGTCACTGAGGAGGTCGTTTGATTCTAGGTACGTCAGGAGCCTGTGGTTTAAGACACGTTCCATAGTCTTGCAGAGTATGGACGTGACCGAGATTGGCCTGTAGTTGGCAGGGTCAGCACGACTACCCTTTTGGGCACTGGTTGCACATTGGCAAGCTTCCAAGACTTCGGTACCAGCCCGTTTGGAGAGAAAGTCTGAATAGGCGCGTCAGTATCGGGGACAACTCAGGCGCACAAGCCTTCAACACTAGGGCAGGAATACCATCTGGGCCACTGGCTTTATTCACATCCAGATTGCGTAGAGCCTTGCGAACCTCCATTTGGCGAATGTGTATCTCTGACATAAAAGTCGGACAGCCGGATGGAGTAGGAGGTGTCGCGCTACCAGCATCAAGACGCGAAGATTCCGCAAACTGAGATGCAAACATGTTTGCCTTCTCCATTGCAGTGTGAGCCAGTGTCCCATCAGGTTTCAGCATTGGAGGTAGTGAGGGGCGGCAGAAGTTCGATTCGACCGATTTAGCTAGGGTCCAAAACGCTTTGCTGCCCGCAGGGTACGAAGCAAGTTTGTTCCCTATTCGACTAATGTGGTCAAAACGAGCCCTCTGAAGAACCTTTTTGCATGCCTTAGCAGCCTTGTTGAACGCTTTCTTCTTCTGGTGTACATCCCTTGCCTTACGCTGTCGAGCATCAACCCAGGCTAGGTAGGTCTCATGTTTAAGTGCTTCAGCACCTTTACATTGAGAACCAAACCAAGGGCGAGCTTTGCTGGATAATGGGACGTCGGAGTACGGAATGAAATATTCCATAGCCGTCCGTATTACATTAGTCACAGCATCCGCGCAGACTGAGGTATCACCAGAAGTGAAGCACAATGACTGCCATGGGTAAGATGCAAAGAAAGAGCGCATCTCATCCCAATCTGCTGACTTGTATCGCCACAACCGGCGGTTGCCTCTAGGGCTGGGATCAGGCGGATGGTAGACGGATACAGATTTCACCAGACAGTGGTCGGAGCTGCCTAATGGCGAAGATACCACCACGGAATAACGGTCTGGATCTGTTGTCAGCAGAAGGTCTAAACAATAAGGTGTATGCGACTCAACGTCGGGTACTCTTGTGGCCTCTTGGACCAGCTGGGTTAGGTCTAACGTTAAAGCTAACTTTCTCGTTTCCTGCCCAGCGTGGTCAGTGTCCCGGTATGGGAACAGCCATTCCTTATGATGGCCGTTAAAATCCCCCAGTAACACTAATTGGGCCGAAGGGTACTTCTGTTGAGCCGCGTCCGCCGCCTCACTTAAATATTCTGTGAGCCTAGTCGTCTCCAGGTCCCCGCTGTGCGACCGATACACACAGGCATAGACAATTTTGTCTATGCCTGTGTCTATCAGTACCCAAAGAACAGAAAACCTAGTGTCTTCAAGGTTACGGAGACGCCGACAGCAGATGTCGTCACGGGCGTACAGGCACACTCCAGCACGAGGCCGGAATTTGTGCTCCAGGGTATAACCTGGATACGATAGATACGCCACGTCCGACGGACAACCTATCTGCGTCTCCGTCAGAAAAAAGAGTGTCGGCTGCTCAGTCTCGAGGTGGTGATGGACTGCTGAGAGATTAGAGTGCAGACCTCGAATATTTGTGAGGTGCACTTTAACCGACAAGGAGTGCGGCCGCTCTTTACACTTGTTTCTGTTTACTTTTTTCATTTTTGTTTTGAGAGGGGGATCGGTGGGAAAACGGCAGTGGAACGAGGCCGCACACTACTGACCATTGGTCACAACACACAACACAAACACATCAGTGGGGAGCTAGTCTGGAGACTGCGGGGACGCCCGAGCCCCCCCGGGGATGTCTATCTGGCCTTGTCATCCGGTCGCCAACCGGCAGGATAGCGCATCCCGGGATTTTTCGCTAGATGGCGGGGCAGCCTTTCATGAGTGGCTAGCTCACTACTTGGGCCCCCAACTATCTGCGGTCGGTCGCGGCAACCGTGCCTCGGATCCCGCTACCCTCCATGACTAGCTTCCCGATGTATAGTATTGGCGTGTGACAGACCGGTCTTGTAGTTATGCAGCAACTGTTCTGACCCGTTTTCCCCTAAATTTTGTGCCATGTTTTCAATTTGAGTTCTAACTGCGAACATTTAAAGACTATCGTAAATGCTAATGCCCCAATGGGCCGAACCTGTTAGCACGGTCCATCCTAGCCAAGCACTGCGAGATCTCCTCTTCCATCCTTCGCTTCTCCTCTTCCTTCTCCTGCAGATACAGGTTCAGTTTAGCGAGGCCTTCTAAGAGAGCCTTCATTTTGGCCTTCGCGGACGCAAGCATCGCTGTCAGATAAAAGTACATATTTTATGAATACGTTCGGTATGTTCATTGGTAGGTTTACCTACCTTCATAACACACCTAAAAATCGTGTCTAATTTTTTTATTTTTGAATCATTGAAATGAAAATTTTCTTATTTTACTAAAGTTCTACAAAACAAAAAGTATAAAAACTAAATATCACAATAATATTTTTCGGAAAACACTTTCAAAGGTTCGATTTTCAAGACTCTAGCCACTGGACAGGACCTACTTACTCACTTTAACACAAAACATACGAATAACAGACCCGCTCTCCTACCGCCTAACTAAATCGGCTATGGTTTTGATATTGTCTCTATCATTTCAAGCGAATAGAAAAGAGACAGCAATATCAAAGCTAAGCTAGTTAGTAGAGGGGCCGGTACCTTCGACAGCTTGCAACTCCGTCACAGCCCGTTCCAGTGCAGCCTTCTTGGGCGCGACAGCCTTATTCACATGGTAGAACTTATACATCGCGTGCACCCACATGCAGAGAGACTCACACGCCTTCGACACCTGAGCGACACGATAGGTAAGATTAAACAAATATATAGTTTCTAATAGTGGTAAGACTCTGTAAAGAGGCCGCCTGAGAAAGTTATTAATTATATCACCTTTGCTAGATATACTACCGTCAAGAGGTAATGGCGAAACATCACTGTGTTTTAGTTTGAAGGGTAATTTTCCAGTGAAATTACAGGGCATAGAGACTTTAAAAGACATTTTATCTCTGGGTGACGAGCGTGGTGCGGTGTTCATTTGAACTCTTCAAGTACTAAAAGCTGCGTGACACTGTGTTGTTTTGGGCAGATGTGTTGCTTACCATCAAGCACAATTCTGCTCGTCCTGTCACTCTATACTTTAAAAAATAATAACAATGAAGGGTACGTTAGATTTCTGCTCAGGTAGATGCTAATAGGTAAGGTAGAACATTATCTTTTTCTCTGGTTTTAGCTACCTACCTTCCTGATTTTGGTAGGTTCGTAGTCTGGGTTGGCGATGAACCGCTTGAGTTTCTTGATCATGTCCTCAGTGATGGATTCCTTGTCGAACTTCATCAGGGAGTCGAGGAACGCTGTCGGGTCCGTGAGCATGAGTGACCCCGGCTTCCAATAGTTCAGCACTTTCTCTCCGAAGTTCGCGCCTTGCTCCTGCCCGATTGTAAAGACAATACATTTTCAGCTTGGCTCGTCTTCGCCGGCTCACTACCACCCATACACTGTGGATATTCCCAAAATCCGTACTAAACGGTTTGAATCCACTTACGTATAGCTTTGGAGTGGAATAAGTTGCCGGCCTCCTTGTTTCCTCTTTTCAAGGTCAGAGTGACTATGAGGTAACTTCTAGGTCAACGTGCGTCATCTTCGACCACACCGTCGCTTACCATCGTTGCTCACCAGGCGAGTTGGTGGTCAAACGCGGAGTTATACGCGATAAAAAAAAAAATCAATCTTCCGGAGTGGAAGTAGTGCCGTCAGCTTATCGTAAAAATCGATGAATTAGTTCTTTAGTCGTCTCGCGTATTGCGTTGGGGTTTGTTCATCATCATCAGCCCATCATCTAACTGTGAACTATGAACTATCTTCGCCCACTGCTGGACATAAGCCTCTCCAGTAACAAGCCACTCAGCCCGATCCTCGGCTTTACGTTTACGGTAGATTTTTCATTAGTGGACATTTTTCACCCACATCACCATCTAGTTAGCATCTAGCATTAAGCTAAGCAAAGCTTGTACTATGAGAGTCAGATAGCTGATATAATACTTAAAACACATACTTAATTTACATAGAAAATACTCAATTGTTGAAATTGATTTTATTCTTGTACCTTGACAGGTTTGATATCGAAGACGACGCACAGCGACTCGATGACGAGCACGACACCACCGGGCGGCTTCTTCAGAGCCTTCACCTCCACGATGTCATTGCGGTTCAGCTCCTGAAGCGCCTTCTCCGCGGCACGCAGCGCCGGCAATGCTTCATCTGTCAACACAAAAGCACAGCTTTATTCAAACTCAACCTTACCTTTTTTTCTATCGGACTGCTTGACAGCTCGGTAAAGAGAAATCGTTTCATGGTTGATGTTCCAAAGACACGAACAAAGAGATCTGACTCTAGTTTTGTGACAAGAACGTCTCGGCTGTGGAATGTGTTGACTGAGGGGTGTTTTCACGATCTTGGTTTCATTTTTTCCATTTCCATGGTTCACGTTCATCTTGGTGTCTTCAAATCGAGAGTGAATTGGTTTCTTCTAGATAACCACGCTCCATTGCAGGCAGCGTGGTCGCTTGAAGTCAGGAGAGATAGCGGTCAAGTGTAAATGAATAGCAGATAAAAAAGGTAATTTTAAATTTAAAATTTGATGAATCCCTGACATTTTGTGGCGGTTTCCATCCATAATAAGAAATGTGTTGTGTTGTAATAGTATTCTACTAAGCAAGCTCTTTGATAGCCATATTGGGAGATTATCGCGGAGACTACCTTGTATTTTTTATTTATGTACAGTATAACAGTATGGCTAGGCCATTTTATTTGTTACTCATATTAAGTGAGTTGCGAAAAATATGTTTTTTGCCGACATTTTGTAGCAGCGGCCATCTTCGACAGATTATCATAAAACAAAGCATTGAACATCAAAATACTTAGGTCGTATCGTTTCGGAGCTGCTATGCCATAGCCAGACACACCACACACACACTCTCTCACACACACCCACATATGCATACAGACATGTCAAACGTATGTCGATATTGCGTCAGGGTTTAAATATATCTCCCGTTGTTTTCTCACCTAAATCTCTCTGCGCGTCTTCCGCCATAATGTTAGTTTCAGCCGCCATTTTCTCTGCGAGTATCTGCTCTTTCTCCACTTTGATTCTAGCATCTTCTGCTATCGCCTAGAAATAATCAAAATGGAATTTGTCTGTATTGATATACTAGTTGGAAGCTGTGTTGGCTTAGTGGCAGAATCGAGCGATACATCGCTCTGATACATAATCATGAGGTTCGGATGCCACTTGTACATCTGAGTGTAGATGTACAACTTTGTCAACGCCGCAGGCTTTAAAGGCGAATGAAACAATACGAAAAAAACCTGTTTCAAGAATCCTTCGAGGTCTTGCGTATATTCATAATATTGTATATATTTTCAAACAAAATTGTTGGCACCGGTGTCAGTGTCACGAGTTCAATTGGTTGTTCGCATCTCAAGAAATTCTCAACTTCAAAAATTTGAAGTGTTTGAATGAATAAAAGTGTGGTATTACCCCGGGTGGACTCTGTAAATAATCCTTTTCAAAGTCAATACAACTAACTTTAAACATTTAAAAACGTATCTCTTATTGCTAGTACTAACCCACCGGATCTGACGATGTCAAAAGCGCAAAAGTGCCCATAACATTCTACATGTTTCCACGCTGAAATTGCCTTTATCTATCTATCTTTACCGTATCGACGGCGATTTGCTCGATGACCTTCCTGGTCTCTTCAGCAGCAGTCTCCATAAGCGGCTTCAACTCCGCCAGTTCTATCTGCAACTCTTTACTTCTACTTCTGTTTGGTTCAGTTTGTTCAGCCCTGGGAGTACCAGTAATAATTTTATGACATGTAACAACACCGTTATGAATAAAGTACTATGGCTATGACTACCACATCGTTATATTAACTCGCGCACATATATAATAAACCCAATTTTTGTGCCCACTACAGTCACTCGGAAACTTCTCTCGCAAGGATAGAGTCCAGGGCATAATCCATTCAACACGCTGATCAAGTGCGGTTTAGTCGATGACGTGGGTAAGAAAGATGTTTTTTTTTCATACGTTATCATAGGCCTGAAATTTGGAATGTCACATACTTACTTACTTCTTGTTTTTTTTTACTTTATAGATTTACACTTGCCCGCCATCACAGGAACTACGCAAGTAAAATCAAGGGCCGCTGATAATACTAGTCTAAAGAGTCTCAGGTTCAGTTTTCATTTTGATCGAGTACAAATAGAAGATTCAGGTTAAAACGCACCAGTTTTGAGAGCGTTGCTTTCTGTGCGTATCGCTTGCTGCTTCTTTTTGAACATCTCGGCGTAGGCTCCCGAGCATACCCATGTAGGACATGGGCGTGACGTAGTTCAAACGGTTAAGACGAGCCAGGAATCTCGCGCTTGCATCCGTGACGGTTTGATGTGCGAAACAGCAGACTGACTGAAATCAGAAATTTTGTATCTGTACCGATGTGCGAGGGAAAATCACAACAGCGGAGGATTTATTTATTTGGTACAGAACGACAAGACGAGCAGAACTTGTACCTGATTGTAGACAACACACCTGCCCATAACAGTACAGTGACATGCAGCTATCGGAACACGAAGAATTCAAATCATTATGTAGCACTCATCACCCAGACATGTAAGATGTTTTATCTTAATGTCCTGTATATTACTGGAATCATTCAATGGGACCTTAAAGGGTCCGGAACCGAAACCGGAACATAGTGATGTTTATATTAACAACACTGTTACTGGCTGGTCTTTGCAGGGAGATCCGGAGCCTCTTTCGTTTCTGCTTTTTCGAAGTCATATGCGTAGTACTAATACGTAAGAATGCCGCTAACTTAAAAACGGTAAAGAAAAAAATATAGGAATGAAACTGGCATGTGCCAAGAGCTATTTGAGGTCATGCGTCATACGTCAACCTGCATTTAGCCAGCGTGGTGGATTATGGCCTTAACTTTCTTCTCCGCAGAAAAGGTTCCGAATCTCGGCAGTGTTTAGTGTTAACATTTAGTGTGTTGTTTTTGCTATGAGACGACAGAGGATTAAACCGTGTCGCAATGCAGTCAATGAGCCAAACTTGTATTTTTAACGAGCTACTAGTCTAGTGGTCCTCACCACCATGGCTGTGATGATCTCGTTACTGGTATCAAGCTCCGGCATCTCGTTGAAGAAATGATTCGCCACAGACTCGAGGGCAGTCTTGGGCCATTCGCTGAACCAGTCGATAGTGCAGCAATTCACCAGTGAAGGGAACTGACGCAGCCGCGCGCGGAATATCTGAAATATACGTTTTACTTATTATCCAGAAATTGTTATTAATTTGGTATTCTGTAATTTTAGACACCTACCAAAAAACCTTTATGTGTGGAATAACTGTCAAGCTCTCAATAGATGAGACTTTCAGTTTACTCTGGATCTCAGTTTTTCTACTAACGTTGTCAAGTTGTAGTTTCCTTTGTCACTGGTAGCAAGAGTATAGTTTAGTCTTGATAGCGGGTAGGTTCATCACCATTATTGCGTGTAGTAGCTACCGCACACACTAACTTCTTTTACGGGCGACGTGACCACGACGATTTGCAGGTTGGCGCTGGTAACAGGTGAAGATATTAGTCTTGGTAGTAGGAGAACAGGTTCAGAACAGGTCTCGGTTGCAGGCAGATTAGCCTTGGTAGCAGGCGGGTTAGTCTTGGTCACAGACAGGTCCATCTCCATCGCTGCGTGTAACACCTGCATACACTAACCTCTTCTATGGGTGACATGACCATGACGATGTCGAAACGCACGCGGCGCTGGTAACAGGATAACAAGTTAGTCTTGGTCGCAGGCAGGTAAGTCTTGGTAGCGGGCAGGTCCATTTCCATCGCTGCGTGTAGCACCTGCACACACTAACCTCTCCTATGGGCGACATGACCACTACGATGTGCAGGTTGGAACGCACGCGACGCTGGTAGCAGGAGAACAGGTTAGTCTTGGTTGCAGGTAAGTTCATCTCCATCACTGCGTGCCGCACCTGCATACAATACATTAATCGAATTCAAAAAAGAGGAGATTGTCAATCCGCAATGTCTGGTATCTCCTAGCTTTCGGTAGGGTGAATCAATTTAGATATATTGTGTTGATCAAAAGAGTTGAGGAGGCTAAGTTGAGTCTTCTCGTGACCACGGCGTTTGTAACGGTGCTGAAACGTCGGTAGTAATTAAATAATAATTTAGATCGTGATTAAGGACTCTGTAATGTTTTTAATGTAAGCTCAAATCGGGAAAGTTTGAAAACTATAAATACAACGTTTCAGATACGAACCGACATAAAGATAGCATCAAAGTCTTCAGCCTCGTAAATGTTAGGAACGTCGCCCGATGACAGAATATTGTTCAAATCTTCTAAAAAGGATTCCATTTTTATCTGTGGAGTTTCAAAATTACACAATACAAGTTTAATTTATTTATTATTTACACAATACAGTTTCTTAATTTATTATAATAACCATTAGAACTCCCCGTCCACCGCGCGCGTTGCGCCGCAATTCTGACTTGGTGTAATGAATGCCTTAGTTTTGTAGCTATCTTACTCGTATGCTGTAATTTTAGATGGAGATGATAGTAATGAAACTGCAATACCAAATTGTATCCTCCGATCCAGTTATCACTGTATTTTTGAGTTGCCTCCCTGTAGAAGGAATTTTAAAGACGTATTCACGTCCCAAAGCTCAACAAGATACTAGATATTTGTCATAACCATTTATTTTGGGTGGAAATAGTGATCAATAAACAATTAGTAATGCTAGTCACACCAGCTAGTATGACACGAAGGAAAGACTACTTCTGGTCCACAATGGTGTGACAAGATGTTGTAGCGATGAGTTTGTTCCCCAAAATACCTGTGCATCAGAGAAGAGGAACACCACTCCTCTGTTCTCCGCGCCAGCTTTCATCATCGTAGTTTTCAGGTCGTCTCGCCACTCCGACTGTCCGTATGCCTTGGTGATTTCTATCTGAATACAGATCAACTCTGCCATACTCGCTGCCAGTCGCGACAAGGATTGCCGGCCTATGGGGAATAATGGCAATGTATAAATATTTACTATTAGTATTATACATATCAAGGCTTGGGTGTTTGTTGATCAATCACGTCGCTATTGCTGAACGGGTCAAGTTGAGATTTGAAACAAAGATTAAGTCTGGAACAGTACATATAATGGTCATCATTGCGAGAAAATTACGGGAACGCGAACTGCGCAAGTAGAACCGCGAGGGACTGCGAGTGATGAATATGGTTAAGTTAGGTAACCCAGGTTATCGACAATAACTCGTGTTGAGTTCGACAAACTGAAATGACATCGGCAATCTGAAGTGACAGTTTAAGAGTAGATGTATTCTTGAGTGGAGATCGTGAATCGGTAAACATAGTGTTGGACCCCTATAACTAGATAGAGGCAAGATATACGGAAGATAGCAGGCAATGGCTGGAAACGTTAAGCTAAGGATTGCGCTGAGTGGCAAGCCATGGGAGAAGCCTATGTCCAGCAGTGGACAAAGATAGAGGAATTACCTGAGCCACCCATGCCTAGCAGCAGAGCGTTGGCCATCGGTTGCCGCATGATCCTGGCGATGCGACACAGATGCGCCACTGCGTCTTCGAACAACACCAGTTCGAGAGGAGCCGTCGTCGCCAGATTGTACTCCGACAGGTAATGCTGCAGAACCTCGTCCAGCTGTAAACGAACACCTAACTGCTGTTACGGTTTGAAGGAAATATCTTAAGATATGTGTCTGTATGTAGCAGCGCAGAGCTAGGTAATGGTTTCTTCATTTCTCTTCCTGTTTCTATAACTGTGTGACATTGTGCTGTTATGGGCAGGCGTGTTGCTTTGCTTACCATCAGAGCATTAGACATGTATCCTGAGTGCCAGTAGAGATAACATTTAGTGGGGTGCTTATGATAATACCTAAGTATATAAAAATAATAATTTAAATGATTCTTACCAAAGCTTGATCGGTGATTTCAACGTACTTCTTATCATCAGTCCCAAGGTCCATAAAGTCCCCAAACAACATGAGACGACCCCCGATCACGTCGACGGGTGTCCTGCCAAACTCCGTACGGATTTTCTTATTTAAAAGGCTGAAAATATGCCAATATCTTATTTATACTCGTACTACTTATAAACTTATAATACTAACTACAAAAGTCCATGGATAGATGGTCAATTACGTCAGAAAAACCAATCTATTTTCCATAAATCTTGGTGTTTTCAAATCGAGACTGAATCGGTTTCTTCTACGTAAACATGCTCAATCGTTGACTGTATCGTCGCTTAACATCAGGCGAGATGGCGGTCAAGTGTAAACTGTGTGACTTTTTCATAAATAGCACATTTATTGTCCGTTTTAAATTTAAAAAACTCAAAAGAAAAAGAAAAGAAACTTTTAAGCTGAAACTTTGTCAACCAACCTCAGTCTCCCCAAAGGTGATCGATGCGACACTTACTTGACAAACCATTTTCTATCTTCGTCGTTAACAAGACGGTCTTGGTACACGCGTTGGTGTTCGTGGTACCACAATCGAATCACGTCTTCTTCGCACTATGGAAAATAGAATTATTCATTACCTTGACTAAGTAGGTAGAAGCTGGAGACTGGATTCAGCGGAAAGACGTAAACACTTGTAAAACACTTCAATATCTCATACATCGCCGCAAGTTTACTCATACTCATACTCATACTCATTTATTAATAACCAGGGGGTTACTCGTCATGTTATTTACATAGTTATAATAATCAATGTTAATAACAAACAGTTCTAAATAATTATTATGCAGTACACAGTCAATAAAAATAAGGTAAAAACAGCTACAAAAAAAGCTGATCCCAATAATAGTCACACAAAAAAAGCTCGTAATAAACAATTAATCAAGAAGAAAAAAAATCACATACATTTTAAAGATTAAAGTAGCCACGATTACGAACATCTCAGAGTTTATCCGGTGAAATGTGACAAAATATTTAATGTCATGTCCTCGTCCTGCTCTATAAAACTACTACTACTACTCGGCCCTGGGTAAAAAGTCATATACTCTGTAGAATGAGTGAAAGGAGGCTCTGGGCCCCCGGCCCAGAGCCTCGAGAGGACGCAGCTTAGGCAAAAGGCAATTAGGCAAACACTCGAAGTCGAGTCGATTACTAGCGGAATCCCAAGCGGTAGTGATCGGCTCTACAGACGAGTACTATGTAGATTTTAAATGTACCCAACTCCCTCCTATTTTCTTCTTCTTCTCCAAGAAATGTGTAAAAAAAAGATAATTGTAATGACAAAGATCATGGACCCCGAAATCTGTGGAATAGTGAAGTGGCTAATTAAAAAAAAATGACTGCTCTATCAGCAAATTTTTTAATTTACATTTAAAAGAATATTTGGAGGGTGATTTTATGGGATTTTATCGCATACATTTTGGAAAAGTTGGTCTGCATGATCTAATACTATCTTGCCTTTTATCTATGGATAAAAGTGCTCGTGGCTCGAATAAACAAGAGCGTTTCATACTTGATATTTCAAGATATTTTGATACTTGATATATCAAGATTCTAACAAAGAAGTTTGACTAAGCTCTCGTAGTGAAATTTTAATCAAACTTCACTCAGTAACTTCAGTGTAGGTGTCGTCACATCTTCACTGTAAAATGAGTGAGGTATTTCCACATTCGTAGTAAAAACGTCAAAGCTGTGATATGCATTACCTTAGCGTGGTTTCCTTGATAGATGTACTAAGGTTGTCTTAAAATCAGAAAGTGAATCTGATTTTTCTAGGTGAGCGCACTCAATCGAAGACCGCAACGTCGCCATGCATTAGGCAAGATGGTAGTCTTGTGCAAATATAATTATTATTAACAATGAGACACGAACAAAGAGATTTGACTCTAATCTTGTGATAAGAACGTCTAGGCTGTAGAATACGTTCCCTGAGTGGGGTTTCCCCGATGTTTACAATCTTTGTGTCACCAAATCGAGAGTGAATCGGTTTCTTCCAGATAAACACGCTCCATCGTAGACCACATCGTCGCTTAACATCAGGCGAGATGGCGGTCAAGCGTAAACCTATAAAAGTAAAAAGAAACAATGAGCAGACTCACTAACAACTGAGTCACGAGCTCAAGCAGTGATAAAACGTAACTAACTGTGATAAACTTCGGGTCCACCATCAGAATGCCTTGGAAGACTTTGCTGAGGTCCCGCAAATTGAAGGTGTAGTGTGACTTCGTAGGAGTGGGCAGGAGTTCCTCCACCAGGTTGGTGAAGATCTCGATGGAGGCTTTGAGGACCGGCGGCTCTCTCACCGTCACTTGCGAGCTTATATTCCGGGTCCAAGAATTCAAAATGGTGCTAAATATTCCGTACTGTAACAAAATGGTAAACTTTCAAAAAATTATATAAATGTATTTTTACATAAATACACGGGTAACTCACGTATAATGTAGTCAGTCCGACTCAAGTTTCGATCGCGTCCGGCGATCTTTTTCAAGGAGAGTGCGCGCGCGGGTTCGCAGCTCGTTTAGCACATTTACATTTACATTATACGTGAGTTACCCGTGTATTTATGTAAAATGTGTAATAACCACGTTAGTTTTCATATATAAATGTAATAATGTATTGTCATTTGTTGGAACAAATTAAGAAGAACTTAACTGGAATTAATTAATTTTCCATAAAAAATTGAGCTCGCAAATTGTGGTGCTTCTATATTATCTGAAGGAACTTTGTTCTTACCCGGTGACGTTACATCTATTTTCATAGTATAGAGTGACAGAAAGAGCAGGACATGTGCCTGATGGTAAGTAGCACGCCTGCCCATAATAGATTTATAGAAACCGTAAGAGAAGAGTGAGATCACAATGATGAGTGAGTAATCCGGTACTATTATGATGGTGACATTTGGATGGTTCGATCAAACCTTGCTGGAGTATTCCATCTCGGTGAAGGAAATGTAGTGCAGGTGGCGCATGAGGCGCATGGTGACGGGGTTGCGGCCGCCGCCGGGCGGGCCCATCGCGGCCACGATACCAACGTCCACCAGGGTCTTAAACTCGCCGATGTTGTGGCGGTCGTACCAACCTAAATTATTCACACACTTTAAAATAAAATAGCCACCAATGCATATTTAATTAAGTCGCGGGTAAGGCTAAGAACTCATGGAGCGTTTTACACCCGCACTTGCCGCGATTTTCACCCGCACTTGCCGTGATTTTCCGATGATTTTCGTGGTTTCGCGAGGTCCAACCAACGCTAGCCGAACGCAGAGCGCGGCGTGACTGTGATGACCACGCGGAAGCCGGCGTGGCCTGCAACCGCGTCGGGCGTGGTTAAAAATCGCACCATGAGTTCTTAGCCTTACTCACGTGTAATAGGTATGGTCGGTCCAGCCCCTGCCAAACGGCACGAACCAAAAAAATAAACGACATCAGTTCATCCATTCCGGAGCTACGATGCCACAGCCACACACACGCATAGAGACACCTCAAACACTCCGTGGTTTTTGCGTCGAGAGTCAAAAGCACATAAATAAAAGATTTTATTTGATCACGTAAATGTTTTTGTTCAAACAATTCACAATTAACTGAAATATTTCACAAACTACCCAAAACTGTTCAGTAAAAAATTACATAAAGAACACTACAACTACATGAAAAACGTAAACGTAGCGTAGACGTAAACAACACAAAACAAACCAAAAGAGATAATACTATTTTAAGCTATCATGTTTGTTCACTACCTTAGTATTACTATCAACGGGATATTTATCGTAGCTAGATGGCGGAGCAAGCCTTAATATTTCGAAGCAGTTCCATGCATCATGTTCCCGTGTAAACTGACGGATCACGGAATATCCCATAAAAAATAGTAATACTATAATAAATTTACAATTTCAACTAAAAAAAGCATTCTATCATTCCAAAATGGAAAAGGATCATAGAGTCCACATTCTATCAGTTCTATCAGGTTCAGTCCGAATCAAGTTTCAGCCACGTCCACTCCTTGAAAAAGGCCGCCGGACGCGGCCGAAACTTGAGCCAAACTGGACCGACCATATCACACGTGATTTAGGTACCCGTTAGTTTACTAAATAAGAATTCCCACCGGAAAAGTCCATGAACTGTCTGAGTAGCTCGATGGGCGGCTGGGCTCCGTAAACTTCAAGAGCAGGCATGTTCAGGTCGTCGATGAAGAATACTTGGCGCCGGGTCGGCGGTGGACCGAACACCCCGCGACGTCGCCGGTCCAACTTGCTGTCGATCACGTCCTGGGGTAGAAAAGCCATGATTGCCACAAAACCAGACACACAAACCAGACAGAGTCATCACCATTATCATCACCCGTATGACGTCCAATGCTGAACATAAGCCTCCCTAGATTTCCACAACGAGATAGCCAAAGAGAGTAAACCACAGAGATAAGATAGTTTTCATTTCGAATAATGGTCTGTATATTTATGACAACATCCGTGTAAGCCCGGACGGGCCGCTAGTATTTCGATAATATTCGGCCCCAAAATGATTAACGAATTCGTAAGGCTAAGAACTCATGGAGCGATTTTCAGCCGCGCCCGCTGCGGTTTCAAGCTTACAGCTTCTGTAGAATGCAGATCTATGTGTAAAAATTTAAAGCACAACTCACGACACGTTTTATGGCCGTGGCGCGCGCAGCTCCCGCGTGGCTTCCGCACGGTCGGCGCCCGCCGCGGTTGCGGAACCGCGGCAGGCACAGGCTTAAATCGTTCTATGAGTTTTTAGCCTAAGAGTTATTTACAATTTTGTATATGGCGGATCATCAAAAAGAAGAAAAACGTTTAGATGACGCAGTAACTGTCAATTAACTAGATGGTTTGATGCAAACAAACTAGTACTTAATCCAACTAAAACGAAATGTATAAAGTTCACACTCTGCAATGTAATGTGCGGTAAACTTGATATAAGACTGAAGGATGAACTTATCGAACCTGTACAATCTACTTGTTTTCTGGGTATTTCAGTAGATTCAAAGCTTCAATGGGGTCCTCACATAGAGAGACTAGCTGATCGACTCAGTTCAGCTGCCCACGCAGTTCGTCAAATTAAAAAAATATCAGACGTTGCAACAGCTAGGCTTGTTTATTTTGGCTACTTTCACAGTATTATGTCCTACGGGATCTTATTATGGGGTTCGGCTGCGGACAGAAACTCTGTTTTCGTATTGCAAAAAAGAGCAATCCGTGGTCTATATAATTTATCACCTAGAGAATCAGTACGGGAGATGTTCAAAACTATTAACATATTAACAGTCCCTTCATTGTATATTTATGAATGTATAATGTATGTAAGAAAAATCGAAGTCGTCTGCAGAAATTAACTGATCTGAATCCAAAAGCGCACCATAAACACAAAATTGTATTTCCTAAGTGCAGACTTCAGAAAACAAATAACTCTTTCAAATGTAATGGTATTCGCTTCTATAATGCAATCCTGTACAAGTGGAAGGCCTCAATGAAACCAAGTTTAAAATGAAATAAAAGCTACCTATTGAGCAAGGCATATTATAATATAGACGACTTTGTTAAAGATAGTAACGTATGGAAGAGAAATGTGTCGAAATTAGAATCTTGTAATAAGGTAAAATAATAGATTTTAAGACTTTTGATGTTACATTGTTTGTACTAATGTAGTATCTGTATACTGTGTGTATTGATTATTTGTTATATTGTCTTCGACAAAGCCTTTTTACAGCTGCATGTAATTGACTAGGCCCCTTTACAGCTGCTTTATTCTTTTTGACGTTGTTATTTTATCATATTATGTACACAGATTCTTTGCCTTTTTGTAAATGACGTTACCAAGTGTTCTTATGAATTTATGGTATGAATAAATGAATTGAATTGAATTGAATACATACCTGCGTCTGATTAGCAGACGTCCTCGCCGAGAAGACAATGAATTCGCAGATGAACTTCTTGTGCAGACCTCGCGTCAGTTTGGAGGTGATGGTGACCGTCTTGCCAGTACCCGTGGGACCGATGCAGATGACGTGGTTGTAGTTGGCCACCTTGTAGCCGAGGATGGCAGCACTGCGCACATTGTCTAGAGTTGGGACTTCAATATCTGGAAAGAAGTTTTTTCAGAAGACTTAGGTCTGCTAAACTTAAATGGAAATGAGGTCATCAGCCAGAGATAGGTATAAGATGCCCTGTAATTTCACTGGAATAATTTCACTTCAAACCAGAATATAGTGACGTTTTCACATTACTATTTGGTGGTAGAATATATGGCAAAAGTGTGGTACTTCCTCAGATGGACTCTGCCAAGAGTGCTACCACTACAGCGACAGTAAATACAGCGGCACGACAGTGACAGCAGCAGCTGACTGTATCTTTATCGCTCGGGCATACTCGGCGGTCCCAACTCCCGAGTTCACCCGAACGAGTTTTTTTTTTCACTTCCGAACGTGATGATCAGCCTCATTTACAGGCTACGAAAAAATGTGTATGTGTGGTGTGCCAAAAGACGTTTTCACTTCAAAAAGATAACGGCCAATATAACATAAAAAAGATGAATTAGTGAGCACCTGCAAACTGCCACTCTGGATCGACGACGTAGGGCTCCATGTTGGCCATCCAGTTGTACCAGTAAGGCGCCGCGGGCTCGCCGTCTTCCGTTGGGTCCGTGAAGCCGCCATCGTGCAATCTACAGCATAGATTTATTACCAACTAATAGCTTCTAAACTAGCGGCGCCCGCGGTTTTACCCGCGTAGTTCCCATTCTCGTTATTTCCCCCGAAATAAAAAGTAGCTAATATCTTCTTCCAAACTACAATCTAACTGTATTATGAATTTTAACCAGATCCATTCAGATGTTACGTCGTGATCGAACAACAAACGTCCAAAGTTCTAAACATTCAAACATTTAAATTATATAGTTACACAGTGAAATTATATACACTCCGCGAGGTATAAGCTGAGCTTTGCATTAGTGTGAGTGATCACCAATCAGGCAGGAGCTTGAAATTTTGTCCGCGAGGTATAGGCTGAGCTTTGCATTAGTGTGAGTGATCACCAATCAGGCAGGAGCGCGGCGAGACAGAATGGCGCCGCGCCTAAGGCCGGTTGTCACACCTACACTATCCATGTACACTCACACAAATGCAAAGCTCAGCTTATGCCTCGCGGAGTGTACTTTGATATAATCAGGCTATAATCTAAGATCCGTCCTTCTATCACTTACGTATCAGATATATCGAAGGCTATACAATCATTAACTAATTCTATTCTACTTGCAGCGCCCCATGACATGTGTATATAGTTAGTATGTAGTTGAAAAGAAGGAGTCTGTCCTCAGATCAAATGAGAACGTTTAAATAATATTTTCATTTCTTGCTCTGATCTTAGCCAGAGGGTAATCAAAACTAAAGAGCAAATCGCAATTCTAACCTTTAAGTATAATACGTACTCCAAGCGCACACACGCACACATCGCTACAAAACCAAAATTAAATCCAAATTTTAATTTGATTGAAAACTAACGTGTAGTCATACACCCGTCCTTGAACCGGGAACAACGGCTTTAACCCGTTCTCTGCGGTGATTTCTCGAATGAAGTCGGAGAATATGACGCGGCCATTGTGGTCGCACGTCGCTCCCACTGACCACACTATCGCCCACACCACCCAGCATGGTGCCAGGCGAGCTGAGGAAAAACGTTATAATCATTTTTTCAATATAAAGTTTAACAGTTTTGAATTGTTTCTAACTTTTCTTTATTATTCATAATCATCATTGGCAGGCTTTCTGTTCCCACTGCTGAGCTGGGTATTATAGGCCTCCTAACATATTTTTGTGAGGCAAATGCATTTACGCACTGTCCGCCGTGCAAGGACACGGCAGGTGTATCGAGTTCAACACCATTAATAGTGGTGCCCCTACCGACTAAAATCCTCACAGGTTTTTCCAGCTTGGCTTGATTCAGAGTCACGGAACCGCTCTCGCACACAACCCCTGACACTGCTGGTACTGCTACATGCCCACGGGAGTGACGGGCCTTGACATATGGTAGTTACTACATACCGAAAACCAGCGCCGTGTCATCATCTCAGGAAGGTCTAGTTGGGATACCGGGCGGCTCTAAGTACCCGACGCCCCAGTCCCTTCAATCTTTCTTGGTCCTGTGCTACTTGGGTCTAGGGTCGACCCTTAACAGTGATTATGCCGTCAAACCTACTGTCCGGTGGTCGCTCGACGACCTTTTGTATTTATTTTTAATACAGTTAGAGTGACACAAGTGTCATGTCGTTTTTGTATTAAGCACATCAATTCGTATAGCCATGCGTCTGTAAATTTATATGCACTGCTTACTCATGTTAGCTAACATGGGCGGAGGCGGCGGTGGTCGATCATCCTTCCCCGTCAAAGGCCGCAACCTGAAATCTAGCAGCTCCAGACACTTCAGCACCAGCGCCGCATCAAGTGACACCACCAGTTCCGTCAGCCTCTCGCGCAGGATGGCCAGGGCAGGATACAGGTACGTGTTGAGGAGGTTCCCCAGAGGCTTACGGATGTTTTCTGCCATCTGGATGAATGGGACAGCTAATCAATGATTCAATGAAATTATGTAATTAACTTTTTTAACTATTATAGGCTGACACTTGACCGCCATCCCGCCTAATGCTTAGCGACGATACGGTGTACGATCGTGCTTACCTAAAAACTGATTCACTTTCTATTTGAAGACACCAAGATTGTAGCCATCGGAAAAAACCATTCAGGCAACGCATTCAATAGCCTAGACTCTTAGAACTGAAAACATTTGTCTGTACGGGCTTCTTTACTTGGACACATCTAGTTATGAATGTTTAATACATAAGCCTAGGCAGTCCATTACGCGTTCCCATTGCTGAGAGCCATTGCAAGATTGCAGAGAGTCAACGCCATAATCCACCACGCGCGCCCAGTGCGAGTTGGTGAATGACGTGGACATGACCTAGTTCTAGAAAGTTCTAGAAACATGTCGGTTTCCTCACGATGTTTGCCACTCACTCATCCTATCCTCCGCTTTACATTTCCGTGATCGCTGTATCGGTTTCTTAATTTCTATTCTTTAACTTTTCTTATTGTTAATAACTCCTGTAGCTAAACTGAAATACAAACTCACCGGAGGCACGCTAGCTTTCAGCCAAGCGTTGACCAGCGGCGGCAAGCCCACCACCCTGGTATCCAGATACACCATCCCGCAACGAGATACCGTCGCTGGTGATGCAACGGCAAGGTCAGCCACTTCGAATATCATGCGCTGTCTGTCTGTCAGTTTCATTATCTCACCGCTCGACAGACAAAGCTTCTTGTTGTCGTCCAATACCTGTGAAAATTAGAAATTTAATCAAAATTGTCTCGGTAAGGTTTTGTAGTGGTAGGGTTTTTGGAGAGTCCGCCTGGGGAAGTACTACATCTATGCCAGTTATGATGCCGCCAAACAGCAGCTCGGAAACGTTACCGTGTTCTCGTTTCAAGGGTAATATTTTCAGATGGATTATTGGGCTAAGAGATAAAACACGTTATATCTCTGGGTGAAGAGTATAGTGCAGTGCTAACTAATGGTTTGGACTCTTCATGTTTCAACAATAGCTGCGTGTCACTGTGCCGTTACAGGCATGAATATTGCTTACCATCAGGCACGTCTTGCTCTTCTTGTCACTCTATACTATAGTTTTTTTGCTCCCCTTTAAATTGAGGCTTCAAACCTAAAAATCAAGATTTGACTAATATTTTTGACGTGACAACGTCTTATAAATTGGTTTGCCGGGTGACACTTCAAGAAACTGCGTTACGCTCCGCTCACGTTATGCGTTCACAACGAGAGCGAGTGAGAGGCACGCGTCCCTTCCACTCGGGCATGGTTAGCCCGCCTAAGAGCGAGAGAGACAGACATAAAAAGTGAAAGGCACGCGTCCCTTCCGTAAAATTATTTTACCACTCAAAGTCGTTGTCACGTAAAACTTTCGCCCGTAAACCGACTTTACAGGCAACCAATTTTTTTCATTTTAGGAGTTTACTCACAGTGTTCATGTTTTCAATCCAGACAGCGTCGACGGGACCGTCGAACACATACCAGCGTCTGTCCGTGTCTTCGGCTGCGATGCCCCACCGCACCAGACTGGACAAAATGCCGTCCGTCCTATACAGAGAAAAAGATTTTAGATAAATTTGTTTTAGTATTCATTAGTATATCTATGCAAATTGCCATGATACAACTTTTTATTTATTTAGTTGTTTACACTTGACCGCTATGACCCTGGATGTTAAGCGACGATGCGGTCTACGAACAATACGCATGCACGTATCGCACGGTGTTGTGGACTTAATCACAGTTACATAGCCCCCCTAGCGCCAAAGCTGACTCAGCCCTTGCCGACGACTGCCATTTTTTTTATTGTAGAACATTTATGCTCTAAGATGGAGCGTGTTAACTTACCAGAAACCGATTAACAAGAACAAAATTAAAAATTTTGACTAACCCCCGACTACCTTGGATTTGTTATCTGTAGGTACAACATTCTACTAGTCAAGCCCTTTCATTTGATACCCATATTAAGGTAGGTTGTGAAGAAATATTTTGTCCGCCATTTTGTAGAGGCGGCCATCTTGAATCGATATTAACCAAACATAGCTAAGAACATCCGCACGGATATTAACTTTCAAATAAAAAACCGCATTGAAATCGGCCCATCCGTTTGAGCTCTACGGTGCCACAGACAGACACACACACAGACAGACAGACAGACATTTTTATATAATAAAAAATAATAATAAAAGTTTATTCATAAAAAGAGGTACTTACACTTAACTTACGTGAATAGAATATAAAATAAAACATTGACACAAGTTAATAATAGAGTAAACTTACTCCCTAATAAAAGGGCAAAGCCCTGCAAACTTAGGATGAGTAGTATGCTCCACCCTTACAGTTGATACATAGTTATAACATTTTTATGTATAATTTTGTAAGCTTAAACACATTGAATGGACAGCAGTGTAGGTATTAAATTTATAAAAGTAAAAACTAAAAGAACATAATAGTGTGTGCATATGTATGTTTGTGTGTGTGTGTGAGAGAGGGTGTGTGTGTGGGGGAAGGGTGTGTGTGTGGGATGGTGTATGGGTGTATGTGAACGTACGCGCGGAGTAGTGCGTATGAGTTTGTGGTATTTAGTTACATTAAACATTAATAAGTTTATTATCTGTATAGTTTTGTTTACACACCCTAATAAGTCACAATTTCTAGTAACGCTTCAGCCTCTTTATATGTTTTTCCTTTTAGCCAAACCAGTAATTTACGTTTGCATTCATGCCTATTTAGATCCTTAATATCTATTATTTTACTGACTACATTGTAAAGGTATTGCAAAATTGACCCAAATATTGCAAGAAATGATTACTATAGCTAGTTTTAAGTCTTGGCAATTCGTTTACATCATTGTCTCCTCTTTGTACGTTGAGGATTTTCCCTAAGCTCCAGCTTCCTACTGCTCGGAACTACCTCATGTTGTTTGAGTATCGCAGCCAAAACAAAGAGTTGTCTCACTGTAAGTACATCACACATGTCAAATAATTTTGATGTAGGGAATCTAACAGGTTTAAAGATGCTAACCTTAAGTAATGCTCTCTGCGCCACTTCAAGCGTTTTCATCCTAAATGTTTTACAAAAACGGATTTAATCTTTAGAGTTAAGGTACGAACCACTCATGCGTCTGCAAATCGAACTCCCCATAGAGCTGCCCCATGGTGATAGACTTGGGGTTGACGACGAACGAGTGCACGGGTGTGAACGGAAACCCGTCCGGTGCTAGCTTTCCTTTGATGGCCGTCAGTGCGTCTCGGAGTACCTCATAGCACTGCAAGATCACAAACACTCCATGCAAACAAAAAAATCCAATGGTCCATGTCAATTCTAAAATTATACTAAGGCTATGTCCCCCACTAGCAAACTGTGAGTTAGTCTAATACCATGTAATTGAAATGGAACGTCTACAAATTGATAGTTTTGCGCTCACAATAGGCAGTTCGCGCAAAACTAGCAAACTGTGGACACTACATCTATACTTATAATAAAACTGTAACGGGTCGAATTCTGTACATTGAAGATATTTTGAAAAATTTTTTTTTGGGGCACTCCATAGTCGATACTGATGGCGAAACTGCATTTTTTTTCTTTCATGTCTGTCTGTCTGTCTGTCTGTCTGTCTGTCTTTCTGTATAGAGATCGCGCATCACGCCGAAACTACTGATTCAATTCAGCTGAAACTTGGCATGATTTTAGTTTATACTAAGGACATTGCTGTAGGTTACTTTTGATCCCCAAATTCTGAGTGGTTTTCTTGCGGGAGGGGGTGAAAGTCAGAATGTGTATTTGGTTGTAACTCATGTTTGCGTTGTTTAATTTCATTAATTCTTTTTTTGTTAGAAAGAACATATTTTTTATATTGTCCCGTCAAAATTTGAATAGTATCGGTCTGGTGGTTCGGAAATTACACAAACATTAAATAATAACGACACGCGCGGCGCGTTCGGTACATACTAACTTCTAAGTATTCTGTGTATCAGACTATCCACAGAATATCTAGATTCTAGAAAGTGCCCACGTGATCGCGTCGCGTCGTCTTGGATGACAAAATAATTGTCAAAGATATATTTTGTGTGGAAAACAAACATCATTCGGTTTTAATCGACTTCAAACAAGGAGGATGTTTTCAATCGGGTTGCATGTTTTTTTATTTGGTTTTATTTCACACGATAACTTCGCTAATTGTTAGTTGATTTTGATAATTCCTTTTTTGTTTCGTAGAAAATACTTCAGAGGTGATCTTAGATATCGAAAACAGGGAGGTAGTTTTTCAAATATCAACAAAAAGCTAAAATCAGCTAAAATAAAATTAGATCTATCTGTTACGACATAGTCATAGCTTCTTATAAAATTTAGTCGAATGACAGAATTAAATTACCTATCACTGAAGTAGATTTTTGTTATTTTGGAGAAAACATATCAGCATAATAAGTAGCAGCCTAAACAACCCATTAAATGTTCCCACTGCTGGGCGTCGGGGCCTTCTCTCGCAAGGAGAGAGACAAGGCTATAATCCACCACGCTGGGTCAGTGTCGGTTGGTGGATGACATATGACTTAGAACTTAGATTATAGGTAGATTTCGGTTTCCTCGCAGTGTTTTCTTCACCGTTTTAATTACCGGCATTACGAACATGACTCTGAAAAGATAGTGGTGCGCGTGGTTTTGAACCCTGGGTCTCCGGATCGACAGTCGCCGTTCTCCCGACTAGGTCAGCTGTGACTTACTAGACCAGCCGTAACTTATTAGAAAACGTATTATTTCAATCCAAATACTGTTTAAAATTTAAGGGTAGTGTTCAACAAGCTTCGGTGACCGAAGCAGACCGTTGTTAGGGTTCCGTACACAAAGGGTAAAAACGGGACCCTATTACTGAGACTTCGCTATCCGTCCGTCCGTCCGTCCGACTGTCACCAGGCTGTATCTCAAGAACGGTGATAGCTAGACAGTTGAAATTTTCGCAGATGATGTATTTCTATTGCCGCTTTAACAATAAATACTAAAAATAAAATAAATATTTAAGAGGTGCACCCATACAACAAACATGCTTTTTTACCGTTTCTTGCTCGATACTAATAATAACGTACCTGTCACAGGTAGACCCTTTAACTATTCACATAATATTTAGTTTTATGTTCTCTTTAAAAGTAATTAATTAAAATAAAATAAATTATTCAGGGGCTCCCATACAATAAAATCCGTTTATTTGCTAATGGTTCAGAACCCTTCGCGCGCGAGTACCATTTGCATTTGACCCGTTTTATTTTTTCTAAATTGTTGTTAAATCCTATGCTTTCCTAATATTATATAATTATGTCAATGTTTAAATTTTACTGCTCAATTACGTTGGAACGGCTGAATGTATCGAGTTAAAATTAAATACACATTCTTGGTTTAGCTTAAGTAATACATAGGGTACTTATACATAGGCAATGTTTAGCCTATGTGTTCTGCCAGACTATAATCTAATTCTATTTCAAATTTCAACCCGATCACTTGATACGTTCCGCCATGATTAAGTAACAAACATCCAAACAGTGACATTCATAATAATTACAGGACAACGCTGGACCGGCTGAACATATTTTGAAGGAATTCGAAACAGACGTAGTTTGAACTCAGAAATAGCAAATCGGTTACTTATAAGGTTACTGTGACGTCGGAAAGACTAAGCAAATTTGGTAGAAAATTGAAACAGAAATAGCTCATTGTCTGAAATACCACATTTATGTATTTATTACCTATCAACCTGAAAAGAAGCATGGGCCCTAAGGAAACAATGGTTGACATACGAAACACATATAGTTTAGAGTCTAAAATTTCACATGGGCTAATAAGTCTATATTTTCATTTAACTCCATATTAATATAAGCATATATTTTCGTAAGGAACTTGATGTGATGGTAAGGTAAAAGCCTAAAATGAAAAATTGATGCACCCGTTTTGGCGTAGATAAAATAGGTGATTTGCGTTCACAATCAAAATAGCAAGCAACATAATATTCTCATTAGACGGCGCTAATGCCAGTTTAAATCTAAAAGCACTAAAGGTCATTTAAATCGATGTTTTGCTATTGTGGTATGTATTTTTCTTTCATCACTAGGTGACGTTACTGGTATTTTAAATTGTACTAATAAGTTTTTGCTGCTAAAGGATTATGATGCCGAATTTGGATTATTTCGTTCTTGGATTTTTTCTGTGTTACCTACAATTAAATTCATACATTAACATTTTACTAAGACTTGGCTTAGATTTACGGGTTCAACTTGCTTGAATATCATTAAAACTCAAAATCTTAATCATTTTATTCCACACAGGCTTCGTTCAAAATTTTACGCCGGCGAAGTCGCGGGTAACAGCTAAAAACAGCTTGCGGATAAAAAGAGATAAGTAGGTATCAGATCATGAACATTCGCTTCAGACTTTTTTCATACTGTATCCTATAAAATCCTACAAACTTAACACTTGCGGCTATGTTCGATACTACGAAACCTTACTAAGTATGTTTGATATTGTTTAAAAAAAGAAAAATAAAGATGATAAAATTAAATATATTTTTGTGTGGAAAAACAAATTAACTCAAACTCAAAGGGTTTTCAATGACTACTTATCCAAATATTTGACGTACGTCACATACTGGTGGGTGTTTGTGGTTGTCTGATCACGATGAAATCTCTGTACAACTGGGTAAAATTTCGAACACAGTTACATTATAGTCGGGAAAAGCACTTATGCTAGTTTTCTCGAAAAATCTCGAAAAACTATTTATTGATTAAAGAACAAAAAGTGTTTCATAATACCAAGATCAATATCTACAAAAAATCCGATGTCTATATCCAATTAAGGGTAGGTACTTAGATAATGTACCTATTAAAGGTATTTTTTAGATTTAAAATTGATATAGGTGCCGACCAAAATCAAATCATATTATCCAACCATATCTTGGCATCCATGCTTATCCAAATAAGTAATATGTATACCGTTGTTTTAATACCGTTGATTACTTTGAATTGTTGAAACTATACATACCATTGTGAAAATATTATGAACTAGCTTTTACCCGCGGCTTCGTCCGCGCCACATATTTATTAAAGTAATTGAGGCAGTACCTACTCGTATGTCTACTACCATACAAATTCACGTTTCCTAATCAAAATCGGTCTAAGTCAAACTTTTATATTTATTAATAAATGTACAATTTACACGACAAATTACAAAGAAACTTTGTTCTCAAAAAATTTATTAAAAACAGACTTTAATTTAAAATCATATTGGGACGGTCCACCAAATTTTATTAGAGTCTATTAGTAGATATTAGTAGATATTAGTAGATATATCGACTGATTACATGAACGCAAATTTTAGTTTGTTGTTCATATTTCAAAAACCGCCGCACTGATTTCGATAAAATTTATATGACCACCTCTGAACTATAATCTACCAACCAAAAAAAATAACCATCTAAATCGATTCACAATTGGAAATACAACTGGATTGATAACCTCCTCCTTTTTTGAAGTCGGTTAAAAATAGCATACAAAGAGTGCCAATCCTTCCATGCACACTTTTACTCCTCATTTCCACTCTTTTCAACTCTTTTTCTGTGATAAAAAGTCGCCGTTGTCCTTTCCTAAGTCTAGGTAGTCTATCTGTGCACCAAATTGTAACAAACTCTTTAAGTGGCTTAGGCGTTAGACGGTAATGGACAGAAAGAGTTACTTTCATATATATAATTTCATATGAGAATTGAAAACAGATGTTCCTGATCATTTTATAGGAGGCAGTTGTAAAAGGTTACCGAAAAGTAATACGTTTACTCCTCCAAAAAACTCATTTTTACAGTTCTTAATTTGCCTTAATCGAGCGTCCATCATGCATAACATTTGATAAGACACCATGGAAATCTCGTCGACTATCAAAAATTCTGTCTGATAGTCTGATACGCCATTTAGTGGCTGCACCCATCTATACTTATAATAAAACTGTAACGGGTCGAATTCTGTACATTGAAGATATTTTGAAAAATTTTTTTTTGGGGCACTCCATAGTCGATACTGATGGCGAAACTGCATTTTTTTCTTTCATGTCTGTCTGTCTGTCTGTCTGTCTGTCTGTCTGTCTGTCTGTCTTTCTGTATAGAGATCGCGCATCACGCCGAAACTACTGATTCAATTCAGCTGAAACTTGGCATGATTTTAGTTTATACTAAGGACATTGCTGTAGGTTACTTTTGATCCCCAAATTCTGAGTGGTTTTCTTGCGGGAGGGGGTGAAAGTCAGAATGTGTATTTGGTTGTAACTCATGTTTGCGTTGTTTAATTTCATTAATTCTTTTTGTTAGAAAGAACATATTTTTATATTGTCCCGTCAAAATTTGAATAGTATCGGTCTGGTGGTTCGGAAATTACACAAACATTAAATAATAACGACACGCGCGGCGCGTTCGGTACATACTAACTTCTAAGTATTCTGTGTATCAGACTATCCACAGAATATCTAGATTCTAGAAAGTGCCCACGTGATCGCGTCGCGTCGTCTTGGATGACAAAATAATTGTCAAAGATATATTTTTGTGTGGAAAAACAAACATCATTCGGTTTTAATCGACTTCAAACAAGGAGGATGTTTTCAATCGGGTTGCATGTTTTTTTATTTGGTTTTATTTCACACGATAACTTCGCTAATTGTTAGTTGATTTTGATAATTCCTTTTTTGTTTCGTAGAAAATACTTCAGAGGTGATCTTAGATATCGAAAACAGGAGGTAGTTTTTCAAATATCAACAAAAAGCTAAAATCAGCTAAAATAAAATTAGATCTATCTGTTACGACATAGTCATAGCTTCTTATAAAATTTAGTCGAATGACAGAATTAAATTACCTATCACTGAAGTAGATTTTTGTTATTTTGGAGAAAACATATCAGCATAATAAGTAGCAGCCTAAACAACCCATTAAATGTTCCCACTGCTGGGCGTCGGGGCCTTCTCTCGCAAGGAGAGAGACAAGGCTATAATCCACCACGCTGGGTCAGTGTCGGTTGGTGGATGACATATGACTTAGAACTTAGATTATAGGTAGATTTCGGTTTCCTCGCAGTGTTTTCTTCACCGTTTTAATTACCGGCATTACGAACATGACTCTGAAAAGATAGTGGTGCGCGGTTTTTGAACCCTGGGTCTCCGGATCGACAGTCGCCGTTCTCCTGACTAGGTCAGCTGTGACTTACTAGACCAGCCGTAACTTATTAGAAAACGTATTATTTCAATCCAAATACTGTTTAAAATTTAAGGGTAGTGTTCAACAAGCTTCGGTGACCGAAGCAGACCGTTGTTAGGGTTCCGTACACAAAGGGTAAAAACGGGACCCTATTACTGAGACTTCGCTATCCGTCCGTCCGTCCGTCCGACTGTCACCAGGCTGTATCTCAAGAACGGTGATAGCTAGACAGTTGAAATTTTCGCAGATGATGTATTTCTATTGCCGCTTTAACAATAAATACTAAAAATAAAATAAATATTTAAGAGGTGCACCCATACAACAAACATGCTTTTTTACCGTTTCTTGCTCGATACTAATAATAACGTACCTGTCACAGGTAGACCCTTTAACTATTCACATAATATTTAGTTTTATGTTCTCTTTAAAAGTAATTAATTAAAATAAAATAAATTATTCAGGGGGCTCCCATACAATAAAATCCGTTTATTTGCTAATGGTTCAGAACCCTTCGCGCGCGAGTACCATTTGCATTTGACCCGTTTTATTTTTTTCTAAATTGTTGTTAAATCCTATGCTTTCCTAATATTATATAATTATGTCAATGTTTAAATTTTTACTGCTCAATTACGTTGGAACGGCTGAATGTATCGAGTTAAAATTAAATACACATTCTTGGTTTAGCTTAAGTAATACATAGGGTACTTATACATAGGCAATGTTTAGCCTATGTGTTCTGCCAGACTATAATCTAATTCTATTTCAAATTTCAACCCGATCACTTGATACGTTCCGCCATGATTAAGTAACAAACATCCAAACAGTGACATTCATAATAATTACAGGACAACGCTGGACCGGCTGAACATATTTTGAAGGAATTCGAAACAGACGTAGTTTGAACTCAGAAATAGCAAATCGGTTACTTATAAGGTTACTGTGACGTCGGAAAGACTAAGCAAATTTGGTAGAAAATTGAAACAGAAATAGCTCATTGTCTGAAATACCACATTTATGTATTTATTACCTATCAACCTGAAAAGAAGCATGGGCCCTAAGGAAACAATGGTTGACATACGAAACACATATAGTTTAGAGTCTAAAATTTCACATGGGCTAATAAGTCTATATTTTCATTTAACTCCATATTAATATAAGCATATATTTTCGTAAGGAACTTGATGTGATGGTAAGGTAAAAGCCTAAAATGAAAAATTGATGCACCCGTTTTGGCGTAGATAAAATAGGTGATTTGCGTTCACAATCAAAATAGCAAGCAACATAATATTCTCATTAGACGGCGCTAATGCCAGTTTAAATCTAAAAGCACTAAAGGTCATTTAAATCGATGTTTTGCTATTGTGGTATGTATTTTTTCTTTCATCACTAGGTGACGTTACTGGTATTTTAAATTGTACTAATAAGTTTTTGCTGCTAAAAGGATTATGATGCCGAATTTGGATTATTTCGTTCTTGGATTTTTTTCTGTGTTACCTACAATTAAATTCATACATTAACATTTTACTAAGACTTGGCTTAGATTTACGGGTTCAACTTGCTTGAATATCATTAAAACTCAAAATCTTAATCATTTTTATTCCACACAGGCTTCGTTCAAAATTTTACGCCGGCGAAGTCGCGGGTAACAGCTAAAAAACAGCTTGCGGATAAAAAGAGATAAGTAGGTATCAGATCATGAACATTCGCTTCAGACTTTTCATACTGTATCCTATAAAAATCCTACAAACTTAACACTTGCGGCTATGTTCGATACTACGAAACCTTACTAAGTATGTTTGATATTGTTTAAAAAAAGAAAAATAAAGATGATAAAATTAAATATATTTTTGTGTGGAAAAACAAATTAACTCAAACTCAAAGGGTTTTCAATGACTACTTATCCAAATATTTGACGTACGATACTTCCAACTAATGTATAAGTTAGTAACATCTGCTTACGCGAACGAAGTAGCGGGTTCAGCTAGTTGGAAATATAATTCTAATTCAGGGTGGGGGTGATTGGCCTGCACTAACGTCTCGCTAGGGTGTATTGTGCACTTCCAGCCAGCCAGCCAGCCTACCCAAACCAGCTAAGCTCCTTAAAATAGCAGAGGAGGACGGTCTTGGGTCGCTGGCATAATAGTTCCAGTCTCATTTCATCAGATGTAATGTGTTGCCGTGATTGATTTGGAGTTTCTAAAAGTAGTCCCGATCTTAATCAAAATATAATTATCGAATGGCCGCTCAATTTGCCTCCTGGAGACACAGCCTAAGCATAACCAGAGCTGCTAACTAAATGTTACTAAATGTACTGCTGAGAATCGGGGACTTTTCTCATAGGGGAGAGTTAAGGCCATAATCCACCGCGCTGGATTAGTGCGGGTTTTGGTGAAGTCACGTATACATAAAAACCGTGCATAGACGTGACGTCACTCGAAACTTCTTAGTACTATATCTTCGTCATGTTTTGTTTGCGAAGCAAAAGAAAAAATACGTTTACAGTGTTTTTTTTGTAATCTGATAGATGCCTTCATTAGTTTATTTTATAATAATCTGCGGACTAGTTTATTATTAGGTTTTAAACTTAACTTAAATTATTCGGAAATTAAGAAAAAATCACTTACTTTAGTCTTTCCAGCGCCAGCAGGCCCGACCAGCATGAGTCCGTGTCTCACGACTGTTGTCTCATACAGTTGGATGATCTTGAAAATAAACGCTGTAGGAAAACATAAAATTATGTATTAGTTAGGATCAAATGTAGTCATCACACAACTCAACTCATTAATTCGAACCCTAAATTCAGAAGATCTTTTACAATATAATGTTATTCCGAAAAACAAGAACCGACTTTAATTTAAGCTGTAACTAAATTTCATTTTTTTAATCAACTGAACACATTTTCCAATGAGATTGTGAGGTAGCACAAATATATTATTTATCATCGAGTTAAACAAATTTTATTTTTTTGTTGATATCTTAAAAACTTCTACTTACCACCGATTTCGAGAAAATCGACATGAGGTTTGGTTCCATATTACCAAATAAAAAAACCCGTCACAATCGATTCACAATTCGAGAAAGAAAAACACGTAGGTACACCCGAATTGAGAACTTAATCCTTTTTTGAAGTCGGCTAATAAATTAAATTTTATTAATTTTATTTATAAATTTAATAACGTCGAACATAAAGGGCTACAATTTTGGTTTACTCGCCATGTTTCCCTTTATCGTTAAAGCCAGTGGTGATGATAAACTTTTAACTGCATTAGCTCTCAGAAAAATACTCAAGGGTACGTACAAGTCGGCTTTTTCCACCACGGGTCTTTTCCACTACGGTTTCTCCCACCACGGCCTTTTTCCAGCAGGGCTTTTTTCCAGTACGGCCTTTTTCTAACACGGCCTTTTTTCACCACGGCCTTTTTTCACCATAGATTTTTGACCCACAGATTAAACATTGTCTTATTAAACTAACAAACTTACAGTACAGATCATCGTATCCTCTCTTGATGAGCATATTCCGAATAGACTGCTCCATGATGCCGTAGTCTACCACCGGTATCTCGACACGCGGAAACAGATCCGAGATTATACCTGAAATAAATACTTCTTGGGTATATTTTAAACTAGCACATAACCCCGCGGTTTTACCCGCTTAGTCTTCCCAGTTCCCGTCATTTTCTAAAAAAAAGCCTGATAACCTGGCTCTAATATACCTATATTCTATATTTCAACCCGATCTGTTCATATATTCCATTGTGATTGAGCATCAAAAAATTCAAACTTTTGCATCTAAAATTGTCAATACAAATTAAGCATTTAATTTATAATTTACAAACGCTGTATTTTAAACTTCTGTGATCATCTTTTATATTAATAATTTCGTCAAGGGGTACGGTAGACTTGATCGAAACCTTATATGAATACCAAAACATAAAAAAGTATTGATTTTGAGTCGACAACATATTATGTCTACAAAATTCGGATTACGTAGAATTTCGTTAAATTCTGATGGCAATCAACAATCAAACCATGTAATCTGTGAACAAACCGCTGCAGCCATCTTTGGTGTGAAACACGTTTCGTTCGATCAATCAACACATAGCGTGCGTCCGTCGCGCCAAAAAAGTATCCATCACAAAAAAACTGTGACTTATGTGACTACGTAAAACGAAACGTCTTGCCGCCGGACCGGAATTTTATTAGTAGGTACTTATATTTAGTATCAGCATTGCACCCGTGCGAAGCCAGGGATCGCTAGTAATAAATAAATTATAAGCATCTAAGTACGTATAGGATGAACCAAGGACATTTTATTCGTAACTTTTGTTTGAGATGTCGTGACCTGGTGATATAACATCACTGATTTCAGTGGACTTTTAGTTAGAGGCATACTACAAGTATATATACCATTGAATAATAAAAGGTCGTCAGCCAGAAACTTGGGTACGTTGACATCCCTCAGGGCGCGGAGTAAGATCTGGCGCTCGTCTGCGTCCGGCATCTGACGGATCAGATTACCAGCCACCAGGATCACTGTCTTCACGGCGCGCATGCCGAAATCATAGTGATCCTGTTGTAAACATAAACCTTAATTTTAGTATGGAAACTAACGTGGTCATTACACATTTTTTTTAACTTTTATAAGGTTACACTTGACTGCCATCTCACCTGATGTTAAGCAACGATGTGGTCTACGATGGAGCGTGTTTACCTAGAAGAAACCGATTCACTCTCGATTTGAAGACACGGAGATTGTATCCTTCGGGGAAAACCCACTCAGGCAACGTACATTTTACATAAATACTAAGTCTGACTGGACTCTTGATTCGGACTAGACTGACAAAATTATCAAACGTGAGTTTACCCGTGTATTTCTTTAAAATAAACCTCAATGTCTGTTCCCAGTGGACACTTCAGCAAGTCAATCGTTATTCACGAAATTTGGTATTGTGTAAAATATGGTGCGATTTGAGAGAAAGGATAGTTTTGGGTTTTGTTTGGTTTCGATTAATAATCTTTATACAGTAATATGCGAGTGAAGTGAGAACGGGCCACTATTTTTTTTTTTTTACTTTTATAGGTTTACACGACCGCCATCTCGCCTGATGTTAAACGATGATGCGGTCTACGATGAAGCGTGTTTACCTAGAAGAAACCGATTCACTCTCGATTTGAAGACACAAAGATTGTAACTATCGGGAAAACCCTCTCAGGCAACGTATTCCACAGCCTAGACGTTCTTATCACAAAAGTAGAGTCAAATCTCTTCGTTCGTGTCTTTGGAACATCAACCATGAAACGATGTCGCTTTTTCGAGCTACGAGCATTCCGATAGAAAATGGGCAAGGTGGTATTAGATCGTATAAATCAGTCGCGCACTCTCCGAAGTGTATCCGATAAAAACCGATAAGCTAGCAATTTTCCGGCGATGTTCGAGACTTTGTAGTCTTTTTTCGCACGAGAATGTCATTGCCTATGAGCTTGGCACGTCTCGATCGATTCCAGAGCTTCCAGCTGATACTTAGCCGATCCATCCCAAAGGTGCGAGCAGTACTCCATACAGGAGCGAATTTGTGCTTGGTATAACGTGAGCAACTGTTCAGACTTAAAGTACCTTCGCACCTTTGAGAGGACACCTAGTTTTTGGCAGCTAATTTAGCCTTAGATTCGATATACGAGCCAAAGTTGAGAGTCGATGACAAAGTAACGCCCAACAGCTCGAGATGGTCGGATACCGGCACGGATACACCGCGAAAAGTAGGAGTATGTTGGAAGGACTCCTTTTGCGGAGAACAGACACGCCTGCGTCTTTCCTCGTTACACCTGACCAGATTGGCATCGCCCCATTTAGAGACTGCCTCTAGGGTCAAGTTTAAACGCTCGATCAAACTCTCTCTCAGTACCTGAGTTTGTTGCCTATTGGCTCTCGCGCTCGATATGTAGCTCTCTACAACAGTGCTATCATCTGCGTACCCAAAGATACGGGTCACTAGTAACAAAATATATATATATATATATATATATATATATTGGTGGACATTTCACACACAACACCATCTTGCCTCAAACAAAGCAAAGCTTGTACTATGCCAGCCAGATACCTGGTATAATAATTATGTTATAAATACATATTTATTATACTTCATTTTAGCACTAGGTGGGAATCGAACCCAGGGTGCTCAGCTTCACGGGCAGACTAGCTACCAAATAAACCACGAGGTCAAGCTTGATTATTACTATAGTTCTTCTATAGTAAAGATTTTAATGAGCTTTAGAATGTTTGGACGTACCTGTGCAGAGAGCTGTTCGGAGCTAAGTCGGAAGGTGGTGGTGATCTTCCCGGCCAGGATCTTGGCTTCGTAGAAACCGTAAGAGAACAGTGAGATCTCAGCGATGAGCGAGTAATCCGGCACCATCATTGATATCGGACGGAATAAAGCCTTTAAGTTATCTGGTAGTTCGGTACGTCCTGCAAATAATGCCGAAATTATTTAGTTTACTCCGAAACAACAAGAGTTGACCTCAATTTAAAATTAAACTCAAGACGCTCCAAGAAATTTCATATTTTTTAAATCTACTAAACACACCGTTCCAATGAGATAGAGAGTGGGAATCCGTATCCGTGCCGGTTACTGATCATCTTGAGCTGTTGGGTATTTGTTACCTTTACATCGACGCCCAACTTTGGTTTGTATATCGAGTATTGTGTCTTCAAATGGAGAGTGAATCGATTTCTTCTAGGTTAATACGCTCTATCGTAGACAGAATCGTCACTTGACATCCGATATAGATATAGGGGTCAAGACTAAACCTATAAAGGTAAAAACAAGAACAAAATAAAAAATTTGATTAACCCCCGACTACCTCAGATTTGTTATCTGTACAACATTCTACTAGTCAAGCCCTTTCATTTGATATCCATATTGAAGTAGGTTGTGAAGAAATATTTTGTCCATTTTGTGGTGGCGGCCATCTTAAATCGATATTAATCAAACATAGCTAAGAACATCCGGACGGGTATTAACTTACAAATAAAAAAACCGCTTTGAAATCGGCTCATCCGTTTGAGCTCTACGGTGCCACAGACAGACACACACACAGACAGACAGACATCGACGTCAAACTTATAACACCCCTTTTTTTGGTCGGGGGTTAAAAAGAAAATAATATATCACCGAGGTAAGTAAACCTGTGCTAGTATTATAAAGCTTAAGAGTTTATTTGTTGGCACGCGCTAATATCAGTAAAAGCGTCCACACACGAGTCCTAAAATCAGAGGAAATGACGTAAAAGTAGTGGGGCGGAGCCTACATCGAACCATAAATCACCAATCATATCCTACATCGCACGATATGATGGGTGATTTATGTTGCGATGTAATCATTTCCTCTGATTTTAGGGCTCGTGTGTGGACGCTTTAACTACTAGACCGATTTCAAAGTATCTTTCACCGTTTTATATATTCGTGATCTCTGAGTGCTTATAGGCTATACATATACCATGTGTGAAGCCGGGAAGGACCGCTAGTTCTACATATACGATATTTTGATGATATTTCTAAAACCGATATTTTAATACTATGACATATGCATATCTAGCCCTAAAGTACCTCACCTGCATAGCCAGGGTTCATAGTGATGAACACCGAACAGGACATCTTGAGCGGCAGCTCGCAACCCTCGAAATGGAACCGTTCTAGTCTCATTATTTGCGCTTTTTGAATTGTTAATACCTGAACAAACATATCGATTATCAAATATCTTTAGTTTTCTTGTAAAACTTTGATCCACAAATGACTTAGCCAAGACTTTGTGGAACACTCAGTGGTACTAGATCGTTCCTAGAATTTATAATGTCTGTGGGGTTACAGGACAAACTTTTTTTTACATTTTATGTTAAGCATATAATGACAAGACGAGCAGGATATACCTACTTATTTAACTTGAAGTTACTACGAACTGCTTTCTATTACGTCTACATAGATTATAATTTTATCTACGCTGTATGAAGTTGTATTATCCGATGAATGTCCGATCCATTTGCAAATAATATTTGATTTTGGGCGTACTGTTGAATATAAACTCAATGCAGTTCGATAGAGAAAGTTTTGATGCCATTGAAGCAGGGCGCAAATGTGGACACTTTAGTGGTGTGCCGTGTCGGCAACAAAATGAGTCTACATTTGGGCAGCACCTAAACTTTATCAAAAATCCCCTAAAAATATTTTCATTAACATCATCAGGCTATCTTAGTCCATTGCGGGGATTAAACCTCTTCATAGTTCGCCTCGCAGCCCTATCCTCAGGCTTACGTCTCCATCTACTGCCTACTGTCTTCCATATATCGTCACTCCTTATAGTCTCAAAGTGTCCTACACTACATTTGCCGATTGGCGGTCCCACTTAAAAACACAAAAGAAAAATGATTTAAAGGAGATTAAAAAAAACATATCAAAAGATTTATTAACCTTTGAAGAATATATCGGGAACCTGACAATACCACATGCATAAGAGTAAATCATATCCCACCAAAAATATTCTGTAAAAAACTAGCTAAGTCTCGATGGAGCTGCTTGTTTATTCTAAAAAGTAATGAAATCTAGACAAAGTCGTGCCAAGTCTAAGGTTCCTTACTGTGATTTCTTTATTATTATAGTTAATATTGTGTGACTTGGCCGTATATTGATTTATTTTCTTAGATTTTCTTTTTTTGGTTGGGCTCTTGTGTTTTCAAATTAGGATCACCAGGTTCTCCATATCTTCGATTATCCTAGTTTTTATAGTTTTCCCTTTATGTAGCCATTAAACCCTAACTCTGTACCAAATTTCAGCTCCCTGAGTTTATGGGAAGTACTAGTTCTATTTTGATGATCATGAGTGAGTGTCATAAATGCGAAACTTTGCTTTCGCTTAACTTTGAAACTAAATTACATACAGACTTGAAACTTTGGATTTTAAGTATGTGATTATATCTTTCTGGATCACGAAAATTTTTGCGTTCTGTTCTTATCCAGAGGTTCTCAAATAGGGACCTAAAAATGATGCGCAGTGGTTCCACTCTCGACAAATTACCGTACACAATACATGTTCTATCATCATAAGAATCATTATTCATTATCATGATTACACTTCCACCTTTTCTACTAAAGTTATGTTAGTACAGACCGAGCCTATGATGTTTTGAAGATTTCATTTCGAAATATTAATTACCTGTTGCGCTACCACGGATAACACTTCTATATCGATTCGATTGAATTCGTCAAAGCATGCCCAAGCGCCAGATCTGCAAGGAAAAAGTGTTCAATTTTGAAATTGATGGTCTTGTTACCGAAGCGAAGACAAATATTTATTGAGGTACTATGCTATTTCAAATCGCGACAGTTTAAAAACTAAACAAATGAGTTCTCCAAGTACAGAGTTGTCAATTTAATCAAATAGTTCGATTGCTTAGATTGTCTGAAAACTCAAGAGTCAGAATGCGCGGTTCTCTAAATAGTAATCAATGTAGGTAATTACTAACGCAGCAAGTCCTTTGAAGAATTTCCCCATCGCCATGAAGTCCAATTGATCAGAACAGTTGAACACCACACACTGTACCGCCAATGCTTTGGCTAGATCCTGTATTCATAAGACAATTATTAAACAAAATTTTATCTCAAATTATATACAATCAAATACACTTTATTGAATTACACTAGGTACATTTAAAGGTACACTTTATTGAATACACCAAATATAATTTATAAGTTGAAACAATGTATACTCTTAAAGCTAGTGTGACAGACGGCAGCCTTATCGCTAATAGTGAGCTCTTTCATGCAACACGTAAGCTGAAGACAAACATTTTGAGGTCCAATCAAGAATTTCAAGGATTTGACTGGCAAAACAAATGACCGTGAGCTAGCTGTAAGATGGCTTAGATTATTAGATTCTTAGGATAGATTCTTAGAGCTAAATGTGGATTTGTGAGATGAGCAAGACCAAAACTAGTGTTTTTACACCCATTTTAATCTATTTTATGTGATACTAGATTAATGTACCTTGCCACGCTTCGCTGTGGCACATTGTGATGCAAAAATTAGATAAAAACAATCCTTGATGCGGATTATATATCATTTTAAATTTTCAGGTCGATCGGTGCAGATCTTTTTGAGTTTTTGAAGCGTACACAAACCAACATAACACTTTTATGTATAGAGATTTATATCGAAGTATATACCAATTTTATTGCAATGCATTAAAATTATTGAGCAATTGATATACAGATACTCCACATCAGCGTGTGCGGATGTTTAATCAGTAAGATACTCGTAGGTTATGTACGAGTATGTTGGTAGAATTCTGTGCCCTAACCTAAACCTAGCCTAAAGTTTGGTAGGCAGTACAGCCACCAGAAGCTAACTACGACAGATCTCTTTATAAAAATACAATTACAATTCGTGGGGATATTGCCGATAGAAGTGAAAACTTAAAACTTAGAATTTTAGTACTGAACATCACTAATTTTGCACAAAACGTCACTTGTATAGTTACAGGAATACTGCAGTTACATATGCCAGTAACGCGAGGTTACAGGATTCCACCTATCCAAAGTGACGTGCGTGCCTCGCTCCGGTGCCCCGACTATGCACCGCTTCAATAACATGTCATTATTTTTTTTAAACGCGCAGAGACTTCATAATACATTGATAACTACACTACGCTACATACCTAACTACCTGAATTATCCATAGACCAATGGAGGTCTACATATAATCAAGATGTTCAAGCCCACTACCACTACCAGTCGGAAGTGTGCCCAGCACGCTGGCGGTATTACCACGCTGAAAATGGCAATGCTTATGCGTTGGGACAAATAAACGTCAACATTTCGGTCAAGCGTGGCGTCGACCAAGCGCTTGGAACGGCTTTAGGAGATGAGATAAGCTCCCGGCCCCCACGGGCCCAAAATCTCATCCCAAAAGGGCCCAACTCAATTTACAAAATCCTAACGAAATGTTAACTTCAAATCAAAAATGTTGCAAATATATCGGTAGCAACCTTAGTGGTCTCAGTTTTCCCCGTGCCAGCGGGCCCGGCGGGTGCTCCTCCGAACTTGAGGTGCATGGCGCACATCAGCGTCAGGTAGCAGCGGTCAGTGAGCGGCGTGATCACCAGCCGACCACTGCAAAATTAAACCGTATTACAAACAGCAGAGGATCCATTTTAAATTATTTCACGGGTAACTCAAATGCGCTTTTGCCAATCCAGTCTAACTTAAGTTTCAGCCAATTCCGGCGGCCTTTTTCAAGGACCATGCACGCGCGTGATCGCTGCACGTTTGACACTGCACTCCTCACCCAGAAATTTAAGGTGATATATCTCTATATACTGTAATTTCTCTTGAAACATTGCCCTTCAAACCGGAACAAACTGTTTTTTGTACTTTACTGCTTGGAGGTAGAATAACTGGCAAAGGTACTGGTAAAGGTAGTACTGATGAACTGAGAACATACCTGTTTCCAAGGTATTCGTTCTGGTAGGTGAATACAGAGTTAAGCGCCTTCACGTCGCACTTGTTCTGGCTGAACTGGCGGTAGAACTGCGACGTGTCCAGGCGGTCTTCGTCCTGGTAGATGTCTGGAGTCTCGTCTGGCAGCAGCGGGTTCATGTCGCGCTCCACGGAGTAGTATCTGAGCATGGTGAGAATTATAACCGAAAAGTAGATAGAAGACTCTTAGGACATAAACAAAAATTAATATTACATACATTACAACACATATTAATTTATATATATTAAAATATAAAAACAGTATAATAAAAAAATGGTGGTCTTATGAGTGATCTCCTCCAGGTAACCAGTTTAAAGGAAATTCTCCTAAATACAGGGTTAGGCGATATAGGGAAGTGACATTTTTCATTAATAGCACTACTTAAACATATGTACATATATATTTAAACATTAAATTACCTACTAGCCGTATTCCACATACTTTACATAGATCTAATCTGTGTTTCAAATTTCAACCAGATCCGTCCAGCTGCTGCTACTTAATTGAGCAACAAACATCCAAACTTTCCAACCATGTGAGAGACCTATGCATATACTTACCAGCAGTGGGATAAGATAGGCTGATGATGATGATGACAATGTAGTAGTAATCTAAAATTACTAGTCACCTGAGCTGACAAATCCACTGGAAGTCGGTCACGTTCTTGACTCCCTCGTCTAGGACGAGCTTGGTGACGTCACGAGCGTGCACCTCAATGACGATTAGCGCACAGAGGACCTCTCGTTGGAAGAAGGTCAGGTCGCCCTTCACCAGCGATCGAAGGCTGTCCAACTGTGGTAGATACGTGAGGTTAGTATCGCAAAAGGCTATAATGTATATAGCGTGGTTCTTTGTATTGTTTAAAAATGATTTAGTAGGTATATGTTGTTGATGTCGGGTAATAATAAGAAAGTGTAACTAGGGTGTTTTTTTTAGATAAAATGATGGGACACAGGAAGTGGAGAAGTAAAAGAAGGAAGGCTGACCCCACCACCATGTGAGATAAATTGCCAAGAAGAGAGAGAGAGACAGAGTATAAAGTGACAGTGATGTTTGCACATTACTGCGGTAGCATAACTGGCATAGGAGTAGTACTTCCCCATGCGAACTCTGCAAAGAGTCCTTACTCAAGAAATTTTGGAACTTAAGCTATTAATGGATAAATCTCATTTCTTTATTCCGCTATTTCACATGTTGATCATTCGATTGGCCAGATCAATAAACTTTCATTAAGCTTACGGAGCGATACTTGTTCTTCTCTCGCAACGCATCCTTTTTAACCCCCGACCAAAAAAAAGGGGTGTTAAAAGTTTGACGTCGATGTCTGTCTGTCTACGTGTGTGTCTGTCTGTGGCACCGTAGAGCTCAAACGGATAAGCCGATTTCAATGCGGTTTTTTTTCTTTGAAGGTTAATTAATATCCGTGCGGATGTTTTTAGCTATGTTTGGTTAATATCGATTCAAAATGGCCGCCTCCACAAAATGGCGGACAAAATATTTCTTCACAACCTACCTCAACATGGGTATCAAATGAAACGGCTTGAATAGTAAAACACTATACCTACACTATAACAAATTTCAAATCCAAGATGGCTGCCACCACAAAATGCCGAATTGTTTTATTTTTTTCACTACCAACTCGATATGGGTATAAATTGAAAGGGCTTGACTAGTAGAGTACTTAGCACTATGACAAACTTAAATCCAAGATGGCCGCTACCACAAAATGGCGAAATACATTTGTTTTTTCACATCTCCCTTAATATGGGTATCAAATGAAAGGACTTGACTAGTAGAACGTTTTACAGATAATCCGAGATCCGAGGTAGCCGGGGGTTAATCAAAATTTTTAATTTTGTTCTTGTTCTGTCACATGTCCATTCCATTTACTTAAGAACTACGACCAACCTGAGCCAACATTTCGTCCATGTAGTAGTCCATTCGGAACTCCGTGATGGCAGTCTCGACGCCCGCCGTCCAGGCTGTCTGCGACCCAGCGATCACGACTTGTCCTGGCCATCGTAGCACCCACTCCGCTCGGGGCAGCCTCCAGAGTTCTTCCAAACCAGCTACCAGCGTTAGGCGAACTAATAAATAATAAAACAAATAAATAATAAAACAATTTGTATTTGGGTTTGAAATTTATCGGGCATAGACTCTTTGCAGAGTCCACCTGAAGAAATACCACATCTTTACCAGCTGATCTAATGTCAAGCAGTATCTTGAAATATAGCTGTGTTTCAGTTTGAAATCACAGGGCATGGAGATAAATCATTTTATATCTCAGGGTGTTGAGCGCCGCGCAATGTTAGGTAAGGATTCGGGCTTTTCATGTTCCAATAACTACGTGACACTGTGCTGTTATGGAAAGGCGTATTGTTTACCATCAGACACAAGTCCTGCTCGCCTTGTCACTCTATAGTAAAAAAAACTTTTATTTTCATACCTAAGTGTGCGCTGAGCTTTAGAATAACAGTTTTAAATCACAAATAAGTAAAAAAAATGCGCTGCTCTAGACACAGTTACTTTTCACTGAGTAAATTGGTGTCACAATCATTGTTCTTTGAATTTATCATCATCCAATCTTCATGGCTCCACTTATCCTGGATATCCGCCCTTGCTGTTGAATTCTGCATTGAATTCCGCTTCCGCAGTTATAGAAATTCTAAGACCAAAGCAGGCGTAACAAGCTGCGTCGACGCTTTACACATTCCAACTTTACAGATTAAATCAGTAGGTACTCACTAGTATTCCTCATGGTATCTTCTAGAAGCAACAACCATTGTTCCACGTTGGAGGACGGGTAGAACTTGTATTTGAGCTCTACTATTTCGCCTTCGCTCGAGTGCATTTGAGTAATCTTCAGGTCTGGTTCGAAAGTCACCTGTAAAAGTTTAGTCTGTTTTTAATCCGTGTTCGTATAATGTTATGAATGGAGAGACTAGAAAAATAAGACAGGTGCCCGATGAGAAGCAAAGAACCTGATTATAAAAAGATTCTTTTCCAATGAATTTTGACCTTTTTGATGTGGCAGCCATCTTGGATTTGAAATTTATCATAGTGTTTAGTATTCCACAAGTCAAGGTCTTTCATTTGATTCCCATATTCACCGCCATCATGAATCAATAATAACAAAACTGAAAATTTGAAATCCCGTATTGAAATCGGTCTATCCGTTTTAGAGCTACGGTACCACAGACATACATACGTACAGACAGACATCGACGTAAAACTTATAAAACCCCTATTTTTGGTCAGGGGTTAAAAGGTTCGTACTCCCCTCTCATTTTCTTTTTCTTCTCCTAATCCAAGATACGTGAATAAAAAGATCCCAAAGCAGTAGCAGTACCTTAGCAATATTCTCGAAGCACTTTCTCAGATGCGGCTGCACGGCGCGCGGGTTGCGCGACTGACTCAGGATCTCTAGCAGTTCATCATCACTGAGGAAGAAGAACCTCGGGAACCGTAGCCTCTTCAGCTCCATGTAGTCGTTGAGGCCGCGCGACACCACCGACAGAAGGTGCCGTGCTTCCACCAGGCTGTCTAGGAGGCGGCTGTCCGGGCAGATTATCATTATCTGGAAATAAACACTCCATAAAGTTTTATAAGCCTCTTTTATGGCTAGAGGTTGGTGAATTATGCATCAGGTGTAGGATAATACTTTTAATATAAAAGTGACATCGTTTCATGGTTGATGTTCCAAAGAATCGAAGGATGAGGTTTGACTCTACTCTTATTATTAGAACGTTTAGGGTTTGGAACGCGTTGTCTGAGTAGGTTTTTGGCGATAGTTACGGTACAAGTTTGCATTGAGACCGCGACAGGAGACCGAGACCGGAGACCGCGACAGTCACTTGACTCTATGGAATTGTATGGGCGCCAGTTCGCGCCGAGACCGCGACAGGAGACCGAGACACGTGTCGCGAGACATGTGTCGCGGTCTCGGCGTAAACTGGCGCCCATACAATTCCATAGTGTCAAGTGCCTGTCGCGGTCTCAGGTCGCGGTCTCGTGTCGCGGTCTCCGGGCAACCGCTACCTTTAGAATCTTCAACTTTAATAGTAAGATCTCGACACTCGTCGATTTGAACTGATTCACTCACTCAGCAACTTAAACGGAAATAATACTGTACCTTAGGGCACGCTTGGGCCGAGCTCATGATACGCCTCCAGATCCTCTCCATGGTGCCGTATTTCTTGGCCTCTATCGGCAGCTGCCGCGATATGTCTTCTGATGTGAAGATCGGCTCCAGATACATCCATTCTCTAAAATTTTACTTTGGATGACTTTCATTGCCCAGTATGTAGGTACAAAATATCGGTCTACATCTGCAGCTTGCACGGCTACTGAACACCAGGAATTTCATTGTCAACTCACAAAATGATCGTGTATAAAAAAGTGTATAGATTTAAACTAGAGCAGGATTTACACCTGCAGTTGAAACTTACCTGATGATAGGCTTTCTCGTTAGCAATGAGAAAAAGTTAGAAAATTTACAACTACAGTATAAAACGCTTGTAGTTGCGTTAGATATCCGATACACTTCGGAGTGTGCAACTGATCTGCACGATCTGATTTTTCCTATTTTCTATTGGAGTGGTAGTAGCTCGAAAAAGTGACATTGTTTCATGGTTAACGGTCCAAAGACTAGAACCAAGAAGCTTAACGATAAGAACACCTAGGCTGTGGCATGGGTGCCTGGGTAGGCTATTTCCGAAATAATCTTTTATGTCTTCAAATCGAGAGTGACTCGAGTTTTTGTAGGAAAGCACGCTACATCGTAAACCGCATCGTCGGAGTCAAATTCCACCACGCGCACCACTGTCTTTTCGAAGTCATGTGCCTAATGCCGCTAACTTAAAAATGGCGAAAGAAAACATCTTGAGGAAACCGACATGTACCTAGAGTCTTTCGAGATCATGTATCACCCAACCCGCACTTGGCCAGCGTGGCGGAGTATGGCCTTGGCTTGCGAGAGAAGGCCCCGAGTCCCAGCTGTGGGAACATTTAGTGAGATGCTATGCTTGTGCTTTTTGCTACCATGTAGTACATACTTCTGGCACTCGATCCACTCGTCGAGAACCTTCTGCGTGAGGCGCAGTTTCTCGTCCCACTCCGTGATTCGTAGCTCGAACGCGGCCTTGAACGGGCTGAAGCCGAGCTGCTGAGTAGCGAGCAAATGTTCGTCCAACAGTTGCAACGTTTCGTCTGGTATCTTCATAATGAACGTACCTAATCAAAACCATTTATCAGTAATATATTTTACAAGGATATTCCAGTGGCCGTTGAGACTATGGGTATATGGGAAGTCGATGCCAAAGGTTTAGTCCGCCGACGTCGTTTACGAAACCAAGGTGTTGACTCCCGCTGACTCCCGCTTCTGAGGCAGAGCAGGGAAGGAACGCAGCCAGCGTTTTGGGCACGTTTGCACCAGGAACGATTCAGAACGGGTTATTTTAATTTATTCAGGTGTGCTTAGTGTAAGTAGTTAGTTAGGTAGGTTTGTAGTGTAGTTCTCTGCGTATTTTAGTTTTGTTAATAAAGGCTGCCCAGATTAAAAAAATAATACGACATCGTGCGTGACGTATATTATGCTATGATTAAATTGAAGAATCATTTTTACAAGTCAAAAGTATAAATAATTTATATTTAGTAGGTAATGGTAGAGCTTTTTGCAGAGTCCGCCTGGGGAAGTACCACACCTTTACCAGTTATTCTTTCTTATTTTGGGGTCAGATGGTGTTCTGTGTGAATTGTCTATCAATTTTTTTTACTTTTACTTATGGAATCACTATAGCACAATCGTTGTTAAATAATAATAACTGTTCAGGGAGCTGTAGTCTATTATCAAGAACCGGTGACAATTCAATACTTTTCATTTTATTTTATTTTAACTATTTATTGTATTGTCACTAGTGTAAGGTAGAACACTGACCGGTAGTCTTGTAAGGGGTGACCTCCATGGGCCTGGCGGTCCAGTCGGCGGCCATCCGGTCGAGCGCTTGCTCGATGACGTACTCCTTCGATGCCAGCTCCCCGATGTCGGAGATGAGGTGCGCGTGCGCAGCTATGCCTTGCTTCAGGCACATCGAGAACGTCTGCTTGTCGTTCATCGTGACAGTTATACCTACGACACGACAGCACATGTAATAGAAAACATTACTGTGTTCAGGTTTGCAGGGCAATGTTTCCAGAGAAGTTACTTGGGCTAAGAGATAAAACACCTTATATCTCCGGTTGACGAGCGCAGTGCGGTGCTAGGTAATGATTTGGACTCTTCGCATTCCTTTGCGTGTCACAGTGTTGTTATGGGCAGGGTTGTTGGTTACCATCAGGCACATGTCCTGCTCTTCTTGTCACGCTATGATATAAAAAAAAACTATTTTTTCATCTGTGGCACTGCGGTCATCAGCTGTCAGTTGTAATGTCACCTGCAGTGACAGTCTGCAGTCCATCTCGGACTTATACCTTATTAAGTATGTCTTATTAATATCAAAAATGCTCAAGTTTGGATACTTAGATATTTGTAGGTCTATTGCTCAATCACATCTTATAAGTACAATAATATATACACTTACAGGCACAATTAACCACCCACCTTGTATTTCCCCTAGTTTGTAGAAATCGTTAATTATAAAACGGATTCTATGATAGTTTTGTGTAGAAAAGATCGAAGTGATGAAAAAAATAAGTGGGCTGTTAATTGTGTCTACGAGTATAATTAGGTATATACCTAATACAAAATTTAAAAAACAAATGATAAAAGTCACCCGCTTTTTCCATAAATTCGTTCCAGTGGCGCTCCTTCATGCCGGGATTGCGGACGGCTTGTATAATCGGTATGAGAGGCCTGAACTCGTCAATGTAGTCCTGTTTCAAACAAGTTTAAGGCCATTATGTTACATAGTCTCAGATACATCTTTTGCAATGCCTTCGGAATAACAAGTCCGCTCATGCGCGGTCCGAGGGGGGGGGGTCACAGGGGACATGACCCCCCCCAAAATCGTATACGTTCAACTAAAAATCTAAAATATCAAGTCAAGTATTAAGTATTTAGTACTCCATTTATTGTATTCCTACTAGTGACCCCCCCCCAAAACCTGAGACTGCGTACTGGTGACCCCCTCCAAAATTCGAGGCTGGGACCGCGCCTGAGTCCGCTGACATCAAATAATAATGGAGACAAATAGGTATAGTATCATACAAGCTTTGCTTAGAAAGGGGTGTTGTGTGTGAATTGTTTACCAATATTTATTTATTACTAGCTTGTACCCTGCCACGCTTCGCTGTGACACATTGTGATGTAAAAATTAGATAAAAACAATCCTTGATGCGGATTATATATCATTGTAAAATTTCAGCTCGATCGGTGCAGAACTTTTGAGTTTTTGAAGCGTACACAAGCCAACATAACATTTTTATATATTCAGATAAAGATTATCTAGATTTATCTAGATTATTATAGATAGAGCTCTATATAATATCAGCTACAAATCGGCAGATGCTAAATCTTCCCCACTAGAGTCGTGAGATGGCACACCGATCAACCGATCCTTAATTTTCCCTAATGCCCGAGCTACATGAGGGTAGTTTTTCAAGCTAGGACATCAAGTTAGTAAGCTAGTGCTTTTATGGTAGTAGCTTCTTGTAGACAAAACTAGTGTTGCGTAGCGTTGTCTACACGAAGCTAACACTAATTTGCTATCCTAGCTAGAAAACTAGCCCCGTGTAGCTCGGCCATAATGGCGGCAGCCCAAGCCAAGATCGTGAATCTGAAGTGCCCCCTACGCCTAGGGTTGTCATCTGTAAAGTTTGGGAACCAGGACAAGATTCGTAAAAACTCCGGATTTTTCAGATTATAGAGCCCCAAACCCGGACATGTCAACATTTTTTTACACATAGTTATGTGTAAAAAATGTTATTATCTCTTCTTACATTGAGATGAAGATGAAATCCGCCCCGGACGCTGCCCGGACGCCGTCCAAACTAGCACAAATCCGGGGAAACCCGGACGGATGGCAACCTTACTACGCCAATCGTCGTACGCACGGAGCTAATACAAAGAGGAGCTGCCCTAAGCAACTGTGCACTGTGATTTTCAACTAGGTCCTGACGTCATCATGGGGGGCGGGGCCTAAGGCCTAAGTTAGTATGCTATCAGCGTTCGTCAGGTGCACATGTGAGGAGACTCGTATTAAGGCCGTCGCAGACGTAGCTATAATAAATATATATTTTCATATTTTCGTGACGTCAGCAAACCGTAATCTATTCATATTATGGCATATTAACATAGCAAGACATATTTTGAGTGTACACCATGTTTCAACACTGTCTGCGCGCACGTCACGAGTCTTTTGATAGTTTTAACCCCCGACGCAATAAGGACGGGGTGTTATAAGTTTGACATAACTGTACGTACTACGATGCTACGTGTTTGTAGCATCGTAGCTCTCAAACGAATAAACCAATTTTGTTTTTTGTGTTAGGTACACACCAACCGATTTTGTTTTGTTTTTGGGTTGGGTAAACTTGATGGGGTAATGTCGTTAAATTACCAAGTTCATATGGCCATCTTCCAGTTTCATTATCAGGCTCTGATTACCATCAAGCACCAAAGTACTTGTCAAGGCGAATAAAACGAGCTCAATCTCGATGGTGTTATGTCGTTTAGTTACAAGATTCCTATGGTTATTTTCCAGCTTCATCATCAGACCATGGCTTCCATTTAGCACCAAGACAACTAAAACGATCCATGATTTGATGGGGTTTCATTACAGAGTTCCTATGACCCACTTCCAGATCCATCATCAGACCTTAACAATGATGAACAATGGTGAAACACGCTGTACATTCAAAATATGTCTTGCTATACCATAATTTATATGAATATGCCTTAATATATATTACGGTAGGTATATTTTGGTGACGTAACAAAAATATATATTATAGCTGCGTGTGTGGACACTCGAGGATTTGTATAGAAAATATACGGAAATATGTCCAGCTATGAAACATGAAAATACATATTATAGCTACGTCTGCGACGGCCTTTATAAGTACGTCCTATCTCATTAAAACTTTTGACATCTAGTGTAAGATAGCTGAACTATGTGGTAACATCAACATCAACCTAAGCTAGTAGTTTTGGTATTAGCCGATAGATGGAATATTGAGAAGTGGGCGGGGCTTAATACCCCCTCAGTGCTCCCTCATCCCGCAAACTATCACGCGTCATTTCATATGGAAAAATTACTACACCTCCTCTTTGCATTCGCACCGTGGTCGTACGTACGAGATGTAGTACTCGTTACACATCAGTACACCATCTGACCCCAAACTAAGCAAAGCCTGTACTATGGCGGCCAGATAGCTGATATAATACTTATATAGTTTTAAATACATACTTATTATATAATAGAAACACCCAGACACAAAACAAACATTTGAATTCATCACACAAAGATTTGCACTGGGTGGGGATCAAACTCACGACCCTTGGCTTTGCAGGCAGAGTTACTACCCACTAAGCCACGAGGCCAGTCAATGTGACAAGAATACGTCAAGCTCTAAAAATTGATATAGATACGTCCCTTGACAAAAACAAAAAGCGATGTCTAACATAACTCAACCCTCAACTCAACCCAATGCAGGTCTTGCCCGCCACCAAAAGACGCCACTTTTCACTGTCTTCTTTTTAGAGTGACGGAAGGAGCAACATATGGATCTGATGTAGAATAACATGCCAGAATTTTTCAATTATTACATAACCATGCCATTTAATAGCACAGTAACATAAAATGGTCCGCTAATGCGGTATATAAAAATACTACACGAGTTCTAGTGCAGTTCAAGTTTGTCATAACGATACAGGAAAACATAGCAAAGAAACCGCAATGTTCCAAAAAATTATCTTTCGAGAACATGCGTCATCTGTCAACTGGCATTTGACCATCGTAGTGAAATATGGCGTTGACTTTGTCCTTGTGAAAATATATATAATACGGCTTCGAGTCTCAGCCATGGGTTCATAAAATGGACCATTTCTGCTTATGTACAGTACTCGTATAATGCCAGAGCGACACTAGGCTACTTTTTCTAAGCTAGTATAGCAAGCTAGTACTTTTAGCATTGTGTAGACAACACTACGCAACGCCAGTTTTGTTTACACGAAGCTAAAAGTAGGTACTAGCTTGCTAGCTTACTAACACTAGCTTGAAAAACTAGCCTCGTGTGGCTCGGGCATGATAGTAACACACGATTCTCACCCGTATAGTGATGGCGACAGATTGCACTTTGGGCATGTCCGAGAAGGTCCGCACACACTTGACTATCGTCTTGTAGTATTCGTTGACGAGCGGCTCGATGGAGTCCGCATCCACGTACATCAGTGGATTGTCGAACCATACCTCGCGAGCTTTCAGGAAATCTGAACACACACACAAAATACCTATTCTATAAATATATGTTACACACAAAATTTTGACCAATTCATTGAGTTGAGAAAAAAGAGAGAACAAGAACAAAATTAAATTTTTTTACTAACCCCCGACTACCTCGGATTTCTTATCTGTACAACATTCTACTAGTCAAGCCCTTTCATTTGATACCCATATTTATATTAAGGGAGTTGTGAAAAAAGAAATGTATTTCGCCATTTTGTGGAAGCGGCCATCTTGGATTTGAAATTTGTCATAGTGTAATGTATTTTACTAGTCAAGATCTTTCGTTTGATACCCATATTGAGGTAGTAGTGAAAAAATAATAATTACCATTTTGTGGTGGCGGCCATCTTGCATTTGATTTTTTTATAATGTGTAGTATTTTACTAATCAAGCCCTTTCATTTGATACCCATATTGAGGTAGGTTATTAAGATATATTTTATCCGCCATTTTGTGGAGGCGGCAATCTTGAATCGACATTAACCAAACATATCAAAGAATATCTGCACAAATATTAACTTTCTGATAAAAAAACCGCATTGAAATCCGTTTGAGCTCTACGGTGCCATAGACAGACACACACACAGACAGACAGACATCGACGTCAAACTTATAACATCCTTTGTTTTGGTCGGGGTTAATAAATAACATTAATTAATTGAGGAATGTGACGCAAATCACACCGAAAAAATAACGCCATCATTTATCGGATTATGCCACTCTCTCATCTTGAGTGACTTCAGTCAGCAGTAGATTCATGAAGCGGGCTGCTTATGCTCTATACTGTGACTTCGCCCTACTCCGCAAAATCTAGTCGTATTTCAAATTGTATCTCAATTTGTTTATCCACTGACCAGACGCCGTAACCCACAGGTTCCTATACGGTTCGAACTCCTTGACCAATCTGTTGAGATCGGTAAAGGGTGTGACCGGGACTCCAAACAGCTTCTGCCTCTGGTTGAGGACGCGGCCCCAATCCTGGGAGTCTTTCATGCCTTTCCACGCTTTCTTGATGTCGTTTGCTATTTCGTGCACCTAAACACACAAGTAAGATAATTATTATAGGTACACATGTTTGACAACGCAACATAGTAAACCGTCAAATTATAATCTAACTAATCACATACTTTCTATTTTAAACTAATCTACCGTGAGATTTAAGGTCTGCGCCCGCTTACACAACTCCGCTCCCACCCGACAAATAAAATACGCTCATACATATATGGGTTTTATGTCATGCCAGTTAAAGATATAGATTACATTGGCAACATAAATGACCGAACTTCTGTCAGCGGGCAGTCTGACTAACCTAACGTGCATGGCATAAAACCCATATTTCATTGTATTGTATATTTTATCGTATAAGTCGGCGCAGATTTTCTCTCGTTTCATTGTAAACTGGCGGTGTTCCGCTCAAGCACGGTGGTTGCAATTTTATGATGGCATAAATATACATCTACAAAACAATACAATACAATGCGATTGCAATATGTTTTTATAATGTAACTGACGAACTAATTCGTTTTTTTAATTGTATCGCCGAATAGGTTACCTTGTTGAAGTCGTTTTGCAGCGTGAGCGCCATACATTGCGCGCTGTACAAGTCTATCTTATCGAATAACGCCTGTTCGTCCTGCATGTGAAGCTTCCAAAACTTCTCCTGTTCTTCTACCAGATAATCTGTAGTTGCTTCCGCCTAAACAATGATAGATCATTTTTTGGAGTTATTGTCACTATTCATTAACTACAATAATGAGTAACGAGTAATTGATTTAAATTACCTTATTTGATTAATAAAACAGATGCTTTTAGGAATCATATGGGTATGGTCGTATTTTTAAAGGTAGTCGTAATAAGCTTTACTAAAAAAAAAAAAAAACTTAATCACGAAAAATCCATTAATTCATTTAAGCCCCGTAGGTACCACATAAACATTGTGTTCAAAGCGCGAAAGCTTAAAAACAATATAAGCTTTAATTACTTGTTAATCAAAAAAACATGAACTTAAAAATGCATATCTTCCAGATCTATAATCAGACCCTGGTGACTCTTTAGTAGGTACCAAAGTACTTGTCAACACGAATCATACGAGCTCAAACTTGATGGAGTTGTGTCGTTTAATTACCGAGTTCGCATGACCATCTTCTAGTTCCATCATCAGATCACTGCACTACCATATTAATGCATTGTCATCTAACTTACATAGGTGTATCAAATTTCAGCTCAATGGGTAACCGAGAAGTTGTTTAATTTTAACTTATAAAATTTGATTAGAGACAGACATCGGACAGGTGAAGCAAAACAAAAGCTTGTAAAAAAAAGGTCGTAATAAGGTCGTCAAAAAACAACTCGGTTTCAGATAACCTCTAGGTACTCCCCACAGAACCTTTAAACTAGCACGGAGGACGCAAGGCCCTAGTATCACGGATTTATTGTCAAATAGGACCTATTGGCGTGTTTGACATATATTTTCGAAAATATTTACCTGTTTAGTAATCTGTAATGGCCATCCGATCGCCTCCCAAAGTGCTCTGAAATCGTCATTCTCCAGTGCCATAAAGAACGCTTCCAAAACTTCATAGTCCTACAATGTGTAAAAATAACTTAATAAATAATGGAAATATGCATAAACGTGATCACACACTCGTTCGCTCTTTCTTTTATTAAAGCACACACATATAACAAGCATAGATATGTTCTTGTGTGGAGTGCTGTGTGTACTTTTTTGATGGGTCGGCTGAATACCAGTTGGAGGCTCTGGAAACGCTCGAGAGAACAGAGAAGAGCCAAACGACTCATAGACAACGACACGCCTGTTCGAAAAATGCTTCAAATGTCTTGAACATAGCCGCAAAATTACTAGCACATCGGATATTTTTATCGGATATATTTCGGAGAGTGTCCCACTGATATGCATGCCCTTGCATCCACTTTGCCTTCTTTCTCTTGGACAGCTCGTAGCTCGAAAAAGTGACATCGCTTGATGGTTGACGTTCCAAAGACTTGCACAAGTATATTTGAGTCTAGTTTTGTTTTAAGAATTTCTAGGTTATGGAGTGAGTGGTCCGAGTGTGTTCTTTACAACATAAACTGCACGTTCAGTGAGAAGCCAACTATTAAAACACAGCAACTACCGCAAACAGCAGAGCCCAAAGCGAATTGTTACCCAACTTTCTAAAAAAAGTACATATGGGTTTAATGTAAAATCTAATTTAATAACGAAACCACTCACAGTGTGCACTTTTCTCATAATATCGAACTGTTGACCAAGCGAAAAAGGTATCGATTCCATCCATTCTCTGAAAAAATTACAACACACTACAAAATTTCTCTATTTAGATATTCTCTAAATGCTAGATATGATATGAACAAAATTAAAAAAAAAATTATGTACCCCCGACTACCTCGGATTTGTAATCTGTTAGTTCAACATTCTACTAGTTACGCCCTTTCATTTAATACCCATTATGAGGATATAGTGAAGAAAGTACCGTATTCGCAATTTTGTGGTGGCGGCCATCTTGGATTTGAAATTTGTTATAGTGTATAGCTTTTTTCTAGTCAAGCCCTTTCATTTGATATTGTTATTGATGTAGGCTGTGAAGAAATATTTTGTCCTCCATTTTGTGGGGGCGGCCATCTTGAATCGATATTAACCACACGTACTAAGAACCACCGCTCAAAAATTAACCTTTAAAATATAAAAACCGCAACGAAATCGATCCATCCGTTCATCGTCTACGGTGCCGCAGACAGACACACAGTCAGACATACAGACATCGACGTCAACCTTATAACACCCTGTTTTGGTCGGGGGTTAAAAAATTCCTACTATCTAGGGTATCTTCTCCCTGATCATGTGTGCAATTAAAATTAAAATTTAATAATTAAAAATTAAAATAAAGATCACCTTATTTCAAATACATGTTCAATAGTATTAGGTTTCTCGCCCAGTTTCCTCATAATGTTCTTGTATGTCTGTATGACGTCTTCCACTATCAGATGGACCTCTTCTGCCCACATCGTCAGCAGCGCTTTTATTATCTCCGAGCGTTTGGTCACAAGGGTTTGCTGACGGAAACAACAAGATTGTATTTAAGATTTTGCTGTAGAACCCTCTCGACTGATGAGAGGGTTCTTAGATTACGTTTGATGAAAATCGGTTCAGCCGTTTCAAATTTGTCAGCTCTTTAGTCACTAGCTACACAGTCACACTATTTAGCTACGGAAAGTTTTTTTTTAGTAAAGAGTGACGAGACGAGCATTACATGTGCCTGATGGTAAGCAACACGCCTGCCACATAACAGCATAGTGATACGCAGCTATTGGAACATGAAGAGTCCAAAATTCCAAATCATTACCTAGCACTGCACTGCGCCCATCACCCAGAGATCTAAGATTTTACATCTCTAAGCCCTGTAATTTCTATGGAAACATTGCCTTTCAAACCGGAACACAGTAATATTTTCACATTAGACACAAAACGCGTATTTGCTTTACTTGGAAATGTTGCTTTGAAGTTGGGAGTTCTTTAGATTTTTGTTTCAATTTTATGTATCGTACAATTGAACATATCGTCAGATTAACAATCTAACGAAGTTAGATTATGAACTTACCTGACCTACCGTGAGATTATAATCTCATGCATTATGCCCGAGCTATACGAGGCTTGGTTTTCAAGTTACGACAGCAGGGCCGGACCGTGAGCTTAGGGGCTCTTGGCTAATGCTACTTAGGAGCTTATCTTTTTCGCATTATCGTCTATTTTCGAGTTTGAGTTGACTTAGCTGGGGACCCCTAGAATCTGCGGGGCCCTGGGCTGAAGCTCAAAAAGCCATATGGTAGATCCGGTCCTGTAAGCTAGCAAGCCAGTGCTTCTAGCTTCGTGTAGACAAAACTACCTACCTGATGGTACCTTCTTGAACTTGATGATATCTGAAATGATGATGATTAGCGAATACCTTCAGCGTGTCCACATTGATGGAGAAGGGGCCAATGCTGATGTACTGCGGCAGTCGCCAGATAAGGTCCTGTTTCGCATCGTAATGCATTTGGACCTCATCACGGACCTCAGAAGCACAATGCTTCTCTTGACGAAATTGTCTATAATTAAAAAAATAATTTAATGTATTGCGTATACGAGTATATCGCAAAATCGGTTGAATTTTCTAATAAAAACGGAAAACAGGTTTTTTTTTAATCAACCCCCGACTACCTCAGATTTGTTATCTGTACAACATTCTACTAGTCAAGCCCTTTCATTTGATACCAGTATTAAGGGAGTTATGAAAAAATAAATGTATTTCACCATTTTCTGGTAGCGGCCATGTTGGATTTGAAGGTTGTCATAGTGCAAAGTATTTTACTAGTTAAGCCCTTTCGTTTGAGACCCATATTGAGGTAGTAGTGAAAAAAATAATGTAATTCGCCATTTTGTGGTGGCGGTCATCTTGGATTTGAAATTTGTTTTAGCGTACAGTATTCTACTAGTCAAGCCCTTTCATTTGATCTCCATATTGAGGTAGGTTGTGAAGAAATATTTTGTTCGCTATTTTGTGGTGGCGGCCATCTTGAATCGATATTAACCAAACATAGCTAAGAACATCCGCACAGATATTAACTTTCAAATAAAAAACCGCATCAAAATCGGCCCATCCGTTTGAGCTCTACGGTGCCACAGACAGACACACACACATAGACCGACATCGACGTCAAACTTATAACACACCTTTTTTTGGTCGGGGGTTAAAAGACTAAGCTTGGCAGAAGCCACGGTTTCTATTGGGGCGACATAAAATTAACTAATACCAGCCTGCAATTTTACCCACGTAATTCCAGTTCCCGTGATTTCTTGTAATATAATAATTTTAACAAAAAAGAACCGACTTTCAACGGAAAAACTTATAAAGTAAAAAAGTTTTCCTCGATCTAGGATGTCATCATCAGATCTTGGTTTCCTTATCATGGTACCACCCTTGGAATATCTTCTTTACAACAAAAAAATAATCATCAAAATCGGTTCATAAACGACGAAGTTATCCGCGAACACACATAAAAAAAAAACATACATACGGTCGAATTGAGAAACCTCCTTTTTTTGAAGTCGGTTAAAAAGTGCTAGGTCATGTGTCATGTGTCATTCACAGACCCGAGGGTCTAACCTCTAACTAAAACTGTCTGAGCTTTCACATTGCTCTATCTTTTCTTTTCGCTTGAAATGATAGAGACAGCAACACCAAAGCTGATTTAGTCAGGCGGTAGAGTGGCCGCTCTGGACCAGCGTGGTGGAGTATGACCTTGATTCTGTCCTTTCGAGAAGAAGTCCTGAAGCCCAGTAGTGGAAACATTGGGCTGCATAAGTATTATGCAATATGTGGCATTCCTGTGTTCCAAATTATCTCTTTCATTTTCAACTCGATCCTTTCAGCCGTTCTGAAGTGATTGAGCAACAAACATTTAACTAGGTATAGTAAGATAAAGATTTTTAGATCGATGTTGAAATTCTCATATACGGAGAGGCGACATTAGCGAAGAAAAGTCTTACTCGACGTATTCTTCAATTTTAAGTACATAAACTTCTTTGTAGCACTCGTACTGGCGACAGTAGGCCTGGAGGGGGATGATGGAGCGCCGGTATGCCTTCAGGAGTCGCTCGCGGTAGTCCACCACCTCGGGCTCCATTAGACCTTCAATAATCACAGCCTTATTTGAATTAATTAATATTGATATTTCACAAAAAAACACAACCAACTTCAACTCAAAAATTAAATTCACGCAGTTCACTAATTCTAACAGAATTAACAAAAAAAACTAGCTAAAGAACAATAATTTGTTTACTCGCGTGTGACGTCACGCACGTCACGTGATCAGCGCCCTTATAGGAACAGCGTTTTTGGCAGTTTTTTGAAGTTTAAACATATTTTTTTAATGTTAAGACATTAGATCTCCCAGAAATATTCATGTATGTAGTTTGCATATCATATAATAGAGAATAGCTTAAACCGCTTTCCAAATTTAGTCAAATACCGTATTTTCAGTATACTCATGCGTAAATAGATTTCAGTGACCATTTGATTCCAAAATCCGAAGTTTTTTTCACCAGACTATCAATCGTTTTTGCAGGTAGTGTTCAGTAATCATAGTTAATGAAGCTGTTAAAATTTTGCAAATGTAAAAAACTAGTGGTGTAGAAAGCTGGAAGTTTTTTTTTAAATAAGAAGCAATGAGGCGAGTAAGACATAATATGTCTGATGGCAAGTATAAAGTTGCTGGACTAATTCACAGGCGATGGACGTACCGATGGACGTGAGGTACAGCTCCTTGTCGAAGACGAGCCCGGTCATGATCTGCGGGTGCACTTGCTTTATGAAGTGGCAGCGGTACAGCATCTCGCGAAACAGACGCTGAATCACCACCTGAAAGTCATGACAAAACCATAAATAATAAGTTCAGTCTTGGACTAACTTACTGTCTCTGAGAGAATTGAGGGAAGGAATACTTTTCGAAGTGAAAACATCGCACCGCCCACAATTTTTTCGTAAACTGTACCTAAGTGAAGCTAACTCGTCACACTCTGAAGTAAAACGCTCGATCGACAAGTAGGTACAATCAGCAGTATCGAACACATTCAGAGTTCGCCGATTGGGCCTGTGGACCCATTTTTGACCAAGAACTCAAGGATCGATTTTCACCCGCGACCGCCGCGGTTGCGAATGTAGAATATGAACTTCTGTAGAATGCAGAAACGAGTAAAAAATGTTTAAAAAAAATGGCCATCATAGGAACTGCCGATAGAAGTGAAAACTTAAAACTCAGAATTTGGTAGCTTACTTTGCAAACTACGTACGTGAAACCGGAGAGAGAGCGTGCCCATGAGGATGGCCATTCTCATACATTTCTGGACACATTGCTAGATAGCCAATGGCAAATGCTGACAGATTTCTAGATGACCAATGGCCATGGTCCCGAGTTTAACCGAAGATTTCTTATCAGTCCCGAGCGTGACGCTAGAATTCAATTCAAAGCCCACGAAAAATCCGTCTGTGGCGCGCTAAAAAATTGAAAAATAAATATTGGTGGACAATTCACAAACAACACCACCTGACCCCAAACTAAGCAAAGCTTGTACTATGGCGGCCAGATAGCTGATATAATACTTATATAGTTTTTAAATACATACTTATTATAAATAGAAACGTCCAGACACAGTGCAAACATTTGAATTCATCACAAAAATATTTGCACTGGGTGGGGAATCGAACCCACGACCCTCGGCTTCGCAGGCAGAGCTACTACCCACTAAGCTACGAGGCCAGTCATAGTCAAAGAAGTTTTCATTTCAAAAACAAAGCACAACTCACGACGCATTTTGCTCCCGTTGCATCGGCGGGCTTTTATAGTCAAAACGCGTGGGCCGCGGTCACCCGCAATAATAAACAACCGCGAAAATAAGTGAGTTCTTAGACTTTGTTGTTTAAATGGGTATCGCAGGAGACAGTCTAGTCTAAAAGAAGTGTAACCTCAAACTGCGCCGGCGCCGTGGTATAGTACGGTCCGTCGTGGGACATCATGAGGTGGAAGTAGAAGAGGGTGACGGTGGGGGAGCGGAAGGGCGAGTTGATGAGGTCGGAGGAGTCCCACTCGTAGTCGTCGGAGCACCAGTACGTGCACAGGCAGGGCGTCTCGCACATGCTCACGAAGGTCAACATTGACATCTCTATGCAGTAGCGCAGCGCATACTGAAACACAGCATCTTATTAATATGTTTATATAATACGGGGCTTAATCACGAATAATTCATTGTTTAAATACCTCGACGTTTCGGCAGCGTTACAACCGCCGTGGTCACGAGAAGACTCAAGAAATCGCGGGTCGTCTCATTGCGAAATGAATCTCGATCTACCCTCATTTGGTCTTAAAAAAATCGCTGGGTTACCAACACGACACTAACCGTATCACCAGGCTTCTCCGAACTCACTCCGCGATGAGAATATCCCGAGAAGATGATGATAGGAGAAGCTCAACCGCCCGATCCGCTCAACGTTACGACGTGGTTGAGCCACAAACATCCAAACATTGATATTTATAATATATTACTAGCAGCACCCCACGCTTTCACCCGCGTAGTTAACGTTCCCTTTATTTTACTTTATCTGAACGATGTAATTGTAGATGTTCCAAAATATATGAAGGTTTACTCGAGTGTCTGAGTCTAATTTTAAAGTGAAATTTGGACATTTAAAAAAAAAAATTGCTGTAGCAGTCGTTTCAATGACATTAAACAAATATGGCGGCCTACTGACAGACAGACTTACTGTAATACAGCTTACCTGCATACGGAATCGTACAAGTTGCATGAACCGGCACAGCTTGCTTACTCCATAAAACTTCCAATTCTTCTCGTAGATATTGAACCACCTAAAACGCACATTTATTTGCGTTAAAAACTTTATTATTCGAGTCTAGTTGCAAAACTAATATTTGCTAAAATTACCTTATACTCTAGTTAGTTTTTTTTATATAATCTCCTTATATTCTAGTTTTTTATGTCACTATTAGTTTTCGTTTGACCGTTTAGTGCCACACAGTTTGGCACACGAAGAGTCGAAATCACTGTCCTTTGCTCTGTGGTTTCGCGGGATGTAATTGCCTCTCAAACCATAAAACAAGAAGTAATGTGTTTTTTTAAATAAAGAGTGACGAGACGAGCAGGACATGTGCCTGATGGTAAGCAATATGCCTGCGACATTACAGCACAGTGACTCGCGGCTATTCGAACATGACGAGTCCAAATCATTACCTAGCACTCCACTGCGCTCGTCACTCAGAGATCTAAGATGTTATACCTCTAAGCCCTGTAATTGCTCTGGAGAGATTGCCCTTCAAACCGGAACACAGTAATGTTTGCACATTACTGCTTGGCGGTAGAATAACTGGCAAAGGTGTGGTACTTCCCCAGGCGGACTCTGCCAAGACTCCTACCACTACAATGTATGTTTGTACATACCTGTTTGGCAGTGTTCTCCTGGCACAGGTACTTATCCAGGCGGTCTTATGCTTGTACAATTTGAAATATATACTTGTGATACATAATTACATACCCTTATACCTACTTCTGTATCCCTTATTTCACAATGTATGATGTATGTATGATTTCAGTTAAGGGAGATGCAACCCCGCTGCCTCAAACAGTCCTCCAAATGAACAGCTGTGAAAGGCACTGGATTTCAAAACACAGGATTTCCCCTAGAGTGGAATCCAGGGCTCAATTAAACCAAGTATTTATACTGCATAATTTTAACCACATTATTTTTGTAACTACTATATTTTTTGCCTTCAAATAAACTTTTTTTTAAATTTATTTTATTTTGTTTTATACAAACGTCCAGATACAGAAAATTATCCCTATTAATCACACGAACGTATGTCCTGAGTGGGTATCGAACCCTTGACGCCTCAGTAAATGGACTCCCTACTGCGTCAATGGGCTACGTCATAGACTAGTAATTTAATTTAGGTTCATTGTTACCCTTTTCCAACATCCCTGAACGACATCCGGATCGCATGCGCAGTATTGTTCAGCCACGTTATGTTCAAATACTTTAGCATCTGGAAATTAAATCACAAGTATACTTACATACATTGTGTTGTGTGTGAATTGTCCACCAATATTAAAAAAAAAAAAACAAAAAAAAACATAAAATTAAACATTAAAAACTCCCAGCGCAAATCTTTCAAAACTAGGTTATATAGCCTACGTATACTACAGTCTATTCATACAGTCGTTCGACGAAGCCGTCTAGACGGAGTAATCATGCGAGGCGTGCGGGGTGAGACGCGGGAAGCGCGCTCCTGCATTGCCTACATTACAATGTTAGTATTGCAGGAGCGTGGCTCAGGGCTGACGTCTTCCGTATGTTTTAATAGAAATTTTATCAAAAAGCATTTTTGTTTCACATCAAAAAGTGACGAGACGAGCAGGTCATGTGCCTGATGGTTAGCAACATGCCTGCCACATAACAGCACAGTGACACGCAGCTATTGGAACATGTAGAGTCCAAATCATTACCTAGCACTGCACTGCGCTCGTCACCCAGAGATCTAAGATGTTATATCTCTAAGCCCTGTAATTTCTCTGGAAACATTGCCCTTCAAACCGGAATACAGTAATGTTTGCACATTACTGCTTGGCGGTAGAATAACTGGCATAGGTGTGGTACTTCCCCAGGCGGACTCTGCCAAGAGTCCTACCACTACAATAATAATCTTAAATAATAGTAATAAATACAAAAGTAATCTGAGATATGTACATGTGCAGACAGAGAAAAACTGTTCCATATGATATTAAAATAACATCAGAACTCACCATAGACGTGGTATGTTGCTGCACAGAATCAAACTCTGCGAGGCTCACATTCCTCCCGTAGTTGGTCGTGAAGAAAAGCATTCCCTCCACCTACCAACATAATTCTGCAGCTATACAAACATTACAAACGACACCAGCGTAAAGGCTCATTATATCTTAAAGAGTATTTCACGACGTTTTGGTAATTCCATTAGAACACATGTATACAATGTATCTGTTAAACACTGTCAGCATATTTTCCTCTTCTTCTACTTATCCAAAATATGTGTAAAAAATAATAATATATAATTGACAAAGATCACGGACCCGGAGTCTGTGGAGTAGCTAATTTAAATAAAAAAAAAAAAAAAAACTGTCAGCTGAAGGATAAAACCAAATCGGAGGCCAAAAAGGCTTTTAGATTTTTGACTACACTAAATTATAAACAAACATAAGGTTTAATTAGATTTTTCTCATCGTCTTTTGTGTAAATTTTGTATGTGTGTGTATTGTGTATCGGCTTCCGCGATACAGGCCAAGCCTAGTGCGGAAGCTTAAATTAACTATGTTATTGTATGTGTTACTTTAGCGAATAAATGTTATTTTTCTCTTCTTTTCTTTTTTCATATTTGGCTAAATTTAGTCGACTGACTGAATTGGTTGTCTCTAACTTGCTTCTAATCTTGTTTCTGAATTCAGACGAGCAACCTTGCTTCTGAAATCAATCACTAAATTTTGCCAAGTTTGATAAGCCTTTAACACAAGTTAGCGCATGCGTGCGTAGTGCGTCGACTTGTGAATAAATATAGATTTAAAATAGCAATAGTCTTTGACTATTGAACTTTTTTAAATGTTGTGTGTGTTTGAAATATTCATTTTACGTTTAAAAATGATATATGTTAGACGCTATTTTTTTTGTTGTTGTTGTATAGAGAGAAAAGACGAGCAGCACAGTAACACGCAGCAATTATTAATTTTTTTGATTTGAATTTAACCCCTCCACAGATTCTGTGGTCCGTGACCTTTGTAATTTGTTTTCTTTTTAACCGACTTCCAAAAAAAGGAGGAGGTTATCAATTCGACCCCTTTTTTTATGTATGTTACACTCCGCGAGGCATAAGCTGAGCTTTGCATTTGTGTGAGTGTACATGGATAGTGTAGGTGTGACAACCGGCCTTAGGCGCGGCGCCATTCTGTCTCGCCGCACTCCTGCCTGATTGGTGATCACTCACACTAATGCAAAGCTCAGCTTATACCTCGCGGAGTGTACCTGATTTCTCGAGAACCGCTACACCGATTTTAAAATTTCTTTTTTTGTTCGGATGGGTATGCTTCCCGAATGGTCCCATATAAATCTTATCGAAATCGGTCAAGTGGTTTTTGAAATATGATCCAAAAACTGAAAATTTGCGTACAATTTTCTGGATGACGTAGTTGTAGATTTCACAAAAGTTATGAAGCTCGACCCTGTCAGTACAAAATTATGTAAATGCTTTAATAAAAACTTGTTTTTAGCCCCCCGACCAAAAAGGGGTGTTATAAGTGACGTCGATGTCTGTCTGTCTGTCTGCTGTGGCACCGTAGTAGAGCTCAAACGGATGAGCCGATTTCGATGCGGTTTTTTTTATTTCAAGGTAAAGGTAATAATACTCTAGCAAATATTCTTAGCTATGTCTGGTTAATGTCGATTTAAAATGGCCGCCTCCACAAAATGGCGGACAAAATATTTCTTCACAACCTACCTCAATTTGGGTATCAAATGAAAGGGCTTCACTAGTAGAATACTATATACCTACTATAACAAATTTCAAATCCAAAATGGCCGCCACCACAAAATGGCGAATTATATTATATTTTTCGTTACTACCTCAATTTGGGTATCAAACGAAAGGGCTTGAAGTAGAATGTTGTACAGATAACAAATCCAAGGTAGTCGGGGGTTAATCAAAATTTTTAATTTTGTTCTTGTACACTAAAAAGGGTAAAATAAACTATTTTCGTAAGTACAAAAAATTAAACCGACTTCAAAACCACAAATAGGCACTCAAAAGTGAAAAATAAACTAAAATCATTATTATAAGCGCTACTCACTCATCTATTTGAAGTCGGTGCCAGTCAGGTCAAAAAGTTAGTAGATTGATGCTATGTAGACACATGGTAAGTAGGCACAGGTAAGTAGTATCTATCCTATACCTGTTAGATTTGGCTGGCACCGACTTCAAATAGATGAGTGAGTAGCGCTTATAATAATGATTTTAGTTTATTTTTCGCTTTTGAGTGCCTATTTGTGGTTTTGAAGTCGGTTTAATTTTTTGTACGAAAATAGTTTATTTACATGCATCTTGGATTAGGAGAAGAAAAGAAAATAGGGGGAAGTAGGGAACATTTTCATTCTAAATCTAGGCCTATTTTATTTTCTAAATCCCCTCAGCGCCTCCACCACGACTCTATTTCTGTCCTTGACGGCCATCTGCACTCTCTCTCGGATGGTCTTCGGTGTTGCAGCCAACGCTCACCGTACGACCGACCGAGGGCGTCGTCGGTGTCGTCAACGTAGTACGTGAAGTCCCTTGTGTGCCGTAAGATTGCGACGACCGCATGAGGCACTCTCTCATACAGCTTCATGCAGCTATTGGAACATGAAGAGTCCAAATCATCACCTAGCACCGCAGTCATTTTATCTCTTAGCCCAGTCATTTCTCTTGAAACATTGGCCTTCAAAACGGAACACAGTAATGTTAGCCCACCCATACTTGGCAGTAGAATACTGGCAAATGTGTGGGTACTTCCCCAGCCGGACTCAGCAAAGATTCCTACCACTACATGACGAAACGTGTCTCTAAGCAAATATTTTCCTAAGAAGAAGAGTATAGGTAGAATATTACCTTGATACATTCTTCGACTACCAAGTGTATGCACGACACAGACTCAGTAAGAACATACAGAGAGAACCACTGATTGTACTTGAGGCGTGAAGGGAAGTCGTCCATCACACACGGCAGATTTCCTGCAATCGAAACACAACACAAGTTATATTTTATTTTATTCATTTAATTTCGTAAGAGTCAATTCGTATAACATAATTAATTGTCTACAGAGATGGGTGTTTAGAAACATTTTATTGACAAAATTAATTAACCCTAAACTTCAAAACTAGTGTGATAGTTGGTGGCCTGAACTTGGCGAAAAGCTATCTCTTCCAGGCAAGCTTAGGCTGGAAATTAATATGTAGACGAGTTAGAAAACGGTGTGCACAATCAAGTTGTTGAAAATATTTTTTCTGTTGGACTACTCCTAGCTCTTAAATCGGCATCTTTTCATAGTTGACTTTTCAAGGAATGAAGAACGAATGAAGAGGTGTGAATTTACTTCTGTGATAATAACGTCTAGTCTGTGGAATGCTGCAGAAAACTCTACTTTAAGCAACTTAAAGTAGAGTTTTCTCAATACCTACAATAGGATCTTTTCGTCATCAAATCAAGAGTGCATAGGTTTCCTGTAGGTAATTCAACGTAGACTGTGTCTCGCTTAACATCAAGTGAAACGGTGGTAAAATTATAATAGAAAAAAAAGAAGTGTGGCACTCGTGGACTGCTGCGGTAAAGCTATTGCATGTTGCATGCATTTTTATCAACATAAGCAATAGGGATGTTAACAATTTTTCGGAATTGCTTTTATTTTGAAGAGTGACATTTGTTTACCACAAAAAAAAATGCAGAGAAGTATACAATCTAGTCAGTATTCGACAGTTAAGAGCATTTAGTCTGTACAGCTAATACCAATAAGATTCAAAGTCGAATGACCGAGTGCGGAGGACGGCGTTACGGTCTTCCATCCCTCTTTCTTGTGAACATAAGAAAAAGATGCACGATCACTCAAATTCGGTCCCCAGGCCCGCGATTAAAGCTATGCATAGCTTAAAATTAAGACATGTTTGTTTTACGGGACAAACATAAATTATTTGAAAACATGTTCTATCTCGTTTGAAGAAGGTTCATTACCGTGTTCAGGCACTGGCGGTATGTAGTCCTTGGTTGGCGGGCTTATGAAGTTGTAAAGCTCCGGGTATCGTTGTATTGTGTTTATGATCCTCATTTTGCCTTCCATCTTTTTGAACTGCAACTCCACCTTACCAAAACAATAAATAAATTATTAAACATTGGTGGACATTTCACCATCGATATGAATCAATGGATGTGCTTGAGTTTGAAATTGGTATGAATCTGCGTACTGCGTGTAGCGTAAGTGGCTTACACACTAACACACTACTAATCTACTTGACCCCTATAATCGCTAGTGGCGAGATATGTTGTGGTTCTACTTATTTTTGTTGTTGACAACGAATAGTGATAGCTAAAAACGTCCGACGTTCACCGTCGGTCACTTCCTGCAACGGGCTAGAACGGAAAAAGAGCTCACTCTTCCCAATGGTGACATAATTCCGTGCGACTCAAGTTTGGGAGGGCACATCTAGTGGTTTATGTCGATGCATTTCACACACAACACCATCTGACCCCAAACTAAGCAAAACTTGTAGGTACTATGGGAGACAAATAACTGATAACCTATAACCCGTGGTACGTAATTGCCTTTAGCACCTAGGGATCACGTACATAACTATCCAACGGTAAAATATTTTTTGAAATTGGCCCAGTTAACTTAGTAATAAAAGAGAAAAATATGTTTTCCAACAGCATTAGGTGATGATGACGCGAGTCCCATGTTTTTTGTTGACACACAAAGTTATTAACGTATCTAAAAAAATATTCACTTCAAAGCAGTAATGTGCAGACATTACTGTGTTCCGGTTCGCAGGGTAATGCTTCCAGTGAAATTACAGGGCATAGAGATAAAACATCTTCCATCTTTATGTAGGTGTCAAGCGTAGAGAAGTGCTAGGTAATGATTGACTCTTCATGTTCCAATAGCTGCGAGTGACTATGTTGTTATGGGTAGAAATGTTGTTTACCATTACTAGGCAATTGGGGGAGACATTTGCCCAGTAGTGAGGCAACTCACTAGGCCTCATAACGAAGCTCAAAGTCACACAGCGAGCTATGGAGAGAGCTATGCTCGGAGTCTCTTTGCGCGACAGAATCCGTAATGAGGATATTCGCAAAAGAACGAAAGACATAGATCAAAGAGTAAGCAAACTGAAGTGGCAATGGGCAGGCCACATCGCTCGCAGAACTGACAACCGATGGGGAAGAAAGGTTCTCGAGTGGCGACCACGAACCGGAAGACGCAGTGTTTGACGGCCTCTCACTAGATGGATAGATGACCTCACAAAGGTCGCTGGAAACCGCTGGTTGCAGGTTGCGCAAGACCGTTCGTTGTGGAAATCTAGGGGGGAGGCCTATGTTCAGCAGTGGACGTCTTGCGGCTGATGATGATGATGATGAGGCAACTGAAGTTTATTAAAAAAATCCTTCACCATTTTTTAAGTTAGCAGTTTTTATGTGCACAATGTCGCTAGTAATGAGCGCACCTCAGCGTGGAGAGACTTCAGCATCAGCTGGTATTTCTCGGGCACCTTCCTGACGAGGCGCGAGATCCGCGGCTCGAAGCTCAGCGGCGGCTCCGGGAGACCACCAAGTAGCAAACAGTCCAGGAACAGGTAGAACCTGGACAAACATAGCATTTTCAAATCAAAACAAAATTATTTTTGCAACACACTTTCACATAATGTGGCTCTAATCTCACCGCATTTATGCACATAATGACACCTGTAATGAAACAGTGATTCTTTCATTACTATTATTCACTATTGAACTACAGCAAGCGCACCAAAATCAGAAGAGGTGTAACAAAAACGTGTGCGTCTCGGTACGCCTGACATAACTGATAACTTAGGGGAAAGTCCTACAGTGCCGGCCGGCATCCAGTACCGGCCAGTCAGAGTTTCCTGAGCTCTATAAGAGATGACACTGATATGGTATTTGTCGTTAAAGTAATAAGTTCTTACAAGTATATGCCCCGCGCAGCGACGACCTGTCGCGACACGCTTACTGACAGTACGCCAATTTGTGATGCACATGGTGAACGCACGATACACAACTAAAGTTCTGTGGGTGATTACAGAAGTTTATAGAACGAGTTCAAAAGAAGTTAAAACTGGTATGTATTGTCTATATATATAGCTATTATAAAATATCTTTAATTTCAAAGTTTATTTGTAAATTATTTCCTAGGGTCGCACATTATATTTTTTTCGTTCCCTACAGTACCGGCCCAAAAATTGTCCCCCAGTACCGGCCACATTTAGGTTCATTTTGAGTAATATTATTTTCTTATAGGTACACAAAGATGCCAGGCGATAATAGTGATGATGAGACGAAGAAAAAGAAGGGTGATTAGGATCCCACCAATATGCATAAAGCCGTGCAAAAGGCGCTCAGTAGTGAAATGAGTGCATGTCAGGCTGCAGAGCTTTATCAGATACCAAGAACTACATTAAATGACAGAACCAGTGCAATTAAAAATAACATAGAGGTTTCCATGAAGCCAGTTATGGGTCGTTTTCACAAAACTTTCTCATCTCAGCACGAACAAATATTGGTAGAACATGTCAAGTAATTTCAAATTTAATTTTTAATTTAATTCAAGGAATTTGGCAAATAGATTGATGCCTTTAAAAAAGAGGATTTTTTGTCTCGCTTTCCCACTAGCTGAAAAGTTAAAATTACTTCACCAATCTAATAAAGAAAAGATGTCAGCGGGAAAGGAAAGAACTTCACTGGTTTCAGGAAAAGATGTCAAAAAGAAAGGAAAAGATAAGAGAAAATAAAACCAGAGTCCTCCCCTCAGATCGAAATAGGAAGAGAAAATTTTTCCTATGTGCTTTGAACCTCATGAAGAGGATTGGATTCAAAGTGGAAATTGTAAGGTTTGGGTCCATGAGGCTTGTGCAAATATGTCAGAGCTAACAAATCAATATACTTGTGATTTTTGCGTGGTATACATGATCATTTTTATGCTGGCCGGTACAGGAGGCCAATTTTTTTTAAGTCGATTTTTTCTAAAATTCTAATTTGGCTAATAAAGTTGATTATTTCTAAATAAAATAGTATTTTATTGTTTTTCTTTACAGCATTTGAATGCCTTAACACATTTTAGCTGATATTTAACATACAACCTGGAGGATTTTTATTTTATCCTGCTAAAACCTTAAGGTGACGGTACTGTAGGACTCTCCCCTATATTAATTTAAGTTGAACTATTTAATACAGAAATTGTTTCGCATGAAGCTCCTCTTTCAATTAGCGCTGTTAGACTACAGGCCCGTGAACAAAATATATGGGTCATATGAACCACCAGGAGACCTATGTAGGATGATAGAAGAGTTTAAAGTAATAAGATTCAGCACTATGCCGTCACTAGAAAGCTGTCCAACTGAATGCAGTTGAAGAGGTGGGGTTGCAACCCTCGATCATTTCTCCCTGTCGCATGATTTTTGTACGGTATTGCGAAATAATGGATTAGAAGAGGTACCTATTGAAACAGTATGGAACCAATGCCGAACATAGTAATCAAATGACCAAATTTACTCTGTAAATCTTCGGAAAATCATGTTCTAATCTATTATTCCGCAACTCCGCCGCCGTACAAAAATCACAAATACACAGTACGTTATAAATACTCGGTATAAAGACACCGTAACGCGTTACGTAACGAGGCCATTTGTTTACCTTCCCAGACGAAGTTATCGCTTCAAAAATTTAATAAAAGTCAACTGCGAGTCGGACTCGCCCATGAAGACTTCCGTAGCAGCAAGTAACATAACGTAAAAGTTCTTGTAGTTCGTTGTTACTTTATTCAGTGTTTTAATAATGGTGAATTTATGACGGATTATGTGACATACGGACGGACAGACAGACAGACACGACGAATCTAAGTATGGGACACTATTTATCCTTATTATTTGACCATTACTGAATAAAATATTTATTAATATGAACGAAACGTTCATAGTAGCTAATTTGAAACATCATCCGTGTACCTATTATGAATATATTAGTCACACCACTATACATAAGGTAGTTTTAGTTAGTTTTGCGAAGATTGGCAAATTGTAAAAAGTATGCCTAATTTAAGTGATTTTTCAATCCATTGGTGAATTCAGATTTGAATATTTATTTTCTTACGTTTGTAAATGTATATTTCACACTTAAAATTCCACCTGAGTATGCCCAGAAGACAAAAGGTTAAGGTTCAAACCTGTTTATTTACAATTTAAATAGGTTTCTACTTTTTACTTTAAATTACTGTTTTAAAATCCAAGTTTAGAGCATTCTAGCTGCAATTTTCAAGTTTTCCCATATATTTTAAACTTTGCGTATAAGTATGCCGTTGGATAAGGTATTTTTCATTATAAAATAGGTAGATAATAAGACGACTATTATAGTCGTTTTCTCTTGGTGTTTATAAAGGGTAACTAACGCTACCTTCGCCCAATGTAGCGACACCATAGAAATATGTTATGTACAACATAAAAAGATAGAGGCTCTTTATTTCATTAAATCCTACTGTAATATTACTGCTTGGCGGTAGAATAACTGGCAAAGGTGTACTTCCCCAGGCGAACTCTACTAAGGGTCATATTATTACTACTCTAAGCTCAACCTAGATGGCGCCACAAATAGCTTGCGGTATCGAAGTTGTTACTCCGGCAAGGGACATTTTTTCAACGCGGTTTACATCATTGTTCTCAGTAGAGTCGCAGCTGACTCGGCTGAACAGCCGATAATGAGTGAGGATATGATCTCATTCGTTCGTTCGGCGCTCGCTTCTCAGCTGTTATCGTGGAGGAGCGGTGCCGGTGCGTAGAGCTGACGCGGTTTTTGGTTCACCTTATAAACTCTGTAATTTCATTCATAGAGCTATGGTAGTATCTATTATAATTCTATGAAGTACAATCACTATAGACATGCAACGTGATTTCGATCATTTGTCGAAACCCGGGTTGCTCGTGACGCACTCGCATGGTGATCTATCAAAAAGTATTTTTTCATAACTGGTTATAAATTATAAAATATATTTAGGTAGCGAAAACGGAAAATTAGTGTTTATTAGTAATGGAAGAATTTTTTTTTTCGTAACTGGTTACGAATCAGTCAGTTACCAAAGTGGATGAAGCGACTAAAATGTCTTAGCTTTGATATTGCTCTCTCTCTCTCTCTCTTTTCTTCTCGCTTGAAATGATAGAGGCAACAATAACAAAGCCATAGCCGATTTAGTTAGGCAGTAGAGGGGCTGGTCTTCGCTCTTGTGGAAGTGTCATACTTTTGTTGCGGTCATCTGCTTACATCGAGCAACTCGATCTTCCGCGCAAGCACGGAAGGGTGTATGTAGCCTTAGCTAAAAAATATTGTTCAAATCTTTCTGTCATTTCTTGCGGGAGGGGAAAGTTGCACACAAGCGCAAAGCCGCGCTATTACATACAAACATACCTGTACCAATGACTGGCCTCGCGTGGGTTCGATTCCCACCCAGTGCAAATATTTGTGTGATGAATTCAAATGTTTGCACTGTGTCTGGGTGTTTCTATTTATAATAAGTATGTATTTATAACTATATAAATATTATATCAGCTATCTGGCCGCCATATTACAAGCTTTGCTTAGTTTGGGGTCAGATGGTGTTGTGTGTGAATTGTCCACCAATATTTATTATTTACCTACTTATTTTACACTTACCCAAGAAGAAAACTTTATTCTGACATTATAGTCATTGCTCCAGGCATTATCAATCAGTGCCCAAATCTAGTTGTGTAAGTTACGAACTTTGAGTAAAAAATTACTACGTTTTTATAAAGGAACGATATTTAAAAGTTACTAATATTACGTTATTTTACATATGATAGGAATGCGCTGTATGAGTAGGTAATGGTTTTGCCCGATGGGTACAGATTCTACTAGTCAAACCCTTTAATTTGATATGCCAATATTAAAGGAGGTTATGAAGTAAAATTTGATCAGCCATTTTGCAGAGGCGGCCATTTTGAAACGATATTAACGAAACATAGCTAAGCTTTCAAATGAAAAAACACATCGAAATCAGGCCATCCGTTTTTGAGCTACAATGCTACGGACAAACATCGATGTAAAACTTATAACTACCCTCTTTTTGGTTGAGTGTTAAAAAGTACAGTCGAACCTCATCGTTTGGTTCTTGTGATTTTTAACAGACTCCAGGAGGAGGTTCACAATTCGGTTGTGTTATTGTATGTACTCGTATGGTACGCGATAGCTCCGCTAATTGTGGATCAATTTCGATGGTTCTTTTTTCTTTGGGGCCACCTCTTATCTATCATAGTTCTGGTGGTCCTTTATAAATTTTAGCGAAATCACTGGGGCAGTTTTTGAAATATGAACAAAAACCTTTTTTTTATTGATAACTTAGTGATGGGTTCTTATGAAATTCGGTCTATTGAAGTTTTTACATTTTCGGAGAAAATAAATTATACACAGTGACTGTCTTATACTGTGTTGTTATTGGCGAGCTTGGCGCTTCCATCTTACTCGTATTTATGCACGTGCTGCTCGTCTTATGGCTGTGTCTAATAAAAAAAGAAGTGTGGCACTCGGGGACTGCCGCGGTCAAGCTATTGCAAGTTGCATGCATTTTTATCAACATAAGCAATAGGGATGTTACATGACATACGGACGGACAGACAGACATGGCGATTCTATAAGAGTCCCGTATTTTACCATTTGGCTACGGAACCCTAAAAACGTGTTTTTTATTGAAACGTATGAGTGGAATGTAATCCAACCATATTCTAAGCTCACCTAAGATTGTTCTCCACCTCTTGTCGTAGGTCACACGCACTGCGAATTCGCTGCGAAAACACTTCAGGATCGTCGGCTTTGAACAGCAGTCGAATGCGAGGGATGCTGTGGACCAATGCATAGATAAGGAATAAGAACAAAATTAAAGATTTTGATCAACCCCCGACTACCTCAGATTTGTTATCTGTACAGCGTTCTACTTGTCAAGCCCTTTAATTTGATACCCATATTAAGGGAGTTGTGAAAAAAGAAATGTATTTCGCCATTTTGTTGTAGTGGCCATCTTGGATTTGAAATTTGTCATAGTGCAAAGTATTCTACCAGTCAAGCTCTTTTGTTTGATACCCATATTGAGGTAGTAGTGAAAAAAAATATATAATTCGCCATTTTGCGGTGGCGGTCATCTTGGATTTGAATTTTTTATAGTGTATAGTATTCTACTAGTCAAGCCCTTTCATTTGATACCCATATTGAGGTAGGTTCTAAAGAAATATTTTGTCCGCCATTTTATGGAGGCAGCCATCTTAAATCGATATTAACCAAACATAGCTAAGGACATCCGCACAGATAAAAAAACTGCATCGAAATCGGTCTCGGGATTTGTCATCGTGTTCAGTATTTTGATAGTCTCCAGCCTTTACATTTGATACCCATTCTGAGGAAGTTAGTGAAACAAGAACAAAATTAAAAATTTTGATTAGCCCCCGACTACCTCGGATTTGTTATCTGTACAACATTCTACTAGTCAAGCCCTTTCGTTTGATACCCATATTGAGGTAATAGTGAAAAAAAAAATATAATTCGCCATTTTGTGGTGGCGGCCATCTTGGATTTGAAATTTGTTATAGTGTATAGTATTCTACTAATCAAGCCCTTTCATTTGATACCCATATTGAGGTAGGTTGTGAAGAAATATTTTGTCCGCCATTTTGTGGAGGCGGACATCTTGAATCAATATTAACCAAACATAGCTAAGAACATCCGCACGAATATTAACCTTCAAATAAAAAAACCGCATTGAAATCGGTGCCCTACGTGCTCTACGGTGCCACAGACAGACAGACAGACAGACAGACAGACATCGACGTCAAACTTATAACACCCCTTTTTTTGGTCGGGGGTTAAAAATCCATCTCTACCTGCCCTGAGCAAATGAGTTTGAGTATTTTAACGTACATCGCAAAGAGTAAGAGAAAAACAATAGGATTAGTCACTATTTTGCGCTCACGTTTTAGAATAAACTCTTTATAGAATTAGATTCTGATCTATTGAAAAAATATTTCTACCATAATGTTCGTAATCAAATTGCCTATCCGTTGGTGTAAGTGTAAGTACAAAATCAAAAAAATAATTGCAGCTTTTCGAGGAGATGCTTGATAAATAAAACTATTTCTAATTTGTATGGTTCCCAAAATTCTAATTTGTATGGTTAACAAAAAAGGAAACACCCGTTTTAAAGCTAAGATTTTGCAGAATTTTAAAGTATTTTTTACCAGTTGATTTTTTTCGATAAAGAGTAGATAGCTCTAAAAACCATACAAAAAAAACTTGTTTTGCTCGGGGACGCGCCTAGAAATGATTTTCATAAAATAACTAAGAACACTCTTGACTAATTCACTGTTCGTGGATGGACCCACCCCTCATGCAGTTAACATAAAAAACAAATTGGCAATCAAAAGAACTTCTATCTAAAAAATAACAACATAATTTTAAATGTAGTAGGTATAAAACAATACTAATATTACACAATCCGTCACCTATTGACACCATCTATATTATGTAGTGGTAGGACTCTTGGCAGAGTCCGCTTGGAGAAGTACCACGCCTTTGGCAGTTCTTCTACCGCCAAGCAGTTATGTGCAAACATTACTGTGTTCCGGTTTGAAGGGAAATATTTCCAGAGAAATGACAGGGCTAAGAGACGTAACATCGTAGATCTCTGGGTGACGAGCGCAGTGCAGTGCTAGGTTAATGGTTTGGACTCTTCATGTTCCAATAGCTGCGTGTCACTGTGATGTGATGTGGCATGTTGCTTACCAACAGGCACATGTCCTGCTCGTCTCGTCACTATTAATTATTATATATTTTAAAAATAACCTTAACATATTTGTATTTATAGAATGTAGCAGCATTACTGCTGTTACATGAGTCGGTGACGCGAAATCATAACATTTTCTCCTACGATAAAAGTACTCAACTAAAGATATCTTCACTTAAAAAAAAACCAGTGTAGCAAATATGGTTAAATACTAACTTGAGTCGACGCTTCGTTCCGTCCAACGCCATGATCTCCCATTTCTCCGTTTTCTTGTCGTAACCAAAGGTAGCACAATTTGTCCACTGAAAAACCAAATGGAAGAGTACATTCATAACGTTGGAGTGAGATGTGAAGTTTTTGAATGAAACAAATCATATAGTTTATTCATGTCCCAGCATTTTGCACTGTTATGCTAATCTTTTTAACCCCGACGCAAAACCATGATAACAATGTGTTTTTGTGTGTCTGTGGCATCACAGCTCTCAAATGGATGAACCGATTTTGATTTTGTGTTTTCTTTGTTTGACAGTTGAATTAGTCGGGAGTGCTCATATTTTCATTCAAATCTGTTCAGCCATTGCAAAGTTATCAGCTCTTTTGTTAACTGTGTAAGAAATTTTAGACGCACAAAAATTTGCTTTACTTGAACCAACCCCAACACAGATAAGAACGATGGACCATTACGAATTCAGGGCATACGCTGACACACTTTCAGCTTTGTTGAAATATCCAAGGTCTGGGGTTCACGGACTCTGTTCTACTAACTTTTCTATAAACATTTAGCTTAAATCTCCGACGTGGTATGCACTTTACTGCTTGGTGGTACTTTCACAGGCTACATATTTTAAAGTAACTGCAGTTTACTTACCTCGTAAAGGTTATTAAGATCGTGTATGATGTCTCCGTCGCCACCCTTTTTCGGTTTGCTCTCGTCTTTGGGGATGAACGCAAGCCCTGGACAGGGGTATGTTTCCCCTTCAATACACCCTAGCGCCATCCATTCTTCAGGAATCCTATTCAAAGCCATACAAATGTGTAGTATATTATTTTTTATTGATCCTAGATCAGCAAAAGAGCCATTGTTGCCTATGTTACCTCACATATCCTTCCCGTCTACAACTTATCATATTTTTAGATGTAGATTTAATTTGTTATTGTCACTGGATTTTAGGGTGGAATAAAACATCGAGAGGAACCTGGCATGTTCCAAGAAATACTTCTTGTGAGGATATTCGTATGTAGTCTGATAGATTATGGCCTTGACTCTCTCCTAGTGAGGGAAGTTAGATAAATACATACAATATCCCACAGTTAGTGTATAAAAATTCTCACCAATTGTTGTGAAGCTTTGTGAATGTAATAATCGTGATTTAATTTGCTCCTCCATCCACCCATCACCTTTTAGCTAGTATGTAAGTAATTAAGGTGTTAGCTATCGTCTCCAGTCGCGCTTGTCTAGGGCTTGGTTTTGGTCAGATTATACCTACCTATTATACCCCGTACCTAAATACTTTTTTTGAAAATAGAATTTTACGTACCGGCAGTCATATTCGGTGTTGTCAAAAATTTCGAGATCCAGTTTGGGGAATGGACTGTACAGCCCGTAGTACTGTTGGTCTGTGATCTTATACTCCGATGTGGGGAGCAACCAGTAAGGTTGGATGCCAAGGTTCCGTAGCATTTTCTGGTAAAAGGTAAAAACTCTTGAAACCAAAATTCTACAATTAATATTATGATATGCATAGATTTTTTTTCCTTTTATAGCAAAAGCTATTGGATCTGGATAAAGTTGGTACAGAGCTATATTACTAATACAAGATCCTTTTCTATCTCCGAAAGGGGGAACTGTTAGAAGTTAAATACTAGTTTATTTGATACTAGTTGCACTTTCACAGGTAATACAAATAATTATTTGTACTACCTGTATAACTGGTATAAATATGGTATAACCTAGGTATAAAATAAAGTAGTTTTTAATTTTTAACGGTAATCTGTCTGTTACCTTTATATTGGCAGCCAAGAACTTCCGGCGCAGTCTCTCGATCTTAACGAACCTTGGAAGTTCCTTCGGCAGCACCACACTCAGGAACTGAAGCTTGGGTACAAACGTCTCAAATGGAAATTGCTGAAACGTGAAAAATGCAAATTTAAAGAGTCCACTATCACACATAATTACCGAGCTATGGGGCCCACCTTTACTACGCCGAAAACTATTACGATGAGACCGAAACCTGATCGCGAACGCCAATTGTGCAATATCGGCCATAGCATGTCCCTCCACCTGGTTGCAGGGTGTCCCACTCTACGCTTGCCGATTTGCGGTCTGCACTCCAGTACCTTCCTACCGCAGCTATATGGCCTGACCATTGCCTCTTCAACTTGCTAATTCTGTGGCCTATGTTAATCACTTTAGTTCTTCGTCGGATTTACTCATTTCTGATTCTGTCCTTTGAAGAGACACCGAGCATAGCGCGCTCTATATCTCGCTGATTTTAAGTCGATAGACACTGTTATGGCACAGTTGTTCACTACACTTTAGTTTTTTTTTAATATTGAGTGACGAGACGAGCAGGACATGTGCCTGATGGTAAGCAACATGCCTACCACATAACAGCACAGTATCACGCAGCTATTGGTACATGAAGAGTCCAAATCATTACCTAGCACTGCACTGCGCTCGTCACCCAGAGATCTAAGATGTTTTATCTCTAAACCCTGTAATTTCTCTGGAAACATTGCCCTTCAAACCGGAACACAGTAATGTTTGCACATTACTGATTGGCGGTAGAATAACTGGCAAAGGTGAGGTACTTCCTCAGGCGGACTCTGCTAAGAGTCCTACCACTACAAAAAGTGTTCAGTTCTAGATATGTGTACTACATGCTTAGTATTGGTGTGTCTGTGATAGGAACCAAGATTTTTTGGAGAAAAAGTTAGATTTGATGAGATTCGGTTCGACCCCTCCCTTACTAAATATTATAACTGTTTCATGACTATGAACGCAACGCCTTTTTTTACCAACAAGGTTTTATGTGTATTGTGCATAGAAATATGAAGTACATATTTACCGACACGCTTATCGCTTATCTTCCTTATCTCCTTATCCTTACCTTTATCGCCTTTAGCGATAAGGTCGCCACTTGTTTCACTAGCTTTAAGGATATACTCGTATCGTTTTGTACATTGTTTTTTGTATTGTGGACAATAAAGAGTATCTATCTATCTACACTTTAAATGCGATGGTATGCCCCTCAAATAAATATAGTCTGATTTATTATTTTGATACACAATTTATAGAGTTAAACTCACGATGCTATCATCTTCACGGTAAGTCGTCCAACGTCCAGGAGGCAACAACAACTTGGGCTTCTGTGGTTTCGGCAGCGAAACCAGCGTAGGTGCTAGCTTATCTGTCTTCGCCTGAGAAATACGAAGTATTGCTAAGATATATTGTTTAGGCATGATGACAAAAAACTTATAAGTCTGTCAGTTATGATTATTATTACAAATATTGATAATAATCGTAACTGTATGTTTTATGTCACAAACAAAAATGCCGAAGATAATATAGTGCTTAGAAATTACGAGTGTAATCACGTCTATATACTATTTTTATGTAGACACAACCTCCCACTCCGGAAGTTTCTGGAAGGCTGTTGAAAATATCGTCGCTTTGACTTTCTCCTTGCGAGAGAAACCCTCAAGTCCTAACAGTGGGAATATTAAATGAGCTACTCATGGCCGTTGGCAACACCTGGTCTCTACCTACCGATATTTTGGCTAGAGCAGAAAGCACAGGGCCCTCCTAACCTAAACTCACTAACTTTAATCACATCATCATATCATATATGCGTAATCAAGTACCAAGAAGTACTTCACATTTCCATATACTTACCATGTTCCTTTAGCGTAGTTACTCGTCCTACTTCTCATACCACAACCAGCGCAAGAGCACCTCAGATTTTTTTTAACTTTTATGGGTTTAGACTTGACCGCCATCTCGTATAGATGCGGTCTACGATGGAGCGCGTTTAACTAGAAGAAACCGATTCACTCTCGATTCGAAGACACAAAGATTGTAACTATAGGGAAAAACCCTCTCAGGCAACGTATTCCCCAGCCTTGACGTTCTTATCACAAAAGTAGAGTCAAATTTCTTCGTTCGTGTCTTTGGAACATCTGCCATGAAACGATGTCGCTTTTTCGACCTGCGAGCATTCCGATAGAAAAAAGGGCAATGTGGTATTAGATCGTGCAAATCAGTTGCACACTGTCCGAAGTGTATCCGATAAAAACTGATAAGCTAGCAATCAGATGGTATAATGGTACGTCCTGAGCTAAGCGGAAGCTTTAGGGTGGACCTGATACCCTCGAAGAAGGCCTACGACCCTATCCGACCTGCCGAGTACCTACTGACTTTTGACCGATATGAGCTCATATATATTTTTTATCTATTTCTGATTTTAGCAGGTCTTGGATATTGCGTTGCAGTAGAAGTATTTGTGTCGGCTGATTTTTAGTTTCCAGCTGATGTCAACTGACTCTTAGCCAGTAATCTCTATTATATAAAAACGTTATGTTGGTTTGTGTACGCTTCAAAAACTCAAAAAGTTCTGCACCGATCGAGCTGAAACTTTAGGATGATATATAATCCGCATCAAGGATTGTTTTTATCTCATTTTTGCATCACAATGTGCCACAACGAAGCGTGGCAGGGTACAGCTACTTAATTATAATAATTAATTGTTCAACCGCAGGCGCAGGAGAGTTAGGCGGCAGACCTGGAGTTCTAGCTTTGATGCCGTGGTCACCTAGTGACTCCTAAATAAAACCAGTGACGATAATAGACTCGTGCATTGGTACTTGGAAGAATAAGACCAAGGTGCAAGCGGCATCCAAACTTACCATCTCCATTATAAAATCGAACTTTCTAGACCCTGGGTCACCACGACTTTTTATACATTTTTCACGGACTATCTGTAAATTTTTGTACAGTATTTCACAATGAATAATATTTACACTAGCATCATACAACCTGCGTATTTCCAGCTCCTATATTTTTTCCGCAGTAAAAAATAGCCTAAGTTTTTGTTTCAATCTGATCTCTTCAGGCGTCCTGACCAGCAACAAATGCCCAAAATTTTACATTTACAATATCACTAAAATTCTAAATAAAAAAAACTTTGTGTGTATTTTTGTTATTGTTTCAAGCGAAAACTACTATCTGCCTGTAATTTGGTACATAGCCATGGCATATTAGCTACTTTTTATCCCGGTAAAATAGTTGTATGGCAAACTACGCGAACGTATTTTTTAATAATATAGTGTAACGAGACGAGGAGGACACGTGCCTGATGCCACACTGCTACATAACAGCATAGTAACACGCACCTATTGGAACATGAAGAGTCCAAATCATTACCTAGCACTACACTACGCTCTTCACCCAGATATCTAAGCGCTGTAATTTCTCCGGAAACATTGCCCTTCAAACCGGACCACAGTAACGTTTGCACATCACTGCTTGGCGGTAGAATTACTGCCGAGGGTGTGGTACTTCACCGGCGGACTCTTCCAAGAGTCCTACCACTGCAATCAAATGTTTCACACATCTTATACATCGCATTTGTCTTAGCGCAATTACGAAACTTTACTAGGTATAGTTGCCGGCAAACAAGTTGACCCAAATGAAGTTAGCAAGGGGAAAGTTCGCGCATGTGCACTTCCACCAAATAGACCTTAAAGACGTTTCTGCGCAGCCATGGACAGCTAACTTCATTAGGTCAACTTGTTTGTCGGCCACTATACGTAATATTTAAGATACCTACACACCTGAAGAATGAGTTTCATGCGTTTTTTCGCACACACTTCACTCGTAGGGTCTTCCTTGCTCATGTCCGACACCAACTCCGAATAATACCCTCTTTTCGGGATAGAATCCCTCGTCTTATTGTCGTAAATAACATCCTGTTGCTTTACCTTCTTCTTTTTGCTATACATTCTTAGTTAGCGAAATTAAACTTAAATAAATTAAATTATTATTGTTGAGGTATGACGTCTGTCAAATGTATGTCAAATACTCAAATATGAGACAAACTCAAAGAGGTTACTTTGTCTAAGGCAAAACTAATAAAATAAATATTGGTAGATCTTTCACACACACCATCTTGCTTGTACCAATGCTTGTACTATGCCAGCTGATACAATACTTATTTATTTTTAAATACATACTTATTAAAGGTACATAGAAAACACCCAGGAACGGTACAAATATTTGTGTTCATTACACAAACATTGGCACTGAGTGGGGATCGAACCCACGACCTCCACCTCCAATCTTCCACAAGGACCTCAAATTTATACTGATGGCAGTAAAATTGAAGGTAAAGTTGAGCTGCTCTAACATGGTGGGAGAATGGCAGAGAGGTCAAGAACTCGACCTTCAAGCTCCACCCGAATGCACAGTCTTTCAATCGGAACTTTATGCTCTGTACCGGGCAACTCAAATGGCGTTAAAGAGCAAGGACCCAGAAGTCAATGTCCTGAGTGACTCCCGATCTTCACTCGAACTGCTAAGTAACCCAAAACGAGCCACCCCTTGGTTAAGTGCGTAAAGGAAAACATTGGACAGATAAATGCTGAAGGAGATCTCTTCGTCTTTTCTGGGTGAGAGCGCATGTTGGCACCGTCGGCAACGAAAGAGCCGACGAACTGGCCAAATCGGCGGCACTCACGGAGTCACCCAGGGACTACGAGGGATCCCCTGTCCTACGTCAAAAGGAAAATCCGCGAAGAATCGGTCAAGAAATGGCAGGATCGATATGAGACCTGGGACACCGGAAAAGTCACCCAGACGTTCCTCCCCGATATAGCAAACGCATATCGGGTGATGAGAACCACGAAACTGACTCCTTCCAGGTACAAGCGTTGACGGGACACGGCGGAATAGCAGATTACCTGTACAGATTTAAGCTCAAGAGCAGTCCGGCATGCGAGTGTGACCCCAACCAACCCGAAACAGTCTGGCATGTGCTAGTCGATTGTCCCCGATTCATGGTCGCAAGACATGAGCTCGAATCTATGATCGACAGAAGACTGGTTGTCTCGGATCTCCACAACATCTTAGTAGATCCAGATAACAGAACACGGCTCCTGTCCTTCATGGAGAGCTCATTCCGCATAGCGGCCATGAGAAACTCCACTAATTCAAATACGCGCCCCCATCACCACCACACCCTGCCCCGCTGTCTGTGGACGCCGCGCGGCATGCGGTTCCTGCCCAACATAACTCCTCGAAGAGCATCTCCGTCAAACAACTACTGGAGAACGCAGACCGAGGAGAAGCAGGGATCCGTATCCGCGGAGTGGCTCTCTCATGGACAGCAACAAAGAAAGATTCGGAATAAGCTTTTGCTTCGCTTGGGAGCGGAAACGAGCCCGTTTGTCGCCTGGATTGTCTTGCCTGCTCAATGGGAGTACCGCAAAGTCACGATGAAGCGGAAAACCTACGACGCTATGCCGGTGTGCGAGGTAGACGGCCACCGATTTCGGTTGGTGCGATCGAAAACAAAACGATTGCGCTAATAGAGTACTCGGAAGGTCGGACGCCTTTCACACAGGCAAGTGCGCTGCTCGCACATCTGAGCAGAAATGCAGGTGAAACACCCCGGGTGATAAGCGTGGATGCGATGGCAATCGAATATTCAAGAGCGAGAGTCGCAGACCGGCTGGGTTGCATTGAGGCCTCTAAACATCATGAGGTTGTCGTATACGAAGACAGGGGAGAAAATCTGAGCTTCCTCAGAGCCCCTTCGCACGACCAAACAAATGCAACTGACACAGCTGGGGACATCCTGTTCCTAGTTCGACCATCCAAACCGGCTCCGAAAGAGTACAGCAGAGGGCAGCCGCGGAAAAAGCCTCAGCCAATCTAACTAGCAGCCGAGGCACCAACACGGCGTTCGTGACTGCTTTCAACGCGGCAGCAAGGAGCGTACTCCGAATCACATCCCATTCATCGCCCCCCTCGACGTCAAAGACCCCAAAGCAGCTTCACAGCAACAACCAGCCCGAACGAGAGCCGACATGGGACAGGTTGAACTGCCCCGCTATGTCACGGCTTCGGAGCCGCGGAGCCATGCACGCAACGCCTTCATCGAATTCATAGCCACACTGAGCGCGACACGACAAGTCAACCTCAAGACCTGCGAAAACATCATGCAGTCCTATAGGCTAGGAAGTGAAAGCCTTTTAAAGGCGAAACTGAGGAGGCCGAAGCAGCCATTTACAATAATGTCACTTCCCGGGTCATCAAGGGAACCATGACAGGACAGTATATGGCAGCTTACAGTGCAGAAAATGGCTTCGTGACACTGAACGAGAGAGAGACAGAGCGCGCGGGAGTGCCTGTTTATGCGACACCACCAAACGACCCAATTGTAGTTACTGCCCGATGCACCAAGATTATGCTGGACGATAAGATCCTAGAGATGGCCAAGACCATCGAAGGAACGGAAACGTCAAAGCAGATTGGGAAAATTGGGAGGTACCGAGAATACAGTGGGTCAACGGAGTTCCAGGATGTGGAAAACAACATGGGTGATTAGACACTTCGACGTGGACAAGGACGCCATCATCACTACAACAACTGAGGCAGCAAAAGATCTAAGAGAAAGCTATCGCACCGAATCGGAAACCTGGTCAAAACCAGAGTGCGAACCATGGCTTCTGCTCTGGTAAATGGTTTCGGTAGAGAAAGTTTCAGTCGCCTCATGGTGGACGAAGCTCATGAACCATTTTGGAGCCATTGTGATGGCTTCAAGGCTGTCTGGTGTTGGTGAAATTGTCCTCATTGGAGACGTCAATCAGTTGCCTTATATCGACAGGGAAAATCTCTTCGAAATGAGGTATCATCGCCCGAACCTGGTAACAAAGATCAGCCAGGAGTTGCTCTGCACACATCGAAACCCAATGGACGTCGCATATGCACTGAGGAAATATACTCCGGTATGTACTCTTCAGCGTCCCGTATAAAGTCCCTAGAACAGAGAAGATATAAGGGAGCGCAAATACCCAACACCCTACCAAATACCCTCTTCTTAGTTCACACTCAAGAGGAGAAGGAGACCCTGACAAACCAGGGTTATGGATCAGGCACCGGGTCACGCATCCTTACTATCCATGAAGCTCAAGGACCAACATACGAGTCGGTAATCGTAATCAAAACCAAGGCAAACATGAAGCTGCACGAGAGCGTGCCCCATGCGGTAGTGGCAATCTCACGGCACACGGGGACCTTCACATATTACGCTGACGACACCGACGACGCCATCGGTCGGTTCGTGCGGCGAGCGTGGGCTGCATCACCGAAGACCATCCGCGATTTTAACCTACAGATGGCCATCAGGGACAGAAATGCGGCCGTTGTGGAGGCTCTGGGCCGGGAGGAGGCAGCTTAGGCAAATGACAAGGCAAACACTCGATGTCGAGTCGATTACTAGCGGAATCCCAACCGGTAGTGATCGGCTCTACAGACGAGCACTAGAATTAGATTTTAAATGTACCCAACTCCCTCCTATTTTCCTCTTCTTCTCCTTATCCAAGATATGTGTAAAAAACGATAATTGTAATGACAAAGATCACGGACCCCGGAGTCTGTGGAGTGGCTAATTTAAATAAAAAATTAAAAAAAAAAACCCACGACCCATGGCTTCGCAGGCAGATTTACTACTAACGAGACGAGCAGGACATGTGCCTGATGGTAAGCAACACGCCTGCCACATAACAGTACAGTGACACGTACCACGCACTTCAGGACATGAAGAGTCCAAATGTTACCTAGCACTGCACTGCGGTCGTCAGCCAGAGATCTTAGATGTTGTATCTCTATGCCCTGTAATTTCTCTGGAAACATTGTCCTTCTAAACGGAACAAAGTAATGTTTGCACATTACTGCTTGGCGAGAGAATAACTGGGAAAGGTGTGTAGCTTTCCCAGGCGGATTCGGCCAAGAATCCTACCACTACATTTATCGCCTAAATATATCTTCAAAATTTAACACTTCTTATTTTAGTTACTAAGTGATTGAGCAACAAAGATTCAAATATCCCAACTTTCATTTATAGGAAGTGATTGATTTAATAAGCAAACGTATTTAGAGGTCATGAATATTATGATTTGTTCTAGCGCCTAAAAAATCCAGCGATTCCGAACTTGCTCAACAAAGTCGGTTTAAACAGTAGCAATAATCCTAGGTCAGTTGCTAATATAAATAAGTCAGGCGCTAATACCTGCACGTTTAACAAAACTTAAAAAACGCTATAGGTATATTCAAACGAAAAAATTAGAAATTGTTTTTTGGAAATATTTTTCGTGCAGTACTATCAAGTAATGCAAACAAAACAAAGCAAAGCTACCACCCTATTATGGCGTCCATTTATAATATATGTACTTAAGTAGAAATATTGTATTTATTCAAACAGAACAAATAATGCATTCAATCAATAGTAAAGTAATCATTATTCCCTTCGCAAAACTGATGTTCTTGAAATAAACATACCCGTACAAATCACTATAGCGTTTATTTTGACGCTTCAGAATAAAAAATACAACCCGCGCAATAGCGCCTGTGATAAAAGTTATTGCTATTTTTAACTCACCATTTGTTATAAATATGTACAGGCGTAAACATAAATATTATTATCATAATCTTCGGTAATCTGCTCTACTTTAGTAAAGAATTTAGAAGATGACGGTTAACAATCGCGGTCGGTCAACCTGGGGACCACCGCTCGGACGCTCCCATACTGGAGACGTCCTCTTACTGGCGTGCAGCACGGGTCCGGTCGGACTAGCACCGGACTCCGCACACCAACACATCCAGAGCAGCCCATCAAGAGGAGGCCTGCCAACCAAGTCAGACATATTCAGACTTCTCTGGTAATTGTTAGCTTATCGACGCTAGGCTAGCAATTGTACATGGTATGGTATTGTTTTCACTTTATTTGCATAAAATATGGAGTCCTATGAGATAATCCAACTAAATTCGTTCTACGTACGAATTGCTTATGCATCTGAGGTACCACACCTTACCCAGTTATTCTGCCGCCCAGTAGTAATTTGCAACCATCACTGTATTCCGGTTTGAAGGGTAAGGTTCCCGGAGAAATTATGGGACGGAGACAAATCATGCTGAACTCTGCGTGTCAAGCGCAGTGTAGTGCTGGTTAGTGATTTGGACTATTCATGTTCCGCTATCTCCGTGACACTGTGCTGTCAAGGGCCGGTGTAATGTTGCTTACCGTCAGGAATATGTCCCGTTCTTCCCGTTACCAGTTCCCGTTATTTTTTCATGATAAAAAAAGTAGTGTAGGTACCTATATGTTATTTCAGAGACAATCTATGTGTCCTATTTATCAAATTTTTATCATATCCGTTCAAAAGTTCTGACGTGATTGAGCAACAAACATTAAAACTTTCGCATTTTTGATATTAGTAGTATGATTAGAGACTCTTTGTAAATCATTAAGGAGGACAAAAGTATCTCCAAATGGTTCTTGTAATACTCATACATGGTGCGGCTTGCCAGTTTACTGAATGAACTTGGCTGGCCTTCTTTTTCTTTAAATAAGAAGTGACGAGACGAGCAGGACATGTGCCTGATGGTAAGCAAAATGCCTGCCACATAACAGCACAGTGACACGCAGCTATTGGAAGATGAAGAGTCCAAATCATTACCTAGCACTACACTACGCTCATCACAAGATGTTATATCTCTAAGAAGCCCTGTAACTTCTCTGGAAACATTGCCCTTCAAACCGGAACACAGTAATGTTTTCGCATTACTGCTTGGCGGTAGAATACAAATATCTTTATTGAATAAAAACTTAGATTAAATACATTAGTAGCCCCTGCCTGTAGCTTTAGCGTTAGCTGTGTTGCTGCAGGCAGTGTCTTCCTAAACTTGAACTAACTAAAAATAACAATAAAGATAAAACTAAATAACGTAAATGGGAAGCTTTACACTATATCAATTAATTAACTCATTTATTACAAACTAACGAGTAAGATATTTAACCAATTTATGTACGTTTGTATGTATGTGAGTATATGTATATGAGTGTATGTGTGTGTATATATATGTTCGTATGTATGTAGGGATATATGTGTGCATGAATGTACGAGGGTGCGTGTGTGTGTGAGAGAGAGGGTGTGTCTGTGAATGTGTGGTTGTCCTCTCTGCAGTACAAGTCCATTATAGAGTCAGAGTTTGCAGATAGGATTACTCTACTTTTAACAATAGGTGTTCCACCGCATCGTAGTCCAACTGGTTTAGACAGTCTACCATATATTTTTTAATCTTATAATTAGTCATCTCATTTAGGTTTTTATTTATTTCATTATACAGGACTGGTGCTATATGGTTGAAGTGCCTCCACGCTAAGGCGCTTTTATAGCTAGGAACCGGACATTTAGCTCGTCTTTTTTATTTACTGGTAAGTGGGGTACCGTAAGTGAGTGATAAATAACTTAGAATAACTGATAAAGGTGTGGTAATTCCCCAGGCGGACTCTGCTAGGAGTCCTACCACTACAAAATACACTGCCGTGTGTCTACTAGATCAATAATTGCAGGATGTGGTGGCCCAATTTTTTTTTATTGACAAAAGGTATGGATTTAACCGCCATCTCGCCTGAACTTACCTAACACTCACAAACCTATTTACAGTAGACTCGACTACAGCCAGATATTGCGATGCAGTTGACCCATGTTTACCCGTGGTTAACGAAGACTGACTCCACCAATAAGCACAGTAAATATTTCATAATACATATATAATAAGAACAAAATTAAAAATTTGGACTAACCCCCGACTACCTCGGATTCGTTATCTGTACAACATTGTACTAGTTTTCAAGCCCTTTCATTTGATACCCATATTGAGGGAGTTGTGAAAAAAGAAATGTACTTCACCATTTTGTGGAAGCGGCCATCTTGCATTTGAAATTTGTCATAGTGCAATGTATTCTACTAGTCAAGCCCTTTCGTTTGATACCCATATTGAGGTAGTAGTGAAAAAAATTATGTAATTCGCCATTTTGTGGTGGTTGCCATCTTGGATTTGAAATTTGTTACACTGTATAGTATTCTACTAGTCAAACCCTTCCATTTGATACCCATATTGAGGTAGGTTGTGAAAAAATATTTTATCCGCCATTTTGTGGAGGCGGCCATCTTCAACCGAAATTTGCCAAACATAGCTAAGAACATCCGCACGGTAATTAACATTCAAATAAAAAAACCGCATCGAAATCGGCCCATCCGTTTGAGCTCTACGGTGCCACAGACAGACACACACACAGACAGATAGTATTGTATACAACCGCGATGGTTTAACGAGGGGGTTGGATTCCACTTTCGTTATAAGAACATCTAGGCTTTGGAATCCGTTGCGTGAGTGAGTTTTCCCGATGGATAGCTACAATGATGTCTTCAAGTCGAAAGTGAATCAGTTGCTTTTATGTAAGTACGCTCCATCGTAGACCACATCGTCGTTTAACATCAGACGACATAATGCAAATCAATAGGTAATTCTTTAAAACAATACAAGTACCTACAATAACTACCTGAGAGATATTTCCTCGCCTAGTAATGTTGTTATACTTCGGCTACTGAGTGACTGTAACAATATTTTAGAACTAAGATAGCAGCACTTCTAGGTATAGAGGTAATCTAGATCAGGCATAAAAATGTCTAAGTACCTACAGTTCGTCGCAAACGACCTCACTACTCAGTTTGCCATTAGTGTTTATTTTAGTCTAATCTATATCGTAGGTAGGATGATTTGATAAAATTTGTACTTTCGTAAAAATGCTCAATGTTACTGCAAAAATGTAGGGTTTTTTGCACAAACAGGACATGTTTTAGTAATCTATGTTTATAAAAATCAATGCCACTTTTCGTTGTAAGTAAACTCCTCCTAAACGGCTCGACCAATTTGAATGTATTTTTTGTATACGTTTGGGTAGGGCTCTGGAAGGTTTAAATTCACAAATCACCCCGGCAGATGGCGCTGCAGTTGGTATCTAGGTTATTATCCGAGCGAAGCCGGAATGGGCCGCTAGTATTCAATAAAGTTTATTTTATCGTGCAGAGCCTTTATTAACAAAACTATATAGTTAACTCTTAGTAGCTAGATTTTGGGCTACGAGACAACCTTTATTGTGATTGGTTCCTAGTTTTACCTTGTTGGTACCTATTCCCTAGTTTTTTCAAAAAAATCGGTTTATCCTTATCAAATCTATAACTTACGACTTAACAATATAAGCTGATAATATTCAATACGCTACCATAATGTATGTTTTTCACAAAGAATACGCTCTATTTGACTGACCTCATGGCTTAGTCGGTAGTGAGTCTGCTCACTGAGCCGTGGCAGGTCTTGGGTTCGATTTACATCAAGACAAAAAAGAAGAATGCTTTTTAACCCCCGACCAAAAAAAGGGTGTTATAAGTTTGACGTCGATGTCTGTCTGTCTGTCTGTCTCTGTGTGTGTGTCTCTCTGTCTCTGTGTGTGTCTGTCTTAATATAAGATGGTGGTCAAGTGCGAACCTATTCTAGTTAAAAAAAAAAAAAAAAAAAAGCTGATGCATAATATTATGTGGGAATGCACTGGGAATGCTATAACACTGTATAACACCTCTGATTGTGACATCCTTAAATATAAATAGATAAAGTTAAAGTTAGGTATATGTATCCTTTTTGGTGACATCTTTCTACATAAGAGTAGTCTGTGATTGTGGCCAAAATAAGTGATAATGGGCGCTCAGAAGAAACGTAGGTAGTATATGGCATTCTCATTGAAGAATATTACACTGAATAATATTAGAGGAACGCCTGATTCGAAATATAGAAATTTGTGCAGCAAGTTATAGAAATATTGACAGATATTTTTATAACTGCTTTATTGTCTTTTAAGCAACGATGGTTAAACCGATTTTATTCACGCAGACTACTGTGCTTTGCACAGTCAGCATGGGGAAGTACCACACCTTTGCCAGTTATTCTACCGCCAAGTTCCGGTTTGAAGAGCAACGTTTCCAGAGAATTTACAGGACTAAGAGATAAAACATCTTACTTCTCTGACTAATAAGCGCATTGTAGGTGGACTCTTCCAGTTCAAATAGCTGCGTGACACTGTGGTGCTATGGCCAGGAGTGTTACTTACCTTCAAGTGCATGTGTCGTTCGTCTTGTCATTCTAATCTTTAATAAAAGTTTTCTTTCGAAATACTTACTCAAGTTCGATCCATCGAATGGAAACGACGAAAGACTGTAAAAATGTTCAATACGTCCAGTTCAAATAGTTGCGTGGCACTGTGGTGTTAGAGACAGGGATGTTGCTAACCATCAGGCGCATGACTTGTTCTTCTTGTCACTCCATTTTATATAAAAAAAAACTTATCTAAAGCAACAGAGCAACACTGAAGTTTGGATCGAAAGGAAACGACAAAAGACTATAAAAATATGTTTAATACTATATTGATACGTAAGACTAAGTGGGGCGGTCACGGCGTCACCGGTGCGGCGCGGAGGGGTCGGCGCGGGGCGCGGGCGCGGGCGGCAGGAAGCCGAGGTCTCTGAGCGCGGCGTCGGCGCGAGCCACCAGGGGCCCACGCCACCGCCAGAGCGCCGTGTCGCGCACCGGGTCCGCGCGGAGCTCCGCGCAAGACTTCGACAACGCCGTGACGCAGTCAGCACGGTAATGCTGCAGCCGCGCATGCTGCGTCTCCAACGCGTAAGACGAACAAGCACCCCCCAGACACGCCAGCGGGAAGTGGTTGTGCAAAGCCAGCACGCGGCCCGTCTCGTGGAACGCCTTCACGTACTGCCCCGGTTTAGTGAAGTTCCGCGTCCGGTACACGTGTTGCAGCATGTGAAGGTAGCGAGGCGCGCCTTCTTCCCAGCCGTGCTCGTGTCGTAACGCGTCCAAGAAGTATAGGTTTGACGCGTGGTACGACGACCGCGGCGGCTTGCCAGCAGCCGGCGTCGACAGCGGTAACGCCCGCTCCATAAGCGACGACCAGTCCGGGTCCTCTAGCGGCACGATCACCTCGTCGATATCCAGCAAAGCCAGCCACCGGTACTGGTACATGTGCCGGTATAGGCAGTCGTTGTACGGGATCAGCTCCATTTGCCGCTTGTGCGTCGTCTTCTTCTTCAGATACATGTGCTGTAGCCCCGGCAGGTTCGGCTGCCCGCCTGGGAGCGTGATCGGCGTCACGGTCACGTCGCCGCGCGCCTCGTAGTACTGAAGAACTTTCGTTATGTTCGGGTGGACTTGAAGTTCGTAGAAGAATATCTTGTCGGCGCCGAGGAGCTTGATCAGTTCGATCCACTCGACGAGGCGGACGGACAAGTCCTCGTGGAGGAAGTCGAGGCCCTTGACGCAGACGGCGAACTGCTTCTGTTCGTTCGGCGGCGTCGGGGGGTCGTAGTGCACGCGCATGTTGTTGGTGGCGCGGTCGCAGGGCCGCTCAACGAGCGACACGGAGGCCGGTGTGAGGTGGCGCACCTCCGGCGGCAGCACGCAGGCCAGGAGGTACGGCTGGAGCACGCGGTCGCGGTAGTTGCCCCACTTGTTGTTCCACACGTACTTGTACTCCAAGTTGGCAACGACGACGGGCGCGTCGCGTTCCTCGAACCAGAGCTGACAGTGCGTCTGCAGCGTCGGCTTGATGCGGTCGTGGACCGCGAGGATGCGCACGGCGGGTCCGATGCGCGAGGCATTCCGTCGATCCATGTACGCGCCGTACAGGTGGAAGACGCCCTCGCTAGCGTGCAGCGTCTGCCAGTACGTGTTGTGGAACTCGAGTTCGTAGATGGACGGGAAGGGCGCGCACTCCTTCTTCTTATAGAACTTGTTTTTATCGTCTTTGTGTTTGTGCCAGTAGGCGAGCGGGAGCGAGGGCAGGCGTCGCTCGGCGTCGGCGCGGAGCTCGTCCTCGGTGAGCACGCGCGTGTCGGTGGCGGGCTCGGCGGCGGGCGCGGGCGGGAGCGTGGGGCCGGCGGTGCCGGGCTCGGACTGCAGCAGCAGGCGCGCGGGGTGCGCGGGGGGCGCGCGCGCGGGCGCCGGCTGCAGCCGTGGCAGCGCCAGCGCGGCCAGCGCGGCCCAACACAGCAGCGCGGCCAGCCAGCGCAGCCGCGCGCGCCCGCCGCACGCCGCCCACCGCGCGCACCACCCGCGCATGCCCTGCAAACACCAAGTCTATCATTACTCACACGATACTTATACAAGAGAAACACAGGACGAAAATCTATACCTACTACAGGCAGGAAACCAAACTTTTTAAACGGATATTTATGGCAATTGCTTTTAGGTTGCTTCTACTGTGTACAGAAATTTGAATTAGCGCAAGACCTACGATACGCACGGGAGTGGGTGAAAAGTGGTGACGGCACCGTTAAAAAATTACCAGTCACAAAACAAACACATATCAACTATTCACAGAACATATTACGTTGTGAAGTTTGTTACAAACAACTAAAATCAACACAGAATACTGCTGTTTTACCCACGTAGTTCCTGTTCGTTATTATCACGCAATAAAAAATTGCCTATGTGATATTCCAGACATATTCTGTTTCGAATTTCATTATAGACATAGATTTATAGTGTTTAATACAAAATATGTATTTATATTGACCCCGAAAATCGCTGCCATTCTGGAAAATCAAGGGTAAAAATACATTCGCGTGTATGATAAGCTTGTTAGGTTATCGATATCTACGACTAATGGAACAGCACAGGCATACGCATCACGGTTGCAAGTTTCATCATCATTTTTAGCCTCCTCATGCATCCACTACTTGTTAGGGCTTACTCTCCCCTGTGCTACTCGTATTGATATCTGTCCTAAGTCGATCTTATCTACGTAATCCGCGCTATGGTCCTATTGCCCTCTACTCATCTGGCTGGTGGTCTGCCAACGCCCGCCGCATTTATCAGCGGTCGGTACCAACTCTGTCGGAAATCTACTCCAGCGGCCGCCACCACGTCTGCCAAGTTTACCTTTCCCAAATTACATCCTCATTCTGCACTACAATTTACACCACAAAATCCCACTAGCAGACCTGAACAACTGGTCATCATATTATAAATGTAAGTAATAAATACATGCTATTATTTTGTTACCTATAAAACAGAATACAATAGTACTATGATTGTAGACATTGACACTACTGACAAGAGCATCTCAATGACGCAATGTTGGAGATATTACGTCATTATGATGGAAGAGCTCCCAGAGATTTAGATTAGAATTTAGTCACAACAAAAAAGGCCTATCAAAATCTCGGTTAATGTTAACGAACGCCGCATTTCAAACATTTGCTCAAGGCTTACGCAAAGCAGAAAACCACGACTAACAAAGATTTAGGTAAAGTCAAACCGGTGTAAAATTTTCCGATGTGTGTGACGTAAAACCAACTCAGCATAAGCTTCTCATTTTATGATGTCACCGTTAGAACTCAGAGCCTCCTCTCATAAGCAGAAATGAGGGTCATAATTTGGTCATAATCAATCACGCTGGCGAAGTTCGAGTTGGAGGAAAACATATTATGCCACCGAAAAGTGTCTTTCTTAGAACACGTCGCTTAAGACGTCTTGCTTCATCGTCAACGCTAGGGAGATGACAAACTAGAACATCTGGACTTGATGAAGCATCCATAGATACAGGCAGGAATTCGAACCGTCATAGGTTCGAATCACGCATCTGAAATCGTTTGTTCGCTTTATTAGATCATGACTATCTCAATGAGATAAAATTCAGATAAGCCAGGTAAAATACTAACTAGATTACGGAAACCCGAAGGTATACGAGTACATTTGAACTATAGAAAAGTGGCAAAAAACAAAACAAAAAATGTTTGATACAAAGGAAGTCCTATCGGCACGAAGAAAATATTGAAATTTGATAAAAACAACAAATAACACAACAGCTATATAAAGCTAAGAATAAACGAGGCTCCCAAATGATCAGAATAAATTTTTTTCCACTGAAAAAAACTCTTACGATTACGTGAATTTTCACGGAAAACAAAACATCTACCAAATGTTTTTGCTCCAAATTTGATAATGATTTGATGATGGTTTTATAATGATGACTATCCGTCTGGATCCCAAATGTTCTGCCAACGAACTGGAAACTTGCGAACGACTAAAACTCAGCTTTTCCTGTACCCAGTACTACAATCACCACATACCACTGGACCATTAACAAAATTAACTCTTCACTTGAGGTAACACCAGCTTCCAACATTTTATTCCTTTCAACTTCCAACATATACGAGTAATTACAATAATAACCGCAGCAAAACCGGTCGTACCTAAAGGGCGAACGAGAGACTACACACTCGCGAGGCAATGCGTCGCTTGGTGAATAATGCATGCCGCAATCGGCATGGCACATCCGGAGGCATGCCTAATTCTATCAATCGAGTATAATGATTAACCCATAAAACCATAGCACGGGTCAATAGGCAGGGTATTACGCTCCAATTTACTCTGAAGAGCTGAATCAAATAGTTATATCTTAGCTAGGGCTTAGCTCGAATTCTTTTTTAACCCCCGACCAAAAAAAGGGTTGATATAAGTTTGACGTCGATGTCTGTCTGCTGTATGTATGTCTGTGCGTGTGTCTGTCTGTGGCACCGTAGAGCTCAAACGGATGGGCCGATATCGATGCGGTTTTTTTATTTGAATGTTAATTTTTTTGCGGATGTTCTTAGCTTCAAAATGAGATTCAAAATGGCCGCCTTCACAAAATGGCGGACAAAATATTTCTTCACAATCTACCTCAATATGGGTACCAAATGAAAGGGCTTGACTAGTAGAATGTTGTACAGATAACAAATCCGAGGTAGTCGGGGGTAAATCGACATTTTAATCTTGTTCTCATCTGGTATCAGTAGTATGCTAATTAGCGTAAATTATGTTAGGTTTAAGTTAGGTTTAGGTGGCTTCCGCGCTAACCCAAAAGTTAATTAGGTAGTAATGGCACTCACCGGCAGCTACCATAGGTCAGTTCGAAAAAAAAATGTCCGGAGATCCAGTACAATCTACCCGTTACTATTAACTGCAATTTAGTCTAAATGACTTACTCCACTAAACAATACGAAGTAGATCTGTATTTTTTTAATAACTGCATTCAGTTCATGTATTGGATGCTTGGATTTTTGAAGATCCTCTGCATAAAGACGATAGGCAGTTCTGTTGAACCAAGCTCTGTGCTGGTTCTTTAGTTACGGTCTATTTACCGTGGTTATATGAATCGAGTCCTAGGTATTTCGCTGCAGTTTCTTGCATCTTAATCAAAGGTAATCTCAACAATAAAGATGATTACTGGGTCAATAATATAAGTCTAATTAGTCCAACAGATTATGGAAAACTAAAGGCTACATATTTTTTGTTTTATCAAATTACTAGATGTATCACTTTCACCATGATGCATTAACTCCATCTAAATATCAGGAACTGACTCGATCAATAAATTTTAAAATCAACGAACGACACAGCGGCCATGCAATCGCTTTATCAATAGATGTCAACTGACCACAACCATAAATCAATTAATTATTGATGTCATGTCATTTGAATTTCAGTCTATTGTATTGCGCAAACGCATCCAGATCCGACCAACGTATATGTTAAATGTATGTATTTAGGGAACAAAAGATTCGATCGAACAATTCGATTACTAAAAATATGTGTGTGTAGGTAGGTACCTCAGAGTGAATTTTGTCTGTGAGGCATTGTTAGTACTACATACATTTATTCCGGTTGTAATGAATGTTTGTATGGATCGTTGGTTTGTGAAAAAAAAGTACCTATGCTGATATGACAAAGAGGGAACGTCGATTATCTCTGTCTATAACATGCGAAAGGTAATCTATAGAAACACTGCTCCTGCGGAATAAACTTTTACACCACTTAAAAAGTAGATTATTTCAGATTGTAACTACGTTATCTATTCTGGTAACTACGTATTAAGGAGGTATGTAATCTTTGGTTATGAGTAACAGTTGACTGGCATAGTGACTTAGTAAATAGTTTACAAATAGTACTACGTATAGAGTTGGCACAAATGCTTTACACCGAAAGCACGGCTAGCATCTTCCTTGCCTTTTTTATTTAAATTAGCCGCTCCACAGACTCCGGGGTCCGTGATCTTTGTCATATCAATTGTCTTTTTTCAAATTTTACACATTTCTTGGATAAGGAGAAGAATAGGAAAATAGGGGGGAGTTGGGTACATTTGAAATCTAATTCTAGTACTCGTCTGTAGAGACGATCACTACCGGTTGGGATTCCGCTAGTAATCGACTCGACATCGATTGTTTGCCTAATTGCCTTTTGTCATTTGCCTAAACCGCCTCCTCCTGGCCCAGAGCCTCCACAACGGCTGCATTTCTGTCCCTGATGGGCATCTGTAGGTTGAAATCACGGACACAACGACAAAGATTTACAAAGATCACAAAAGTTTTGGCTTTTGGGGGGGTTGTGACGTCACTATCGTAAAAATCGTCCCATAAAGTGACGTCACTCGAAACTTCTAACAGGTCTTTGTCCTTTTTTGTTTATGAAACAAAAGAAAAAATACGTGTACAATAGTATTTTGTAATAATCGAACAGACGGACTAATTTGACTCTTGCCTGTTGAGCCCTTTGCATTGCACTTGCCAACACCAATTGAGATAGGACATTGTACCTGACACAATGCGGGAACAGGGGCTGGTGTGGCGGACGACGACCTTCAATAAGGTGGCTACTATTGTTTATTCTGTTGCCGTCCAGCCGGTGTTGCCTGGTCAACAATAGCACCAAGTAATCTACGTAAATAAGCTGTTTTCAGAAGAAAAAAACAGCTTGCAACAGCAAACATAATGTACAATGTACATGTATTATTGACGTAAAAAGGCAAAGTTAATGTATGCCGAATTACGTATTAGTGTACAATACTTGATTTTATGTTCAAACTGTGACTGGAAATGTTTATTTAGAATTTGTGTTCTCTAAGAACCATAAAACACCAACGTCTTACAAATAAGATGCTAACGAACGCCAATTTGGCTTCAAAGTTTCAAAATCTATAGTAAAAAAAAAAATAGGAAGGAATAATATAAATGTCATTTTTGACTAATTTTGTTATTGATTCTAAAAAACGATTGAGTAAACTTTTCTCGATAAAAAAATCATTATATCCTCTAAACAAAATAATCGATCTTGCACTACATTGTTATTTGCCAGTTCATCATTATTAAATAAGCACAGGTGTTGTATCTTATCTAAATTAATATGATAACAAAAAAAAAACAAATATCTTGACATGACGTGTTTGAAAAAATAAAATAAGTATAGGGTTCCGGTGTCTGAACAAGTCTAGATCTGTAGATAGTGCAATATTGACTGACATGGTCACACTAGCAGGTGTCAGGAGGGTTGCGCCGACGCAGCCTTCCCCCGCACCCCGCCCCGTACCCGCCCGCGCCTTCTCTGGTTGTTTTTATCATGTATGGCGTGATGTCTGGCGAGAATCCTGTTTTCAAGGACTGGACTCGTCTGGACTTCAGTTATTTATTAGCCATTTACCAGTTTCGTGAGGCCGTGACATTTAAGAAGAGAAGGTTAGCAAGTACTTGTTTTTCTATATTAAGTATATACGGTGTTTATTGAAACTAGACTTTTAACATCCTTGTTCAATTAATCTATCAAATATCAGCAATTCTTGTATTTGCTGGGATGATACTTAGGTATATACGCTTATCAAATTTATTAAAAAACCTCGGCGGCCTAGTAGCTAGATCGGGGTATCTCAATGTACGAGGTATGAATCCCAAAATTGAATAAATAAAAAATATAAAAATACGAGAATTTTTGCTGCATATATGTACGAGGAAATTTCTTTTACGGTTGGCAACCCTGATTGTAGGTTTCAATCACATCTCCACCTCCGAGTATCTTTCCAAATGCATGTACAATAAGTTTGTCGTCAATTCTGGCGCAATGAAGGAAGCCATCGTGAAGAATCTGGCATGATCCTAAAATCTTTCAAGCTCATGTGTCATCCGTCAATTCGCACTTGGCCAGTTTTATTATGCCCTTGCCTATTTCCTTGTGAGAGAAGGGAAATTGTTGTGAGTCCCAGCAGTGGGATTATTTAGTGGGCTACTTGGATATGCATATGTTATCGTAAAGTTGTAAATACCGTCAAATTATAATTTTATGTCTTTAGATTACAAACTAAACCGTATGTTTATAATCTCAAACGTTTATATGTATAATAAATATAATAGCTTAAATATTTAGGTATATAAATAATATATAGGTATATTAGGTATACTATACTACAACACACGCTTTAGCACGCAATAAAAATTACAAAAGTATCCCATTCAGCAAACCCTTTCATTTGATACCCATATCATGGGGTGCATTTCAAATAGCCTGTCCGCCATCTCGGACGTTTGCCATTTTGGATTTCAGTCACGTGACTATTTCTTTCGTATTCCTGACAGCAAACTCTTTCATTTGATACCCATATCATGGGGGTGGGTTTCTGAACAGCCAGTCCGCCATCTTGAGGTGCCCGCCATATTGGATTTGTAATGACGTTTCTTAGCTAGTCATGTATTGAAAAAATGAAAAGTTTATGTGTATTGTCATCAGAACTCAGAGCGTGTGCAAAATTTCATCCTAATCGAAGACCGGGAAGTGGAAATTAAGTTTCCAAGATTTTCTTACAAACATAGTTATAAAATCGTGTTCAAAATCGACGGTGTTCCCAATTTAACGGTGACACATTAATTGACTTGGGTCACTGATAGTTTGAGACTCAACTATAAAGTTGAGGATAAATAATAATTGTTTTAGCCGCCATTGTACTGTATTGTCGTCATAACTAAGTTTAGTGACATAGTTGGCAAAGCCATGCCGCGTCTGTGCCAAAAGAGCGTCGTGAAAAAATGCCCACTTGACATCTAGGTTAGTTTGTTACTTCTAGTTCGGCACGCATCATCTTTTACCACTTCGCTTACCATCATCAGATGAGTTGGCAGTCAAACGCTGACCTGACATTTAAAAACCTTCGTTTAGACTTACTGTGAAACCAGTTTAGCTTTTTCGAATTTTGGAAGTTTCGAGATGTTCAACAAACAAAAATGGTTCGACGGTGACGATAAAAATACATAAAGAATTTGATTAAACTAAATTAACGCTTCGTTATTAAATAGGCAGGTATTTTAACTAGTCTGTAAATAAAATAAAAGTAAGTCAGACTACCAACTAACAGGTAAATAAGTGTCGATGAGTTATTCTTGTAAATAAGTTTTTTTTTCATAATTTATGTAAGCACAAGGACAAAATTATAAATGTTTATTAACTCCCGATGCAAATCCTGAGAACATTCTCGTTCATATCAGCTATCATAACAAAAACAAAAAAACCGCTCAATATCATTACGTTTGCAAACTTTGTTTTCAATAGAGCTTTTGATAAAATACAAACTTACACTAAAACCAAAATAGGTACATTAATTAGTAGGCAGGTAACGTAAATAAAGAAAGATATATTTAGAAAACTAAATATCGTCGTCGACTTGAAGAAAGAATAAGCATAAGGTGTTTTAAGATGACATCTGTCATCAAATATAATGACTAATCTATTTATTTACCCGTAAAACAAAAACTTAGTACTTACTACTACTACAGGGAACTTAGTACTAGGTACTCAAATTGGGAATACGAGTGTAGTTTGCTTTTTGGTCGAATTTTGACCATTTGCCGACCACTAGTGTTGATAGTATTCCTTCATAATTGTGTCAAGAAAACTCAAGTTAGAATAAAACTAAGTACAAATATTAAATGAAATGTTCTGACTAACAACAGCCTATTAATAAGTGGACTGTTATTATTTACTGCGATTTTTTAACTATAGTTAAATTTAAGTAAAAGGCTTATTAATATAATAAGCCTTTATTACACTTGTCTACATTTAGTCGACTGAATTTAATCGCTACTGATCTCAGTGAAGTGTAATAACATTCAGTAAGGTAGCATACTAAATTCAGAAGTGAGAATTGCTTGCTTCTAAATTTAGCCAAAGGAAAATGAAAAGGAAGATGATATGTTTATTGTGGCAATAACGAAATACATACACAAAAAACAAGAAAATGAACATGTTTGTGACAAGAAAGATATACAAAGTGTAAGTAATAAACCATTTTTAACTCTGCATAATTACAGATCAATAAACTGCAATCAGGAATTACCAAAAAGTCGTTTTTGAAGTACCCCTCAAAAATTCAGAACTAGAAATTGTACAAATATAGTTTAAATTTTCTTATAGAGATAAGACAGTGGCTCACATTTACAGATGCATGCTAAAGAAATGCAGCCAGTTTCCAAACCGGACTGTTCTCGAAGGACATTTTTATGCCAAAACTAGTTTCGGCAGTTTAAATTCGTGTAGGTACATAATTGCTAGTGGTTGGCTAATTCACTTGTGCCTAGACAGTCAGCTTCCGCATTTAGAGTACTTACCTACCTAGGTATAGTCGAGAACAATAATAAATAGCACTAGCAGTTTTTTTAACTATAATAAGTTCGCACATGACCACCGTCTCGGCTGATGTTAAGCGATGATGCGATCTACGATGGAGCGTGCTTACCTAGAAGAAACCGATTCACTAGATTTGAAGACACCAAGTTGTTACCATCGGGGAAAACCCACTCAGGCAACGCTTTCCACAACATAGACGTTCTTATCACAAACGTGGAGTCAAATCTCTTCGTTCGCGTTTTTGGAACATCAACCATGAAACGATGTCGCCCTTTTGTGGAACGAGAAGTCCGATAGAAGAAAAGGCAAGGTGGTTACACTCCGCGAGGTATAAGCTGAGCTTTGCATTAGTGTGAGTGATCACCAATCAGGCAGGAGCTTGAAATTTTGTCTGCGAGGTATAGGCTGAGCTTTGCATTAGTGTGAGTGATCACCAATCAGGCAGGAGCGCGGCGAGACAGAATGGCGCCGCGCCTAAGGCCGGTTGTCACACCTACACTATCCATGTACACTCACACAAATGCAAAGCTCAGCTTATGCCTCGCGGAGTGTACCTGGGGTTTCCCGCGTATTTCCTGTTCCCTTTATCTTTACGGGATAAAAATAGCCTGTCTGTACTTAAAGACTCTATCTCTATCTGTGTGCGAAATTTCAACTCGATACATTCATACGTTACGGCGTGGTTGAACAACAAACAACGAACTATCCAAACATTGACATTTATTTGTGTTCCGGTTTGAAGAGCAAAGTTTCCAGAGAAATTACTGGGCTATATAAAACATCTTATGTACGTGGGTGATGAGCGCAGTGCAGTGCTTTGGACTCTTCGCGTTGGAATGTTAATGTATATGTTTAAAATAAAATGTTTCGAGACGAGCAGGACATGTGCCTGGTAGTAAGCAGCATGCCTGCCACATAACAGCACAGTGACACGCAGCTATTGGAACACGAAGAGTCCAGAACATTACCTAGCACCGGATCACGCTCGTCTCCCAGAGATCTATGATGTTGTATCTCTAAGCCCTGTCATTTCTCTGGAAACATTGCCCTTCAAACCGGAACACAGTGTGTATCTGTCCTTACAGACCGTAATATATCTGTGTCCCAAATTTCAACCCGATCCATTCGTACGTTACGACGTGATTGAGCAAAAAACATACAACAGCCATTTATAATATTAGTAGGATAGCACTTATAAGATTACGAAAACATCCAATGGTGAAAGAATTTTTGAAATCGGTCCGATAGTTCTTGAGATTAGCGCGTGCAAACCAATAAACTCTTCAACTTTATAATATAAAAATACTTGCAGCGCCCCGTTCCCATTGGTCCCTTAATTTTTTTGGGATACAAAGTAGGCTATGTACTAAATTGTATTAAAATCGATTCAGCCGTTTAGGGGGCGTCCATAGGCGCCCCCTAAGACGTGAAGAAGTAACGAACACACACACTCACAAACTTTCGTCTTTATAATATTAGTGTTATTAGTATAGCTAGATTTCAAGATGCAGAAAAAATTGGAGTATTAATGAAAGTTACAAGTCAGTTAGACTAAATAAGTGACCTTTGCGTAGACATAACAGAATGTGAAGCTTAGCAAACTTGTTATGTAACCCGAGCCGAGTTCAGTGCTTCCTCGACGACTAACCTCCGGAAACGACTAGCACGTCTGAACACATTCTTACAGAATGTAGCGTTAAACTAGCACTGAAAAGATTTAAGTTAAAAAGTAATTTGAACGTCCAAAACATTGCACTGCGCTCATTACCCAGATACATAACATGTTTTAAATAGCCCAGTAATATCTCTGGAGGCTTTGGTCTTCAAACCTGAACACAGTAATGTTTGGTCACTTTATAATACATTCGATCGAATCACCTTTCAAACAGAAATCAAAATTCAAAATCGGCGCATCCGTTCGAGAGCTACGATGGCATACACAGACAACACTACACAGACTTACAAAACTTACACACTACACAAACTTATACATACTTATACATAGCCACCGTCGCTTCTGCGACGCCGATGCAGGAAAGAAGTAACAAAATGAGATTGGATGGGAGGGATTCTTTCTGAAGCAATGTTTGAGCACTGTCATAAATACAATGTGTTTGTCTACCCGTGTCGGAGCCTGAAATGGTGAAATATATTATTAACTTTATCGACAAACCAGGCTTTACATTTTTTTTTTCGTCTTTTTTTTTTTTTTGGTACCAACCCTTGGGCGCTTATATTAATTTAGTCATAAATTACAATGTAAGGGGCATATTGATTAAAACAGATATCAACTGATAGCTGAACGTATAGGCAATAAAACGTGGTTAAACATTTGCAAATGTTATTTCGATAAAAGGAAGAAAATAATTCAAAACAAAAAAACATACCATTTTTCAAAGAAATTTAAAAAAGTTATGCCTGATTTGTCGATAAAATTAATCATATATTTTACCATTTCAGGCTCCGACATGGGTAGACAAACACATTGTATATTTTAAGCTATAATTGTAGGTTGCACCTTTTTTAGTAATAAGTAAGTATTGTTGTTGAAGAATTAAATTTTAGAATATTTAAAATAACCTGCATATTCTACTAATATTATAAATGCAAAAATGTATATGTTTGTTGCTCAATCACGTTGGAACATCTCAACAGACCGTGTTGAAATTTGGAACACAAATAGATTATAGTCTGGTTTAACACATAGGTCTGTTCATCTTGGGAAAATAATGGGAATGTAAACCCACGAGTGAAACCACGAGGCACTGTTATTATATAAATATTCCTGCATGAGTGTAAATTGTACTTTCTAGTAGGTACAATACTTTCTAGATAGGCTGGCCTGGTGGCTTAGTTGGTAGTAAGTCTGCCTGCGAAGCCGTGGGTCGTGGGTTCGATCCCCACAAAGTGCAAATGTTTGTGTGATGAATTCAAAAAATATTTGTACTGTGCCTGGGTGTTTTCTAAGTATTTAAAAATATATAAGTACCTATCAGCTATCTGGCTTCCATAGTACAAGCTTTGCTTAGTATGGGGTCAGATGGTGCTGTGTGTGAAATGCCCACCAGCATTTATTTGTTTAATTAGTATTTCAGGTTTTTTCATGGAGATAGATAGGTGGAACTTTCCTCATAGCACTGTCTAATCTCAAATTACCGTCTGTACTAACTTGAACTATGATTCAGTTAGTATTATCTGTGATTGGTATTGCTTGCTGTTGTATTCCAAGCCACTTTTACCCGGTATTACTCAAGGGCTTTGCGATTCAAATCTGTAGAATCTGTGCCAAAAGATTCGTCAAAATGTTGAGAAAGTCATTTAAGTCATCTATTTATTTCCCTGAGAATAGCAGCACATAGGTTAACAAAAGTAAATATTTCAATAGTGTCACATCTGGCTCTGCAGTTGATATGATCGGTCCCAAACTAGGCTACGCCTGTATTTTGGGCACCCCGTGGGTAGAATTTATAACAATTGATTTTGCGCTTAGGCGGATTACACAGGAAGTTTCAATGACTTTATAATAACATAGTAGTATAGTAAGTATAGTCATATTTAGAAATTGCCAGTCATAGGAACTGCCGATAGAAGTGATAACTTAGGTATAACTCAGAATTTAATAGCTTACTTTGGAAACTACGCGGGTGAAACCGGAGGGCATGGCCATGGTCCCGAGTTTACCCAAAGATTTCTTATCATTCCCGTGCGTGACGCTAGAATTCAATTCACAGCCCAAGAAAGATCTGTCTGAGGCGCGCCAAAAGAATTTTCACTACAAAAATTACGACGTTTGACGAATTTAGAGATACAATATTGTGTTCAAATCAACTTTTGGAAAACGGAAGCGTGTTAAAACAGGAAATGAAAGCAATGACGTAATCCATCTATGTACCTAAAAAGGTAAGTATGGAAAATTTAAAATTATGAAATTTTTGTGAAATATTGGTCTCAAAATTATTAAAAAAAAAATTAAGTAGCTTAGCTTAGCATGTTAAGATTAGATTAGATTTTTTTTTTATTATATTATTAGATAAATTAACATAGATTACAACATTACCTATTCCATTCAAAATAAAACTAAGCACAAAGACCGCAGAAACTGCTCATTAGCATAATACTAACAATTTTAATAAGCAACTAGCGATCCGCCCCGGCTTCGCCCGTAGTAGCATAATATAGCCTATACCACTCAAGGATAACGAACATATCCAACGGTGAAAGAATTTTTGAAATCGGTCCGGTAGTTTCTGAAATTAGCGGATTATTAATTCAAACAAAAAACCTCTTCAGCTTGATAATACATATTAGTATAGATATCCAAATAATTTAACCATAGTTACTCCTATTTTTATTGTGTTTGTTGCTAATACAATTTAAAAAATCAGGTTTTAAAAACTCAGCTAATAGTATTAGGTACAAGTACTTACTTACTTGTACTTGTACTTATTTACTTGAATTTAAACGTAAGAAAATATAAAATCTGGTATTTCAGTTGTAAGTAGAAAAATACGTTGCATTTATCAATATTGCTTAAACATGCTCAAGGGTTTATTGAACTAAGTTATACATAATTTCAAGCATCATTACAAACAACATATTGCGAAATTACTAAAACAGGCCATTCATTGAATTAAGCAATATAAAAAAACAAGTAAAGCCCTAAACTAAAAATTCCTAACATTTACATTTTATCTACACTTTAAATTGAAAACGACTACTTTCCTATTCAAATTATTCGAAAAGAAACGATCTACCGAAAACCTACTTAATTTAACGCACGGTTAATAAAAACTCTATATAATTAATGTAAATAGAGACCACGCTTTCTTCCATTTATGTGAATGTATCTAGTTCTCTGTATGAAACGTTAATGACGACATTAGTGGTCCTAAATACCTTCTTAATTGATCAACTGATAAAGCCTTTAACACTATTTAATTAAGATAACACTTCAGGTGCTCATTCTAAGCACTAGGGATTGGAATCGCTGAGGACAAGCCGTGGTTGGCCCAGTGACGGACTTCGGAAGAGTGAGGCCGTTAGGGTTGAACCCCATATGCATATCTGAGTCCTTTTCAAGTGGGGAAATAGGGAAAAATTATTTCTAAGATATACTACAACACAAGTGTGTCTTTAGTCTTAAATTTCTGGACTCAAATGTTTCTTTCGTCTTGAATGTCTAGCCTGAAAATGTGTCTTGCATCTCGAATGTCACGCCTCAAATGTGTCTGATATCTTGGAAGTCGAGTCTCCAATGTACGTTTAGTCTTATAAGTCTGGTTTCCGATGTTTTTGAAGTGAAAACCCTCTTTTTGCGCACCTTAGACAGATTTTTCGTGGAGTGTGAAATGAATTTTAGCGTCACGCTTGGGAAGAGCTTGGGAATAATAAGAAATTTTCGGGTAAATTCGGAACCATCGCTATGCTCATGGCCAAGCCCTCCGGTTTACGCGCCCCGCGTAGTTTCCGAAGTAAGCTATCAAATTCTGAGTTATAAGTTTTCACTTCTATCCTATTCTGCCATGTTCCTATGACTGCCATTTTTTTATTCATCTTCGACCAGACTAGACATTGTTTCACACGTATTTTGAATGTCGGGCCTCAAATGTGTCTCGAATGTCTGGTTTCAAATATGTATAGGTAAATTGAATACCTATTCAAATTAACATTTGTATTCCGGAACTTAATCTCATACATGCCTTAGAAATCAGATTGATCAGTAACCGGGCACATTCATAATATCATTCCGCAGTATACGTGCTCATAAAAATGTATAGAAAGACGCGTGTTTTGAATTTAATGAAAAATCTTTCCATTTTTAATTGCTAATGTTTAAAATTAATAGAATTTCATGTTCACAAATCGTAAAAGTTAGCAGGTACCTACTCAATAAATATTTACGAATATTTCTCACATAAAGTCATGTAGCTCTAAACTAAGCCAAGCTTGTAGTGTTAGAACCGGACAGATAATAGGGATGTTAACACTAGTCTCAAATCAATGTTTATTGTTGATTTTATGATGGTTTGTATGAATAGAATTTCGAAAAACACATTATTATAATTTAATATTCCGTAATAAATTTGTTATAAATTATTTTAAATGCTATATTTTTTATCTGTTGTCGCGTGACTGGAAACACCAATATGAATTATTACGTCACTAGTCGCAAAACAAGCTGTAGAAAACTGACTAAACTGTATACTTTTTTGCATTTTTATTTTAGTTTGCGATCTTATCGACGACGATTTTGATTGTTTCTATTCAAGTAATGATAAAAAACACACATAAACTGAACATACAGTCATGAATCGCGATCAATGTTTTGCGACTAGTGACATCATGTCGGTCGTTAGTGTTTTAACGGCAAAATTCAAAATTAGTCTAATATTGCATATTTACTCATCGAAAATACAAATGTTTTGAAATAAAATGTTATTTATTACGGTAAACATGCGCCGATCTTCAAAATAAAAGCAGTTCCGAAAAATTGTTAACATCCCTATTACTCATATTTTGTTTTAAATATTCTATAATTAGTTGGATGTGACCTACAAACAGCACAGAACCATGCGATTATTTGAACATGAAAGAGTCCAAATATTGCCCTTCAAAACGAAATACAGTTTTGTTTGCACATTACTGCTTAGTGGTATAACAACTGGTAAAGGTGAGATACTACCCTAGGGAGACTCTGCAAAGTACTTACATCTAGTCGTACGTTTTTGTGATATTTAAAAACGCAAACGTATATTTTTGATCACAAAATTGTCCCGCGTGAGAATAGACCGCACGACCTAAGATACAGATGTCTCTGTAGGTTGACTTACAACCAGCTAAGCCATAAGGCAGTATATAAAATACGGCATATTTATGTCCGCTAAAGGTATTTTTCTTACTAGCGTAACACGAATTAGTCGGAAACGCCTAGTAACGCTAGAAATGCTTGGCCGACTGCAAGACTGTGAATGTCACATCGACATTAAATTTAGTAAGGACAAGACACAAATTGAAGCACGACAAAAACAAAGCCACAGACGTATCTGCATCTAAAATCGTCTAAGATTATTTGATGTCCAGCCATAAAATGTTTAATTGCAAAACTATGTTTAAAAGTTTTAAAAACATAAAAAAAATGATGATCAGAGATACTCGTACATAGAGGCAAAGTATATTTCCATGGCAATAAGTATTTGCAACAAGACTTTGTTTTTTTTTTTCAATAGGGTCTTATGACGGTTGGCATCATATTATGGTGTCTAGTAATGCCTACCGAACGTTTGGCTAGTGGTAGTTGGCTCTAATACCTTTAACTTTCTAACTATACTTACGTATATGTACAGATAAACTCCTTATTTGTTATTGCACTTAATTTGAAATACACAAAAAATACTTTTAAGAAAAGAAAATTAAGTAGCAATTGGCGAATGATTTACGTATGTTTGTAATGATACATTTGTAAATCATACCTGAACGTATTTATTGAGCATACCTGAAAGTATTCCACATACCCAACACTTTTAACGCACTCAAAAAATACATAATTATCTACTATCAAAAAATCATTTTAAATCTCGAACTTTCGTCCCAAATAAAACTATGCTTACTCATTCATACCTACACCACACAGGCGTTACAAATCAAAACCGATTTCAATCTTATCCACAACAAAAGAGAGTCCAATTTAACGTAACCAAATCCTAATTAGATGGAGTGGGTGCATTAGATTTAGGCTAGATGGCCGTTGAAAGTGTGAACGTTAATAAGACCAAGGCCTTTGTACAGACGAAATAAAAGAAACTGCAGCTGCGACATTGTGCATTAGAGTTAAATAATACTGCCTCAATGAAAAATAAAACAAGACGTATTATACAATACATGAACGTGACATTTACATGTGGTTGGAGAGGAATGAAATGTCATACGAGCATAATAACGAAGCCAAGCTATAAATCAAGGAACAAGATAGTCTTAATTAAATAGACTTAAGAGGAGGTTTTCGATTCTCCAACGTGGTCCTAGAAATCTTAATAAGCAATAATAAAAATATATAGGTATTTTTATGAGGAAATATTCCAAAAGTCAGTCAACAGATCTGACAACAATGGCAATGTTTCCAAAGAAATTATAGGGCATAGAGATAGATCATTTTAAATCTCTGGGTGATGACCGCAGTATAAATTCACCGAAGTCGTAATGTAACGTATTGAGGAGTCATTAAGATCTACAATCAAAAAGCCCATCTTACATCAGAAATACGAATAAAAACCTGTAACTTGTCAAAGGATAGTGATCTCAATACGTCCAACGCTGAAATAGCCCTCAGGCGAGAAGCGGAATCGCAGATCGTGACCGTGGCGGATCTCAGGGGGGGCCGAGGAGAGGTAAAGAGGGGGTAATGGGAGGACAAAAATAGACGTGCAATTCGCTGCATCCGTCCGCACCTCTCGCCACTTAGTATGCTACATACGAGGTGCTCAAATTGTTCTGTTAAATTTTTTTCCCGCTACAGTGTCAAGACAAAAATATCATGAATAAAAACATTATTTAAACACAATGAAGTATTTTTAGAAGTGTTGAGTGTTAGTTACTAAAATGGTGGACATACCTCACGCAACACTAACTGCTCAATCTCAAACTAATCAAGGCTTATAATGTGGAAGGCAGACAGCTAATAATATGATGTTTATACCATTATTAATATTTATATACTCATGTTACAAACACACAAACACTGAACGAATATTTGTTTTCATTGTACAAACATTAAAATTTGCCTTGTGTGAGAATAGAACCCACGGTCTAAGGGTGCACATGCTATCAACTAAGCCTCGAGACCACTTCAAGGGAGAACATTAAAGTATGTGAAAAATAATTGATATGGTTATCAATTATTTTTATAACGAAATGAGACATTAACCTCAGAGGCCTTTTTTCGTTCTTATAAAATGTGTATATATTTAAATTTGTTTGACGTCACAGACCTCAAAAATTCCCAAATCGATTTGACGTTCGTAACTCAAACATTAGTCAGCTTTTTCGGTAGGCAAATGATTGGAATAGGAAACAGAAAAACCAGGAAAAATATTTTTTTTTTAAATAAGGATAGATTTGTGGAAGTACCTAATTACGTTTCAATTCATAATAAAGCAATAACTAAGGATAAAATCAAGGTCAACAAGTTCAAACGCTGTGACTCAGAAAAATACTTAACAGTTCATTCAAGAGAATTAAACGACTGTGGAACGGCCAATATTAATAATTGAATAAGTAGAACTGTTTACAAACGACTCATAGAAGAGTTGGAGCTCTGCGGGAGGCTAACTTGTTCGACATCAGACTCTGACACCACAGTAACTTTTTGCGATGAATCATAACATGATTCGAGCGAAAAATAATACAAAAAGGTGTCAGATGATTCATCTCAGCACGATTTTGTTAAATTTTCGGTTTTGATGAACGATATAAACGCAATATTATTTAAATGGAATTTTTTGAACGTAATTGTACATTGAAAACTCAGAAACAACACTATACTGCTGGATTAAAACATTCAAACTGAAAACTCACGACTGTATAGGACTTATTTTGGAAGATACCCAACCAGAATAAACTTTAGCAAGATTTACTTTCCCAGTCTGAAATTATTTGATATTGAAATCATTCTTTCCTTACTTCCCTGGGGACTGTATGCTTGGTTAAGTTAGTAGATAACCTGATAGTAAGAAATAACTACAATCGATGATGGAATAAGCAAAAACACTAACGAAAAGAAGAAGAAGGGTCGAGAAATAGCAAATAGGTAAGTTGACGTGGTTCCCAGAATAATAGCAAATTATGAAACAGATAATAATCTTAATCTTTATACATCAATTACAATACAATGCAATATAAAGATAATGTTTTTTATCATCAGGGGTATTCTATGACAGAAATTGATTATTGATTTTAAACTTTCGCGACTTGATCACATAATGTTTATTGGTACGTCGAGGTATTTAAACAATGAATTATTCGTGATTAAGCCACGTAGAAATTTATTAATTTGTAACGTCTTTATTGTATTACTGTATCAAACGTTTTCTTGCTTCCTTTAGTCTGTTATTCTTAGCTGTAAAATATTCCACTCATTGTTTGCCAAAATTAACTAATGTGTAGGTACATTTTGAAAAGTATGCAGTTAATTGGCATGATATAATACACCTGTGCACTCTTTTCTATCCTTTGACTACTCATTTAGCCAGAATATATTGTTTGAGTTTCTATCGGCCTGCTTGTGGTACCAAAAAAATCGAAATCTATGAATTCGAAAAAGCGACGTTGTGTCATGACTTTTCAAAAACTCAAACGAAGAGAATGATGAGAGAGAGAGAGAGAAGACGACCCGTACTGTGCCTTACCGTCGCTGCGATCAGGAAATACTATGGTTTTTTTTCTGATCTGGATCCTGGTAACGCTTTACAAAATTATTGGAGAGTCAAATGTTTCTAATTTTTAGAGACTACTAGAATTTTCTAATTCACAATATCTGGGTGTCCATCGTACACCCATTGTCATCCAATCAAATGTCATTCAATCGTACATTGTTGCTAAACCTAAAGCAAGAAAGCTCAAACCCCCTATCTAGGAAAAAGTAAAGCAATCACGACAACTTTCATAGCAAAAGGCATGTTCGAAGAAGTTGATTTTACTTGATATCGATAAATTCAACTTGTACAAGTGATTAATCATACCTACAGATTAGCAAAAATCAAACATCCTAAAGAACAATTATGTTTTTTAATAGTTGTAAGCGTTATACAATGTATTTTGAAGATTCGAAAAGCGGATCCCCGTTTCTGGAATGAACTGAAACCAATTAATTACCTAGCTACAAAGTCAAATTCAAAATAAAACGTAAACTAAATATAACGAGTTCATCGTCACTTCTGATGTTTTGATCGAATCATCAAAGGTTATATAGTAGAGAGAGACGTTAAATTAATAATAGACGCTAGCGGGACGCACGACGCTAATTCAAAAACAAACGTGTTCGAGGAATGAGGAAGCTCCAGTGTGTTCGCTTAACACTTACCTGTAACAAAGGAAATAAACAAATTAGTGACAAGTAACAAAACAACAGTCGTGACGAGAAGCTTTGATCCTACGTCGGAAGTGATAGATGCAGCGCGCGCTTAACGCGTCGTGTCGCGTGGTGGAACAGGGTTGCCGCCTAACTACGAATAAAATAACTTCAATATTACCATAAGAAAGCTAAAACCATTTTACTTATTTTAGATGTATGCTTTAGAAATGTGAAAATTCTCTTGACGATTTAATGTTGTCATTATTCCTTACTTATGATTAGGCATTTTAGAAAAACGGATATGAGTGGTAAAGCGAAAATTTTAATTCATATTATTGCTTAAATAAAGATACGTAGTATATGTAAACTCTTTGCATTATTGGCATTAGCATATACATATTAAAAATTTCTAACAAGATGAAATATTGGAGCTACTTTTGGCGCATTAAGAACTATTTTTAATACGTTTTTTGCATAATAAAAACTGAAATCTTTACAATCATAGTCTCCAAGCAAAACTATCATCGACAATCACAAATCTACAAGATCTAAGAATGTTTGTTAAAATGATTGTCCCCGTATGGTTCATAATAAACAAATAATAAACCCATACATCAATGAAACTACTATCAAAGAAATCAGTACCTAATCTTAGTAAAAGTAGTATTTTTTGCGTTTGAATGATAGTGAATGAAAGAAGCATAGATGCAAAATATGCAAAATGCTCGACGTTTGTGATAAGAACGTCTAGGTTTAGAATGTGTTGCCTGAGTGGGTTTCCCCCGATTGTTACAATCTTCGTGTCTTCAAATCGAGAGTGAATCGGTTTCTTCTAGGTAAGCACGCTCCATCTTAGATCGCATCATCGCTTAACATCAGGCGAGATGGTGGTCAAGAGCGAACCTATTAAAGTTAAAAAAATAGTAGCACATAATATAAAAAAACGAATGTTCATAAGTATAGATTATTTTAAGACTGAAGATTTCAAGTGAAGGGACAACCCGTGCAAACAGTGGAACCGTTCTCATTTGGTCTCTAAAGTCTCCATCAACTAGTCACAGCCGCTCGACTTGAAATGAACGTTTATTTGTTTATGATGCTTGGCTGAGCCACACTTTATTTTTTTAAGACCAACATAGACTACAGTAGTCATTGAAACTATGGTTTAGGGATTTTAAACGTCTTCAAATTAATATCTACTTGGCAATTTGGTTCATTAGAGAATACACTTTTAAAATTGGCCAATATGTTTGTCTTGTCAATAATTTAGATTTTTTTAAATTGTTGTGCATAAGATGTCAAGAGCTATATGTATGTGTACTTGCGATCATAATTATATTTATGAATGTTTAGATCAAAATGAAATAGCTTCAGTCTCAGGTATATATTTTTGTTTAGTAATTTGTCTGAATACTCTACCGAGTAATTTTTGTATCGATCTTGATCCCCATAATTTTACACATATGTTATTACTAGCTTTTACCCGCGACTTCGTCCGCGCCACATATTTATTAAAGTAATTGAGGCAGTACCTACTCGTATGTCTACTACCATACAAATTCACGTTTCCTAATCAAAATCGGTCTAAGTCAAAGTTTTATATTTATTAATAAATGTACAATTTACACGACAAATTACAAAAAAAACTATGTTCTCAAAAAATTAATCAAAAACAGACTTTAATTTAAATCATATTGGGACGGTTCACCAAATGTTATTAGAGTCTATTAGTAGATATTAATAGATATATCGTCTGATTACATGAACGCAAATTTTAGTTTGTTGTTCACATTTCAAAAACCGCCGCACTGATTTCGATAAAATTTATATGACCATCTCTGAACTAACTTTGATAACCTCCTCCTTTTTTGAAGTCGGTAAAAATAGCATACAAAGAATGCAAAGATCCTTCCATGCACACTTTTACTCCTCATTTCCACTCTTTTCAACTCTTTTTCTGTGATAAAAAGTCGCCGTTGTCCTTTCCTAAGTCTAGTCTATCTGTGCACCAAATTGTAACAAACTCTTTAAGTGGCTTAGGCGTTAGACGGTAACGGACAGAGAGAGTTACTTTCATATATATAACTAGCTTTTACCCGCGACTTCGTCCGCGCCACATATTTATTAAAGTAATTGAGGCAGTACCTACTCGTATGTCTACTACCATACAAATTCACGTTTCCTAATCAAAATCGGTCTAAGTCAAAGTTTTATATTTATTAATAAATGTACAATTTACACGACAAATTACAAAAAAAACTATGTTCTCAAAAAATTAATCAAAAACAGACTTTAATTTAAATCATATTGGGACGGTTCACCAAATGTTATTAGAGTCTATTAGTAGATATTAATAGATATATCGTCTGATTACATGAACGCAAATTTTAGTTTGTTGTTCACATTTCAAAAACCGCCGCACTGATTTCGATAAAATTTATATGACCATCTCTGAACTAACTTTGATAACCTCCTCCTTTTTTGAAGTCGGTAAAAATAGCATACAAAGAATGCAAAGATCCTTCCATGCACACTTTTACTCCTCATTTCCACTCTTTTCAACTCTTTTTCTGTGATAAAAAGTCGCCGTTGTCCTTTCCTAAGTCTAGTCTATCTGTGCACCAAATTGTAACAAACTCTTTAAGTGGCTTAGGCGTTAGACGGTAACGGACAGAGAGAGTTACTTTCATATATATAATTTCATATTAGAATTAAAACAGGTGTTCCTGATCATTTTATAGGAGGCAGTTGTAAAAGATTACCGAAAAGTAATACGTTTACTCCTCCAAAAAACTCATTTTCGCAGTTCTTAATTTGCCTTAATCGAGCGTCCATCATGCATAACATTTGATAAGACACCATAGAAATCTCGTCGACTATCAAAAATTCTGTCTGATACGCCATTTAGTGGCTGCGCCCATCTTAAATATTGAGGTTGTATAGTGCACTGTATTCTTCTTGTCAAGCCCTTTTTGATACCCATGTTGATGAGATTGATAAAACCTAAGTTATCCGCCATTGTGTAGAGGCCGCCATCTTGGATTTTAATTTTATATAGTACATTGTATTATACTGGTTGAGCACTTTCATTTGATACCCATATTGATGGGATTGATAAAACCTACGTTATCCGCCATTTTGTAGAGGCCGCCATCTTGGATTTCAATTTTTTATAGTATATTGTATTCTGCTTGTTAAGCCCTTTCATTTGATACCCATATGGATGGGATTGATAAAACCTACGTTATCCGCCATTTTGTAGCGGCCGCCATCTTGGATTTTTTTTTATAGTATATTGTATTCTGCTTGTTGAGCCCTTTCATTTGATACCCATATTGATGGGATTAATAAAACATAAATTATCCGCCATTTTGTAGCGGCGGCCATCTTGAATTTATTTAAGTACATTAATTATAAATAAATGATACCGCTAGAAGCGTCTTGAAATGCTCTTGAGAGTAAATGGCTCAAACAGATAAAAGTAAGGCGGCACTTCATATGCCGAAACATAAACACCGCAATTATGGAACCTGACACCAGTTTTCCCGCCAAATTTGTAAAACGCGAAAAGCGGCCAGTGTATCAAGCGGTTATATAAGTATCCCCGTATAGTTAGAAATTATAAAATTGCTGGAACAAACGTTTATCGACTCCATTTCAAGTGTCTAGATACTAAGTTTCATGGTTTTATCTTCAATAATATTGAACTTCCAGACTTTCACCCCCAATTCCACCCCCGTAGGTACAGTTCGAAACTACAAAACTGCTAAAATATACATTTTATGGTTTCGTGTTAAATATCTAGACGTAAAGTTTCATAGTTCTTCAACAATGACGAAGTTTTTCATATAAACTTTCATCCCTTATTTTAACCCTTTCAACCCTTTTTTCGGAACAAAAAGTAGCCTATGTCCTTTCTCGGGATCTATTCTATCTATGTATCAAATTTCATCAAAATCTGTTGGTTGGTTTAGGCGGTAAAGACGGACAGACAGACAGACAGACAGATAGACAGACAGACAGACAGACAGACAGACAGAGTTACTTTCGTATTTATAATATTAGTATGGATTATGATCGCAGGAGCACATAAAGTGGGTAATCTTTTTAGAAAATAATTGAATATTAATTACCTATGTATTACAAATACTTAGCAGACCACAGTTAAATTAGGGATTTTGACTTTTCTGATTTAATCGTTGCCAATATGTGGAATACTCATCATATTTTATTTATTGTAAACATTCCATTAATAATAAATAGATAACTGTACAATAGAATAACTATGAATAAAATGCAAAATATAATTACAAAACTTGAAATAAATCTGGAAAGTTTATGCAAAGATAAACAAGATACCATCACAGAGTAGTTCGAATTGTTATGAAACAGCAATAACGGTTGAAAGTATCCGACATCAGTGAGCAGATAGATGATCTTCTATCACAGATTGCTATATAATGACTGGGATTCGGCTCGTTACTTCATTAAAAATCAGTTCCGGATGACATACGATGACGGTACGAAACTGCTGGTCACGATATTGGGATTTCGTCACTACGTGCTACTGATTGCTTTTAGGTAAATGATTATTATGCAAAAATACAATATGAAAATCTAATAAAGAAAAACATTGATAACAGTCCACACGTATCACTTATCATAAAACAATTACGGTTCTTAATCGGAATATACTAATACGTTTAAACACTTTTTGGATTACGCAAGCACTAAAAAGTTGCTTGAAAATGAACAAACATTATGAAAAGGAACAATCTGTTTACCTATTTCCAGCTGAGGATAATAAAAATATAATGGTTGTGAAATATAGTGATTCTGAGATCGAAACGACAACGAATTATATTGATCAAAGATAAAAAATAATTATATTAATTAAAGATAGGAAGTATAGATAGATTTTCAAGCAAATTCTGATGATGATGATATCTGAAACAAGGCAAGGCGTAGAGGGTCGAGATTGTTTTAATAGTTATTTGTTATACAAGAGTGCAAAGTTGATTTTTATCCGCGTGCTCAATTTTGATGACCGAGCAAGCGAAGGATTCTAAAATTGAATCACGAGCGCAGCGAGTGATTTAAAATTAGAATCCTGAGCGTAGCAAGGGAATCAAAAGAGCACAAGGTGAAAAATCTTTCCACTCGAGTGCAACACGTAACTTTTCATTCCACCTCAGCGAGGAAATGACTAAATCCAAATTTTTTAATGTTTTCGCGCTAAGCAAATTAAAAAAAGTAAGTATACCAAGGAGTAACCGAATTAGACCATTTAAAAGGTGTACTCGAGGGTAACGGGTTTAGCTGGAAACAAGGGTGGCGTATGGCGAATACATCGTCGAGAACGGGTCCAGCTTCGGTGGAGAGGTCACCCGCGTACCTGCCATATATCAAAGGAGTGACGGACAAAATTGGAAACTTGTTACGCCGTAGATATTGCATCAAGACAATGTATCGTCCGCTCAGACAGCTAAGGCAAATGGTACGCTCTCCAAAAGACAAAGACCCTTTGGGTGTTCCGGGAGTGTACATGATTCCTTGCGATTGTGGCATAAGTTACGTAGGGGAAACACGGAGAAATGTATCCACAAGACTCACGGAGCACATACGCGCCATGAAAAATGTAGATGTTAACGGCTCTGCGGTGGCGGAACATGCTCTTAGGTCGGACGCCCAACATTTTATTCGATTCGATAAGGCGGAGGTCCTGGCACGGGAGAAGTTCTTTGTACCCCGTAAGGTCAGGGAGGCCATTGAAATCGGTAAGCGTCCGACCTTTAATAGAGATGGAGGATGGCATGTGCCGCCCGCTTGGCAGCCGTGCCTCCATAGTGCTCGGTATAGTGTTCGCGATATGGTGAAGACACAGTGAGCTCAGTGTGCTGCAATGTTCCCGACTCGCAGCTTACCAGTGATGAAGAGTTCGAGTGTATACCTGCGCAACCCTCTCGCACCCCCTCACCTGCACCCTCGCAACAGCCGTTGAGCTTGCGTGCGCGACGTGCGACAGCCCGCAGTGCCAAACGGGCAGCCGCCGCGCGTGTGCACTCGCCTTAAAAAAGGCCGCCGGACGCGGCCGAAACTCGAGCCGGATTGACCGACCGTATATACGTGAGTGTCCCGTTATCCAATTAAATATGTGTAACAACCACGTTAATTTTAATACTAAAATATACCAAGGAGGTTCCGAGTCTGAGTTTTTAACATATTAAAAAAAATGTATGATACATTCGGCACCAAGGAGGTAGAAATAAATAGGTTGAATTATGTTTTGAATTCAAAACCTCAGTACACACGATGTTCTAAATTCAAATTTACTTTAACCTCTATAGGGTAAAAACGACTTTTGCGCCCTGATATCGAGGAGCAAAAGTACTCTTTCCGAGCTGGTGGGATAGAAAGGTATTTTGTGGTAGTAGCTCTTAGCAGAGTCCGCTAGGAGCAGCCACATATTTGTCAGTTATTGTACCATCAAGCAGTAGCTTGCGAATGTCCCTTATGTTGAACCGTTTCTTATGTTGGAGCCTTTTCACTGTTTGAACTTTAAAAGAAGCTGATAATTTATAGAATGATGAATGATTTTTAGAGCCAATATAAATGATTACATTTAAACAAAGAGATCAGGCAAAGGCCCCTTAAGAGCTTTTGGTTAATTATTCATTGTTGCAATTGTAAAACTTTCAGTTTGGATAAGGGGTTCTGACAATGGAATTTGTATTCCATTTGATATATGCCTTCGAATGAAAAAGGCGATAAAGGGAAAGAGATCTGCTACATCCAGTTCAGGTGATGAAACTAGCAACGGTTCGTACTCGAGAGATTCCAAGTAAGCTTAGTATTAAGGATGTCTTAGAATTGAAAACATGAAAAATCAAGGAGATTCTCGCAAAAATTCGTTTAGTGATAATAATGTTGTTCCGGAATTTGACCCATCGAAATGTGCTACTAGTTATAGTTGGGATGAACTGTCCATGTTTCCTTGCAAAAACTAGTTGGTCTAGCTAAACGATGGTTAGAGGCCTTGTCCTCGGTAATTTTTACTTTGGCAGCTTTGAGTGGCAGGTTAAATTGCGAAAAGCTTTTGCTAGTGAAAAGAATTACCCCGTCCGTTAGAAGAAATGCTGCATAAGACCACAAAGATTACGAAACTTATCGTGATTATTTCTACGATAAGCTAGAAAACTTTAGTAAATAGGTGCGAAATTACTGTTAGAAATACTCTTTATCGGCGGCAAACTATCTATATTAATAATTTTGTCAAGGGGTACGGTAGACTTGATCGAAACCTTATATGAATAACAAAACAAAAACAGGTTATCTTTATCATATAGAAAAGTACCGATACTTTTCCACATCTTACACTTGATAACCTCGAGCCATTTGTAGAGCAAAAACGGTAATACACAAATACACATATTCTAACTATAGTCGATACTTTTACAAAATAAGTTTTTGTAAGACATATTAAAGATCTAAGAACCAAAAGCCCTTGTAGAGTTCTTGAGGGGGTATTCGACAATTTCGGAGTACCAGCTAGGAATATCTCTGGTAAGAGATTCACGTCAGCTGAATTTAAAAGATTTTGTGATATGCGAAGGTTTGGCTGCACAAAATCATAATGGTTGTGACCATTGGATCCAACGTGACTGGATAAGTGCGTAGGTAAAGTTCAATGCGGTATCAATAATATAGTTAACGCTTCTGCTCAACGTACTCTTACTGCGACAGAATCTGTTTGGAGTCGGAATGCGTGAGATTACTTCACAAGCACTTTACAAGTTTAACATACCCCAAAATACAGTTTCCGATTTGGAAGTCATCTGGAAACACATGACTGAGAGTATAAAGTCTCAATAAGTTTAACAAAAAGAGCGTTATACCGCGGGTATGCTTCCAGAATCGGTGATTTAGTAAAAATCACCCGCAATAATTTAATAGCGGAAAAAGTGCAAAGCTTCTGTCAAAATTTGTCGGTCCATATAAAATTACCGAACTCTTGGGGACTTAGAATGACTGACATAAACTAGGAAAATTCCCCGGATTTACAAAAAAAAGATTAAGCCATACAGCAATGTATTAGCAGCTGGTAGTATTTGTCTGTGGATCCACATTAAATCATTGGAAAGACACGACTCTGATGAAAACAGCTCTAGCGATGACACAAAACAATGTTTGAAAAGGTTTAAAATATATAAGTATAGTTATTTCTGGGTGAATGGCAGTATGGACACTTCCATGACATTGTTTTAGGGAACAAACGCGGTAGGCAAAGTGGAATGTCATGATTTCTGATTATAGTAATTTATTTCTATTAGAGTCCCTAGCTTTACAAGTTACCTTAAATCTAGCAATTTATGATATTTTATGGTCTTATTGTGTAAATATTTAGTGTAACATGTTAAAGTTGCTTGCTAAACTTTGTTAGGGTATCTGATTAATTTTACAAACATGTGCAAGTGAAAACCACAAGCTGTATAACCTGTACAGTTGTTTAAGCATTTCATCAAGCGGTATAGTCTGTCTTACTTGAAATCACCTACTTAAATAAAATATGACACGATGAGAAATAATATTTAAATAAATGTAGAATATTTCACAGTACGTGTATTTTCATCTAGCCATGTAACATTGTTACTTAACAAAAATAATTATCGTTTTGATAATCTGAATAGGCAGAATTAAATTAATTGATTACTAAGATATATGAAATACAGTTGAGTCAAGAAAAGCTTTGTTATGAAATTCTATGAAATTATTACGAATATTTTGATCAATTTGTAAGATTTGTTAAGTTTCTTATAGTAATGTTTATAATAAGTTTAGCTACTAGGTAGTTTATGTATTTGTGATTTGTTGGTGTATGCCGGGAGACAACACGATGTCGGATGGCCGAATGTCATGATTTCAAGTTGTTTTAAAGAGACGTTAGTTCGATTCGGAACCGAAACGTGTTATTTCATTAACATACAGGTAGCGACCTCTAGTGGTAGCTAACGGAGGGGCGAAAAGGTAGGCCAGTTGCACTGGCAGAGCAGAATAATTTTAGCCTCCGGGCAGACAAGTCGACTAGAGATCAGTGTGAATATATGTAGCGAGATAAAAAGTGACAGTGGTTTCATTTAACATCACACGAACATCACTCCTGTTTTAAGGGAAATATTTCCAAAGAAATTACAGGGCGTAAAGATAAACTATCTTGTATGGATGACAGTGTATTTCTAGGTAATGATTTCGACTCTTGACGTTCCAATATCTGACGCTGAGGTATTGCTTACCATCAGGCACATGTACTGCTCGTCCTGTTACTTTTTACTACAAAGAAAATACGACAAGGGACTCTAGTCACAAATGATGATACCGGTAGTTATAGATGTAATCTTCAAAAAGGACAAAGCAAACAGAAAGCCCTGGTTTCACAGAGTACAGATGAAGTAAGTAAAAATAAAGAAATGTCTATACCCGGCAGTATGAATATGAAGACTGTAGATAATGATAATGACTATGAAGAACCAAATGATTAACGAATGAATGTTATTAATTAAAAAGAAATCCAAGAACTCGAGACTCATAAAACTGTACGGTCTGTTTCGCGCCTCCCGGATAAACAAACCGTGTTATTATTACAACTATCCACCAAAACATTTACATTTCTTTCGTGGCATTGAAAATAATTTTATTATGAACTGCGTAATAGGACAAAAAAAGAAAAAGATTTATAATTGATGTTTACGTCTACCTATAGTACCATTTATTGCGTATTACGGGATTTTCATCTTTTCTTTTTGCTTTATCATCATTAAGATTTGTAGAGATATTATTTTTAATTTTTTTTCAGAATAAGATATAACCTGTCTGAATTGAAGAGTTCCGCATTCATCAGCTCTTTAGCTGGTCTGTTTGCCTTTGAGGTCTTTAGTTTTCATGCAAGCAGTTTTTGGTAAAACTCATAAAAATGGTGAGAAGTTTTGGTTACACAATAGTGAGGTCGTAGCTTCGAGTCCTGCCTATATCTTTACTTTTCCAAGTGCAAAAGCACAAGATTGTCATCGCTACTGTCTTTAATAATTTACCGTGAATAAATCAACATGTTTCAAGAAAAACGTCTTTCTATGACATGCGTCAGTCAACGAAGTCAACAAATAAATAAGGCAGCAAAGTCAACTTAACGTGGGAAACAAAAATGGAGGGGTGCAAAATTTTAATGAACTCTCATTATAATTTTGAACATCATCTCAAGACGTGATTCATTCATAACTTTCGTCGCTGTATAAATTTAGTTTAAATAGTTTAGTTTCTAGAGTATATAGCGGCATTTATGTAAAGTAGATCAAAACGGTAACGGACACCCATTACATCTATCAACTTTGTTTTAACTCAAGTTTTCTCCACTAGGTGATACATAAAATAATGTAAATTCATACGAGAAAGCAAGAAAAAACAGATTATATAAATAACTTAAAAGGTGGATTTACAAAGTTAAGCATACTTAGAAAATCAAGTTAAGTTACTAATCAGTTAGTAGGTACATTTTTATCCCTTGGCTTTTTTTTATCTGGCGTCGAATATTACCACCCGTCCAATAATAAAGTAACGGAATGACGAGGATGAATTATACATTAATTTTTAAATGATTTGATAATGCATGACGTACTAGCGTGATTGTTGTAAATTTGACATAAGTAAGTATCGGCCATCTCGATTTTAGCCAAGAAAATCAATCATGCGTACCTTTACCTTTAACAAATTTTAAACCGATCACAATTTATTTGTTATTTAAAATGTATAACACATTTCAGGATGCATAACAAATTGTATCACAATATAGCTATTTTTTTTCTATAAAATACCATTTAGTCAAGCAGTAGGTTACAACTACGTGTTATAGTCATTCTCATATTAATGCTGAGAACAAAAGTATTCTCAAAGTGGAATGACAATTACTCCCACTCCGTCTCATCCTTGGTACAAAGATGAGCTATCGCTATTCAAATGGGTGACGTCGCCAGCGTTATGAACACCTTTGCACCAGGTACAGCAAAGTTATTTGACTGTATACTGTACATATGTACCTACGTAATATTTAAATTTACTGAACAATAATAATAAATTATTAAAATCATAGTAACATTATTAAACTAAAGAGTTCGTTTGAATGCACTAATCACAGGAACTGTTCGTTTGAATGCACTAATCACAGGAACTCCTGGACCTAATTCAAAAATTTATTCACCGTTGGATGTGTTCTTGATCCCTGAGTACTAGGCTATGTACTGCGGGCAAAGCCGGGGCGGACCGCTAGTTTTGAAATATACAGATAACTTCAGTTATTGTTGAAATATTGACGCATAAATTACACACTATAGTTATGAAGTGTTATAGTTAGATGCGAGTTAGCGTGCAGTAAGTGCAGACGCGGAACTACCGAGTACGGAGCGAATGTGGCACACTTACCGCGATATCCCCGTATTAACGCTAATTGTTTGCGCATAGATACGATGACCGAGCGACGCCGCTGGCCATAGCGGTACCGAAGCAACCGATGCTTGTGGCTAGGCCTGTTCGCCTCTACAACCGACCAACAGTACTTATTACAATCTAGTCTGCAGTTAGCATTGTCCCGTTTTATACACAGAACGTCGAAGGTATCCAGTCAAATAATTGTATCGTTTAAAAAAGACATAATAGATACAATAATCAAAAAAAAATAATTAAAAATAACTTTTTTGTATACTGATAGCAACAAAATGTAGGGAATAAATTAATTTAACATTGATAAAAACAGTATTTGATCACCAACTCGTCTAGTACCGTGCGTAGTGCGTTGTTTTACCTTGAATTTCTTCTTGTAATATTCTTAAATATCAATCATTTGAACACCCTAAATATTTTTCAGGTTATATTCTCTTATACTGCCTATAGTCTAAGATCCCGCTATACAACGACCTTCACCGAGCTGTTTATTGGATGAAAAGTGTTTTATATGTAATTTAATATGTCAACAAATTTCAGTCCAGAATATGATTATTAATAATTAAAAATTATTTTTTTAAATATTTCACTTAACTCGATTCAATTTTAGAAAAAACTATTTAACATTACTTATTATTTTGGCTTTACTCAGTGCTTACATTTTTAATTGTTAATTAATCATATTCTGGACTGAAATTTTTTAGGCAACCCATTTGCAATATATTTGTTGACATATTAAATTGCATATAAAACACTTTTCATCCAATAATCAGCTCGGTGAAGGTCGGTGTATAGCGGTATCTCCTACTACTAGTGTTGTGGATATTATCTATGTTTGTTTATTTAACTCTTCCAATTTCTAGAAAACTAGCCTAGGACTAGTTTTACAACACCAAATAAAACATATATTTACAATGATACGGTCGAACTATGTCTGTCAACGTTATTAGATTACGTGAGTTCGTGTTTAAGGATGAAAATGATTGGAATAAACAAAATTTTATGTACATTTTACATACAACACCATCTAACCCCAAACTAAGCAAAGCTTGTACTATGGAAGCCCAATAGCAGATATAATACTTTTATATTTTTAGATACGTACTTATTATACAGAGAAAACACCCGGTACAAATATATGAATTCATCACACAAATATTTGCACTCAGTGGGAATCGAACAATACTACTTGCGAATATACGATAATGTATTATAATAATATTTACAGCACAGCTTTGAGTTCAAAAAAGAACGTTTTTCGTAATAAATTCTCAGAAATTTAAGTTATGATACTAAAACTATTTGTAGTTGATCTAGTCAGCATAAATTTAAATTGCTCAGAAATTACAAGCGTCAAATATTTGCAATTATTATTGTGATTTTCTTTTCCATCACTCCTACTTCCTACTAATATAATGTCTGTCATGTAGAGTTCTGCCAAATATAATGATTCAGATATAAAATATACATCTTCCAATTGTACTTGTATCCATTTTACATAAATACACGGGTAACTCACGTATAATGTAGTCAGTCCAGTCCGACTCAAATTTCGATCGCGTCCGGCGATCTTTTTCAAGGAGAGTGCGCGCGCGGGTTCGCAGCTCTTTTACCACTTGTATCCCATATAATACTGATTTACACCGAGCGGATTTCATTACAAAGATTCAGATTCATTAGTAGCATCAAAATAATTATTAAAGAAATAACAATTGCGCCATTACATGAACAATCGCATGAATAATGACCGTCAACAAAACTGGTTTAAATTAAAAGGCGTTGGTTTGGAAAGCTACACACAAATTATTCATTATTTCAGTGTGTATTAGTTAAAAAATATTATTTATATTCCGTAAAAAATGTACGTAACAATACTTATCGATACGGAACTAGCTCTTCAGATTAAAGGTATGATTTCAAAATGGATATCTAGAACAAAGCACCAATGCACGATGCCTCGAAAACATTTTACCAAATATGCGGAATGGTGCAGATTCTACAAATTTAGAAAATTGGTAGAAAACGAAACAATCAGTGAAACCAAAGTCAACACGCAAGTTTCGAGCAACAATGCGGCAGCTACTTACTTCAGTAGTGGTCATGTTGGGCAGTGTGTATACGTAGTGTATGTCGATGACTCACTATTCACTTCACATCACAGAGCACGTCACAGGAACAAGCCTGATCAACACGCGGCCAGACACCTAAATGAGGTATTCCGGCGCATTATCGCACATGACGGATATCGTTATCATGCTCTTTATCAATGTTGTTATTTTTATCATTTTAGCCTTTTATCGCACAGGGAATTCGATCGGATCAATATTTTAATTAACTTTATCCGATATATTGGTGATGTAACCATTTACAATTGTAGATTGATACAACTCTAGATGATGTACTTTGAATTTTAAAATCCTTTATCTTGTTTAACACACTTAATTTGCCCGTTGCATTGTAAAGCTCTTCACAGAAACTATCGAAGTATCTATCGATATGATCCACGAAACTGCAAACATGAAAATGTTTGCTCATTTGATTAACAATCTTCAAATGCAAAGTCCCATTTAATAAATACATTAATTATATAAACTATGTCGTCAGTCTATTGGGTATAATGTCACAGTACGCGCTTCGAGAGAAAGCCAAGATGGTTGCCGCGTGCTTGACACAACACCATCTGATGAATATTCCAGCGACCATTACTGAAGATATATATTTCTAAATGTTCCATTACATGTTGAAAATTAACACAACCCTCACATTAGCGGTCGTATTGCACACATCATCACCAACAGACACGCTGTTACATCTCATACTATGTTGTAATAATCATCCATTGTTTTAAAAATATGCGTCCGCTTTATAATTTACTTTGGATTGATCTGTGTCATTTCGGAACTACTTTTATTAAGTATTGTAAACCAAAGAACCAGTAATACGATACAACCATGCATTAAATAATTATAATACAACTGCGATCTTTATAGAAATTAGACTATTAGAAAATAGAATTTATTTATTAGACTCAATTAAATCCTGATTTACTATGTATGTGATGACATTTCAAAAGTATCGGCATGAATTAAATAATATTTTACTCCACACTAGCTCAAACCACGTCTGGGACTTATATATCTAGGTTTTTACTAACCAGGTTGAGTGCGGCATTCAGTGACTCTGAAATACATTTATAGATATTGTAACATACAATTTGTAAAGTCTGTATATATCCTGATTTTATGAGTACGTGTAAAGTTGTGGATTATAATAACACAGTCGATGAAGTCATAACATAGATCATCGAACTGAATGTTTCATCCTTTAAGAAATTCTGTCTCAGAATAGAACATTAATGTATGAGCGGTCGACCAAACATAAACCTACATAAGTGGGTGATAAAACAACGGCATAAAATAAACCGGCGGTGAGCAGATTAGCTCGCCGCTGTAATGGCCGGTGATGCAACTCCTTCGCTGCGCTGGCGCACCGATGCACGCTCTGTCCACGTCTATACAAAACAATACTTACTACATTGAATTTAGGACATAGACTTGATGTCACGTTTAAAATAGAATTCGATAGAAACAAATAAGTGACTAAGAAAAAGAAACGAGTATTGTAAAACAGTGGCAGTATTTTCAATCCTAGTTTACTATTTCTTATTTCAACTGATTGAGAATTGAAAAATTCAAAGTGATACATTACGCTAACAAAACACACTCCTGTTTATTTACTTAAGAAGTGCTTGACAGCATTACAGTACAATGACGCTAATATAATAGATAATAATAGAGTAGATTTTGAATTGATTCTAGCGGTTCTTCCCGTGTTCAAATGAGTAGGTATTAATTAATCAAATAAAAATCTTCGAATAACAATTCAGTATGTTATATTTCTCAATGCTGAAATTCACTGCACTAATAATGATATGTACTAAACATTATTAGGTGCATCAATGCATTAAATTGAGTCTATGGAACGAAAGGAGAATATTTTATCTAAATTCATAACAAACAAAAATACAACTTTAAACTCGTACCTAATGTTAATAATATAGACGAACTGCATGAGAATATATTAAAAAAAATATATCGCAAATTCACGTAAGATACGGTTTCTTTTACAGCCACGCAATCCTTACTATGTATGCAACGTTTACAAAGAAGCTAGGTCACTGCAGATACAGGAAAAAATATAAGAAGCGGAAATACTTGTACCTACAACAAAGTGATAATGATATAATCAATTAGACTTATCATTTATCTTACATTATATTAATAACTCCTTCAGTTGTATTTGCAAGTATATTAATATGAAGTATTTATTCAGTTTTAAAAGATAACACATGACTAAATAAAAAAAAACTCGCTTTATTGATTTAGTCATGTGTCATGTCATGTGTCCAATGACCAGTTTCCGCAGCAAGAAAATAAACAATTACTGGTTTCTGTATCTGGCCATTTTTATGGCTGCAATGTGTTTTTTGATCCTTTTTAGTAAATTTCGCTTCGTTTAACATATTTATGTAGGCACTACCATAGCTGAAGTACGCCCATAGCACACGTATAGTCTCGAGTGGGACGACGCCTTGCAGCGTTCGCACGGATTGGGGCACCACTAAGCTCCAGAACAAAGCTTTTTCAGCGCTAAAACATCAAATATTGCTACTAATACTAAAATAAATATAAACAACTTGCGGTCCGTTCCGGTTTTGCTCAGATATTGTCATATACAAGTCATTAATCGAATTAAAAACTTTCTTATCTCTCTGTCATGTAGGACCAAATCATACAATAACACATACCTAAATGTCAGCGCTCGTGAATATCGGTTGACTTGGTGAAGAGTTCACTGGGAACAAACATAGTGACATTTTATGTATTAAAATTTTAAGATATTCAAAATTAAAGATACTGTTAAATAATTCAGAACCTATTCCTTAAGAACTAGCCTTTATTTTAAATCGAATAAAGTGAAAAAAATATATAAGAAATCAAGATCCTGCAGAAGATAATCGCGTTGAATCTAAAACGACCACGATAGCAACGCAAAACAAAGTACTAATTAAATTTGCACAATCGTCCCTCGCTTCGCGGCTACCCCGCGGTCGTCGACAGCAAGGTTGCTACCGGAGCTGCCTTAAAACTTATGAAAGTCAAAGTACACAGCAACTGGAAAGTGGAATAATTAACGAAATATGTTTGCCAGAAACAAGTAGTAAATACGGCGAACAAAAGGCAGAAAAGAGATTGCACCAAAAATGGCTGATCTTGAAAATAAGATAATTATGAATTAGAAGAAATCAAAACACTAACAAAATCAAAAGTTAGATGTTACGCTGATAAACGATAACACACTGGAAGAGTGTATTCTTGTCTCATAACTAACTAAGCGTAAAAATCATAATGGCATACACGATATTCGAGTTATGAGAAATTAATTTAAACTGAGTGGCATAACTTATCGATTTACAATTACAGTCACATATTGTGAAATTGAAAGTGAATTTAACGTAAACTCTTTATCCTGATAATGTGAATTGCAAGGCCTGTTGTGAAAAATTTCTTTACCTGTGTCCACCGCGGCAAATTGCAGAGATAACGCAGGCGTCGTCGCAACGTTTTTGCCTTCGAACAAATTATTGTTTTGTGTTATAGAAAACATGTCTAGTGTGTCTTCACGGCAATATCTACTGAAAGAACTTGATTGGTTCCGGCGCCGCCGCGGGCGTGCAGCTTAGAACCGGTCTGCTAGTGGTGACCCATTTTCTATCTCGACTGCAAATGGTAGCAACGCTGTCTACAAAACTTTGGCTTGTATCTATGTCAATCGGCCAACCATTTGAGAATAAAATATGTAAACGTTTAACTTTAGTTTCACGAGCATTATAGAACGGGTATGACGCAGAGGAAGGTGTAATTTGAGGAAGTCGTGTTACATAATAAAACAATCGGAAAGATTGATAGTTTATAGCATAATAGTGATCAATAGCAAATCAATATGCAAGCAGATTAAGGAGTTAATGTGCTTTGAATGATTCATCGAGAATGTCCAAATCTGGCCTCGAGTGTCTGTCGCACGGGTCGTGTCTAACAGGCCGAGTGTGACCCCGATACTCGTTTGGTGCTGTTAGCGAGTGCAGTTTGAAGGATTTTGCGATGAAAGGTTAACATAAGCAGAGCTGCAGCTAACGTGCTTGATGTTATCAGGAAAGACAGCGGCCTTAAACTACTTGAACGTTAGGGCGTGTTAAAAGTACAGACAGTCGTAGAAACTCACTATGCTAGTATTTGATGTTTACGGGCGGTAATTTGAATGCTACTAAGAACGATGACTACTAAAATTAATGAAACATAATTGAATTAGAAATTAAATAGAAGCTAAAGAAGTTAAGAAAGTGGGTGGGCGATACATAAAATTACTTCACGTGCAGTTTCAATCGACCTAAATAATTTGCCGTAGTTTTCAAAATTAAACAATTATTTAACTATCAAAACTGCAGAGTCGGGTACACTGCAACGTTTCAATACCTACTACCAAAACTGACTAAGCCAAATGGTAATTAACCCAAAATATATGAGTGTCGATTTTGGCTAAACAAAACCTGCAAAAGGTCGATTTCTTGGTTTGTTCGACTTTACATTGCAACAGTGAAAAAAATCAACATGTATTTTATGCACAAATGTCAGAAAGTGATCTATATATTCTTGATCTTAGATATGAAAGTGATCTTAGAAATATTCTGAAAAAGTTAATGATAAACTCGTGAGAAGTTTTACAAGAATGAATGGGTGGTGAGGATCTTGTAACTTTCATTTTATTTACTTAGGTTGGATTCTGATGAGAATCCAAATGAAGTTTCCGAGTGGTCGAGACCGGAGCGTGGCCTCCGAGCTCTGTTTGTGGGTACGTACGTGTTATTTAATCGATTATGTGCAGATAGCGGCTAGTTCCCAGCCATTGTCAAACGCGTGGCGTGGTGTGGTGTGAGAGAGGCCCCAAGTTACGTCACACGACCGGCACCTCTCAGGGGACAATAAATTCATCTCGCAAAATAATTATTGTAGGCCTCTTTTGAGTTCTGTCAATTCATTAATTTCTGAGAAAGTTCTGGCATAAAATCTCAGCACAATACAGTGTTGCGAATGAAAGCGAATCAGTGTTCTAACATCAAGTATACGTTGCTGACGAAATTCTGATTTAGCAGATGTAAATACTGAAGGTTGAAACGTTGTTGGTAGAAACGTATTGTAATGATGTAGCATCATTTGGCTAACTAGAACATAATAGTCGCAGGACGTAGGGTGCGGCGAGGACATCAGTTTTGATTGGAAGGAAATACCATTAGACTATAATACTCCATATTGTATGACGTACAACTTTGTAGAACAAGGCGTAGTAGACATGTTTCTTAAAAAATTAAAATAGACGAATAATAAAATGATTCCTAATATTATTTAACTTTAAGTTCGGCCAACCTCAGACACTTAACACCATTTTGCAATGTTTACCCTTATATTTTTAACTTATTGTGTGGGCAATTATGTGATGTTAATGTTTTAATAATGAGTTAAAAGCTACAAAGCATTAAAACATTTATCTATTGAGAAATTTAAGACAATCTTTAATAACACAATGCCACGCAGCCATTTGAACTTGAAGAGGCATCCACATCTTTGTTTAGCACTACATTGCGCTCGTCACTCAGTTATATTATAGTACTTATCGTTTTGTCTTTTATAACTATTACCTATTATTCAAATTTGGAACACAGTATTTTTTTTCATGGCGAATAACTGGCACAAGCGTAGTACATTTCCAGACGGACTCTGCTAAGAGCCCTACAACAAAACTCTACAACTTATAGACCTTAAAATTTGTGATAAAGATACTTAGACAATCCGTCATCTAAATGATAATGCCCACCGTGGGCGTCGTTGTGGTCAATGGACAACAGACGTCTTCGAAGAAACTTTCACAATGCAAAGTAAACGCAACAAAAAACGCTGGTAGGAATGAGTTCATTAAACATTATACAAGTCATCGAGGTATATGATTTACTAGGTTAATACGCAATGCAAATGGGAAAGTAGGAAGCTACGAGTATATTTGTGCCAGGAAGAATATCGTGTTGTTAGAGATCGCCTGAGCTCACGCGGAAGGGACGGCGGCGCAAAAACTTATGGAACGATCTACATGACTTCTCTATTTACAAATACTTTTGCAGAACTACGATTTTGAACTTTATGTGTCTCGTTTTTAAGGTTTGGAGTTATCGCAGCGTCATTGCATTTCTCTGTGGTCCCCAGAGGAAAGCGCATTTCACCGCGCGACCTGTTCCTGCCGTTGAGCATCGAACACACGCTCCACCACATCGTTAAAGAGCATATGCTATTATAATCGTAATTCTGAATATTATTGTGTCTGCGTGTTTCTATGTATCATTTTCAATGTAGTTACGATAACACAAATTATTACATTGTAATCGTAGATACACCGTGTCCGGTAGGACATGTAAATATAGTAGTTAAATAGGCAGTAGGATTAGTAAATACTGTAAATGCGAAAGTTTGGAAGTTTAGATATTTGTGGCTCAATCACGTCGGAACAACTGCTGCTAAACGGATTTATATTTGGAACATAGTTAAATTATATATAGTCTGCAACAGCCAGCGAACAACACGGAAGGGAGTAGGCATACACAGCGTTTCCCCTCTGTCAAAGTACAAGTCCGCGTGGACCATGGAGTTTGATAATATACTGTGTCTGAGAACGGGGCTAGATTTGTGAATGGTTATTTTTTATGTGTTAGTGATTTGGCTGTTTGAGTATGATCGACAATGGATCGGAACAGGTGTGTTTTGTATGTAATAGTGCGGCTTTGCGCTAGTGTGCTCAACTTTCCCCTCCCGCAAGAAATGACATAAAGATTTGAACAATATTTTTTAGCTAAGGCTTACTCCCTTCCGTGCTTGCGCAGAAGATCGAGTTGCTCGATGGCAACAGCACATAGATTTTTATCGCAAGAAATAACGGGAACAGAAACTTGGCGGGTAAAATTGCCGGCTGCTGATTCATAATATAAATTCTGATATTCTGTGTCTGGGTGTTTCTATTTTCTATGCATCATAATCATTTGTATCTCAAATTACAGAACAAAACCACGTTTTGTAATCTGAGAAGTGTGACTAATTTTTTTTATAATAAAAGTGGCAAAAACGAGCAGAATATGTGCCTGATGGTAAGCAACATGTATGCCCATAACAGCACAGTGACACGCAGCTATTGGAACATGAAGAGTCCAAATCGTTACCTAGCACCGCACTGCTCTCGTCCACCGGAGGTATAAGGTATTTTATATCTTAACCCAGTAATTTATCTGGCCCAGTAATTAGTATCGTATCAATTATCTAACATGAGACTCCCATAATACTAGCTAAGTTTCGTTTGCGATTATTTAACGACTGTTTCTGTTGAGTGGGGAATGTTAACAATATGTTAACTTTCTGTTCATACTCATATTACTTATACCTACTTAATACTACAATGTAAGAGATGATTTACAATCGACTGCCGACACCCTGAAATTGCAGTTGAGTTATATATTTACCTACTGTAGTTGAGTGGCCTATTTAAGGTGCGTCCCCCAGCAAAACAAGTTTTTTGTCCAGTTTTCAGAGCTATCTACTCATTAGCCAAAACAAATATCAAGTAGTAAAATACACTAAATTTCTACAGTCTATTGGCTTCAAAATGGTAGTTTCTTTTTTTTGTTAATGAATTTATTGTTTGAATAATCTCCTCAGAACGAAACCATAAAAAATTGAAATAATTGTAATTATCATGCATCTACTCGAAACCCCCGCCATTATTTAGATTTCGTACTTACACCAACGGATAGGCAATTCCATTACAAACATTTTGGTAGAAATATTTTTTTCAAAAGGCCAAAATCTGATTTTATGAAGAGTTTATTCTAAAATTTGAGCGTAAAACAGCGAAAAATCCTATTGATTCTCTCTTGCTCTTTCTTGCAGTGTGCGATAAGGTTAGACATACTCAAGGTCATTTGCTCGGGCCCTTAAGTGGTTGAGTGGCCTGAACAATATTTAAGTCTAAACTAAAACGTCAGCTCATTGATCGAGCTTTAGACATTGACAAAGAATTAATCAATTAATGAGTTTACAAACTACTTATACTAATTCTAGGCGTATAATACTGATAACTAAGAGTCAAATTAAATTATAATTGGTAGACATTTCTACAAAACACTATGTTGTTTCAAACTACATAATATGTAAAACTTGTATTAGATAGACAAACTCTTTATTCTACTTAAATTACAAAGAAAAAAATTTGTTATGGGAGTCTCTTAGAATCTCTAAGAATACTTAGTAAATTACAAATACAAACTTGTAATAATTATACACTTATTACAGTGTTTGTTTTCTTTTCCAGTGCTGATTTTTTCGTTCTTCCGTGGTGAAGATACGATTTATCAATTATCACACAATCAAGGGTAGCACCCCGCGGTTTTATCCACATAATTCCCGCTCCCATAATGTTTACGGTGATAAAAGCCTATTTGCTATTCTAGATTGTTATCTAACGCTGTTCTAAAATTCAATCCGATCCGTTCACGCCTTCCGACGTAATTGAGGAACAAACATCTAAACTTTATGAATAGGATTAATTATAATAAATCTAATAAAACATGAAAATTGACTGCCCTAGTGGCTTAGTTGGTAGTAGCTCTGCCTGCGAAGCCGAGGGTCGTGGGTTCGATCCCCACCCAGTGCAAATATTTGTGTGATGAATTCAAATATTTGCACTGTGTCTGGGTGTTTCTATGTATAATAAGTATGTATTTAAAACTATATAAGTATTATATCAGCTATCTGGCTGCCATCACACAAGCTTTGCTTAGTTTGGGGTCAGATGGTGTTGTGTGTGAATTGTCTACCAATATATTTATTTATTTATTTAATATAATGTAGACGCTACAAAAATAAAATCGAATTAAACCTTTAAATCGGAATAATTATGTATAACAACGAAGACAATAATTATATTAAAATTACTCATAATAATATTAAGTATGAACAAATAGCTGAATTACGGCTGGTCTAGTCGGGGAGAACAGCGCCTGCCGATCCGGAGACCCCGGGTTCAAACCCCACACGCACCATTGTCTTTTCGAAGTCATGTGCATAATGCCGTTAACTTAAAACGGTGAAGGAAAACATCGTGAGGAAACCGACATGTACCTAGAATCTTTCGAAGTCATATGTCATCCACCAATCCGTACTGGGCCAGCGTGGTGGATTAAGGCCTTAACTCTCTCCTTGCGAGAGAAGGCCCGAGTCCCAGCAGTGGGAACATTTAGTGGGCTGTTGATGATGATGATGATGAACAAATGAGAATGTATAGAAATATGAATATTAATTATTGTCCTTTTACAGTAGGTACCTTTATGATTCACCACAAATTGGGTGATATTAAGCATACGAACTAGGATGTAGCACTCTTCTGTTTACTTCAAATTTAAAGACATCCATTGTACTTATTGTGAAACAGTGAAACACAAATTCGTGTTGTAGTTTGCAGTTGCTCTGCGAACGGTAAACATGGATTCAACTCGCATGGGCAAGGTTTTCGGGAAGTCTGTCATGTTCCGGCGTTAGGACTTTGTACAGTATAAATCTGTGGGTTCGGTTATACTCGGAGGCTAGTTTTGTAACCTAGGATAGCAAGCTAGTAATTTACTTATGTAGACAACGCTACGCAACGCTAGTTTTGTGTACACGACGCTAGAAGTACTAGCTTCCTAGCTTATTACCACTAGCTTGCTATCCTAGTTTGAAAAACTAGCCTTGTGTCCCGAAGGCATTAGGGTTTTGTATCTTGGTCACAACCCTGCAATTTTTGAAGACTAATTAAGGATAGATGGAGATCTCTTTTTTCCCGTACGGCAAGCCGTTCCATCGCTGCCGAAATGTCAGTGAGTAAATTATATTATTGATCGCATTTAAGTCCTGTGTAATAGTCAATATGGATTCTGTAGGTTATGCTGTTCGATAGTTGTACCCAAAGAAATTGGGCCCAAATTTTGCAATATCTGAGCTTAGGAAGATTAAGTATTACGTAACGCAATTTAAAGTAAACATTTTTACCTAAAACTCAACACAAGTTTACACAAGCTTTCAACCTGGGAGATTTTCCTGGGAGATTCCCTAGTTTTTGAAGTAACAAATACCTTCTTGATGCACCATAACATTTTACAAGATACCACCTCTCCCAAATTGCGTTACGGACCTAACACTTGGACGCTCTTACCTCTGAAATGAATCCTATAAAACTGCAAGGTAACTTGGCAGTGTAGCTTTATAAGAGCGTTTTGATCAGTTAACCGTCACTTATCAGTCTCTGGGTACGCCTCTAAATTACGAGTACCTCTATAGTCTCATGATGTTGATGGATTATTTTTATGAAACTAGAGCGGCATTATCGAGAAAGTCTCAGGTATTATATTGTGTCGTATCTACGTGTAGGAGTTAAGGAGAACACACAAGCTCTGTAATCTTGTTAACCGTAATTATTTATGTATTTAATCATTTTGTGTGTTCTACTATACTAGTAAATATCATGCCACGTAAGTGGCAAACATATTAACAGCTTTTATTTTTATAGCTGTTCAACATTGCGATTTAACTATAATAACATATTATCTAGTACCAAATTCTTCAGATTATATTTCTATTTCGTGTTAAGAACAGTAAATGCTGTGGAATGCTTTGCCTGAGGGGTTTTCCCGATGTTTACAATCTTGTTATCTTCAAATCGAGAGTGAATCGGTTTCTTCTAGGTAAGTATGCTCATCGTAGACTGTTTTCTCACTTAAAATCGGGCGAGATGGCGGTCCAGTATAAAAGTATAAGGTTTAAAAAAACTAAGTAAGTAAATTAAAGTTATTTTGGTAAAGAGACCGAAATTAGGTAACTATAATCTGATACATTATAATAGTTATCTATGATAAGAATTTATGTTGTTGTTATAATTATTTATATTGATGAGAATTTAAGGGATCATTGGCCCTTTAAATAGGTCTGTCTATTTGGAAAAGGCTTCAAAATAGTTGTCTGACGTACCTACATAATATATATATACAAATGGAGTATGAGAATTTAAGTGAAGTTAAGTCATTATTTTGGGAGTTTTAAAGCGTTTGTTAAGCAAAACGGCCGGCGGAAAGTGCCTGGGAGTATTGGGGGCTTATTTTTAAAGATATTGCGTACAACATACGTGAAAATCAGTTATCAGAAAACATTTGCATTGGCCATTGGCCGTCTAAGCAAGTTAACTAACTCTACTCAATTTTCCACATTTTGTTCATCAGAAAATAAATGACGTCTGGCAGCCCTGGAACCTTACTCTATTATTATTATTGTTAGTTTCAATTAGTTTTCCAACTGCTGGGCAAAGGTCTATTTTCACCATTATAAATGCCTACGTAAATGCATGACGTGGCTTTCCTCAACACAAATTAGATCTGATGATAAGTGAAATCTCCAATAGCTCCTGCGGTAGATAACGCGGTAATATACCTATTCGCACGCGGCCACTAGTTATACATTAAACAAAAATTTACAAAACTCCCAATGCAATTACTCAATACTCAATCATTTATTGCTTCATTATCTTACAGATAGAAAACGTTACAAGGATTGATATTAAATTAAGTCGTAACACAAAACACAACGTAGCCCAATTGGGCATTGCAATTTAATAAATAATAAAATGTTTCAAGCTGTGCTCTAAGCACATGCATACTTATTTGCAAGTTCCGCGAATACTCATTTAGCGAATAGTCACTCTGCAACCAAAAAAAGAGCCGATTACTTCAAAAACATAACAACACTATCGACTATTATGCCATTAAATTACAAGAACAAAATTAAAAATTTTGGTTAACCCCCGACTACCTCAGCATTCTACTAGTCAAGCCCTTTCATTTGATACCCATATTAAGGGAGTTGTGAAAAAAGAAATGAGTTTCGCCATTTAGTGGTAGCGGCCATCTTGGATTTGAAATTTGTCATAGTGCCTTTGCACTATTTATATTCTACTAGTCAAGCCCTTTCGTTTGATACCCATATTGAGGTAGTAGTGAAAAAAATAATATAATTTGCCATTTTGTGGTGGCGGCCATCTTGGATTTGAAATTTGTTATAATGTATCGTATTTTCCTAGTCACGCCCTTTCATTTGATACCCATATTGAGGTAAGTTGTGAATAAATATTTTATCCGCCATTTTGTGGCGGCGGCCATCTTGAATCGATATTTACCAAACATAGCTAAGAACATTCGAACGGATATTAACCTTCAAATAAAAAAACCCGCATCGAAATGGGCCCATCCGTTTGAGCTCTACGGTGCCACAGACAGACACACACACACAGACAGACAGACAGACAGATAGACAGACAGACAGACATTGACGTCAAACTTATAACACCCCTTTTTTTGGTCGGGGGTTAAAAATAAATCGAATCAAAATCGGTTTGTACATTTGGAAGCTTCGATGCCACAGACACACACAGAGAGAGATATAATGTCAAACTTATAACGTTGTTTTTGCGTCGGCAGTTGTTTTGTGAGCCATATTAAGGCCAGGTATTTCTGTCAAAGTAGGCATTTAACGCTGTCTTGTTCTCGCGACCGTCACCGACCGCGGAATCGGTGCCACAGTGCAGAAATAACATTAAAATATTGGACTATGTAATTTAAACTCATTTTTTGTTCAAGATTTGTTTATGTTTGTTTGTTTATGATAAGAGTTTTGTTGCTATATAAACGAAGAAATATTAAATTTATCTATACTCCTAGGTATACAAAACTAAACCTTTTCTTTTTTGGTCACACTATAAGTTGAGAAAGGCTTTTCCAATTTCATGCATCTTTTTAAAATGTTTCCTAATAATTCACAAGCTCGTCAAAAATTTTTAAAAATGTGCTGAAACGTAATGAAAGTCCAGTAAAAATAGAAGGTTTTTTGGTCAACTTTGCTCTAAATCTCTAAACCATTTTTTTTATGAGGTAAAGATCACTTACTAAGCATAAAATTACAAAATACTCACAGATCCAGGTAGAGCTTCAAACGCCAATTGAAAAAAAAACTGTTTTAGCCGATATTTTGGAAACTATGTATATATTTTGACAAAAATTGTAGCCAAAAAAATTTTGCATCTTTTGTTGCTAGTAAACTTTTTTTGTAAAACTTACCGTTTACGATGTATAACCCATTTAATGATACGGTTGCGATGATGCCGATAATAGTGGATGAAAATGATGTGGTCTACGATGGAACTTGCTTCTCTAATAGAAACAAACACAGTGTACATCGTAACCCCAAGGTTCGAACCTTCGACAAAACCCACTCTGGCAATGCGTTTCACAGCTTAGTTGTTCTTATTACAAAAGTGGAGACCAAACTCTTCGTTCAACTCTTCAATCATGATGATGAACGGTGCTGTTTATTCGAGCAACGAGCAATATGATAGAATAACTTTAATTTAAAAACCCCGACTATAAAAAAAACTACACGTAAAAAAAAATATTACCTACTATCTAAGGACACTTTGGCAAATGAGACTAGTTTTAGAATATCTTAGTTACCAAAATCCATCCAGCCGTTTGGAAGATATGTGGAAATAAAAGTTTTACAAACATAAAGATACGCGCGAAAAACATAACCCTTCTTCCATTCCGGTAAAAAGAGACATGTTTATGCTACTAGGAACAGAATTCACATCTTATTTTTTTACATTGTTATCATTAAATTGGACATAATAAATCGTAATCGGTAAGTTCGAAAAAAAAGTTTACTGGCAACAAAATGTGGGAAATTTTATTTTCTACAATAATAATAGGCTTTATAACTTTTTCGGAATATTGGCCAAAAACGTTTTTTCGAGCTGGCGATTGAAGCTCCGCCTGGATTTGTTATTATTTTGTAATTGTATGCTCAGGAAATGGTTCTAAACCTTATATAAAAAATACGAATCGAAATTTAGTACACAGTTAAATTCTACGAGTAATTTTACTGCCTAAAAGGCTTCTTATCAAATTTGGTCGAGTGTCTAAATTTCATTTTAAATAATTTTTTAAATGAACGAAGTTGGGTTTTTAGGGATTCGTAGGCAAATTTTAAAATATACGTTATGTCTGTCCATCCGTATGTGACAGCCATTTTTCTCCGAAACTATAAGAAGTGTACTATTAAAATTTGGTAAGTACATGTATTCTATGAACAATATTAACATTTTCATACAAAAAAAGAAAAAACAAGAAATTTTGGTAGTGTCACAAACTTGGAAAAGAAGTAAAAATAAAATTCTATCAAAACCATACGTGTATCTATGGATAAGTGTTCAAAAATTGTAATGAAGTTCCTAACATTTTTTTTTTCTAAACTGAATAGTTTGCGCAAGAGTCTCTTCCAAAGTGGTAAAATCTGTATGTGAGGACTTTTCTTCCAAGTACTAAGTACCTTACTACCAAATAATTTACCTAAATGGCATATACCTAACTTGCATTATTTATGATATAATTATTAACTATATTATTTATGATACCTAACTTGCATTTATATTAGGGGATTTACGCAGGGGATTTCTCCCCTCTCATTATTTCCTTATCCCGATCTCTGATTTGACGGACGAATATTTTACCGATACTTATCTATTTTCCATTGCATCCGCATTGAGTTTTTTACTGATGTGTTATCGACGTCAGTTTTTTGAGACTCCCCTATTGGTCTACAACATAAAGTAAACAACGTACTAATTAGTATCAGCGTCTATTTGCAATTCCAATGAAAACGGTATCAAAAATCAAGATCATAGCGTGCTTCACTAGTAATACCTACTGATATTGTTATACTGTGGCAGTATGATCGTAATATTTAAAATTTATTGGTTGTCAAAATTGCAAAATCAAGCACAGGCCCGTCGTCCGTGAGCGCCGAAACGCGACTGATCAGGCTTGCCGAACGGCGCGCTATATATATGGTAGATATTAAAACATAGTGAATAACTGATACTTTTTATCAAGTCAAACTCTGCGAATGCATCTATAACTTTTTAGTGGCTTTCGTTGAGTACAAAAATTTAGTAAAAACATCCATTAGTTTAGTCATAAACTTGAAAAACCTTTTTGAAAAGGGGTAACTTTGGGATTTTTTTCTATCAAGTAAAATTCATTAATCGTGCTATTGACTGCGAATTACACTAGATTAGATCCTTAACTAATACATATATTTTTTTCAGAGTTTAATACACTATTTTAAAGGTCTTAAAGTTGTTTTAAAAATTCAAAATTACGGCCCACTCGCCCTTAAGGCACATGCATACTGTAAGAAATAATAAAATTTATCGTCATTGAAAACCAGTAGGACCACAGTAACAAAATACACAGTAGGTAATTAAAGAGTTTTATTGCTGTTCAATATTAATAGTATATTCATTTTAGAAACTTAAAAATCACACTAATTTTAACTAAAGCGAAGGCGAAGCATATGATAGGAAGTAACACGCCTACCCACCCCCAAGGTCTTGTCTCATAGCTATTCTGGCTATTGGAGCATGAATACTCTAAATCAATCCAAATCTAAAAAATCCAAACTGCGTACATTTTCGGGCTAATTAAATATACTACAACCGCAGGAGGGTAGCGGAAAAAAAATTTCAGTCATAATCATAACCGAAAACTGCTTGTCATTCCCGAGCATAACGCTAGAATTCAATTCACAGCCCACGAAACATCTGTCTGTGGCGCCAAAAGAAGTTTTCATTGAAAAATTTGTTATAGTATATATAGTTAGGTATCGCAGGACGAGGTAAAAAGCCGCGCTGTGATAAGCCGAATATCCGTGTGACGTGACACTACTTTCCACCAATGATCGGACAAAACGAGACAGAGTTATGCAAACTTATAAGGACAGAGCAGAATGCAAAGAAAGACATCAACGGGTTCTTTCCGCACCATTTCACTGGGGAGAAACCCATATTTTATTTAAAAAATACGATATTTTACCGGCACTCTTTCGGTCTATATCAAAAACCTGAGTGACCGAACTCGCAACAGGTATAGTGCAATTATGCTTATAAAATGCTAAGGGGCAGTCGTCCGATCAGTCCAATGGGTATATTGTCTTTGATTGTAGATATGCTCCACAGTAGACAGCTTTATTGCTCAGCAGGACACGTCTGTCGTATGCCAGACCAGCTATGGGCAAAAACTACCACTGACTGGGTCCCGGAGAGTAAACGGCCACCAGGTCTATCCAGAAAGAGGTGTAAAGATGAGCTTAAAGCCCACAAAAAGGATTGGCAACAATAGCTCTCGATAGAGATAAATGGAGGGAGGGAAGAGAGGCCTTTGCTCAACTTAGGGACAATATAGGCTAATATAATAATAAATAATAATATGATGATGGTCCATCATAAGCTAAATGATACGTTCAGACCGTAATAGTATTGGTTGGTACCTAATACGATTGAAATCAGAATGACTGATGTTAATTATTTATACCAAGGTAGTAATTTGCCGTAAGCACTTGTTTGTTCAGCTGTGCACAAAATGAAATACTTGAATTTGTGTTTTTGGCTTCGCACTATATGAAACCAATAACATGGATACGACAATCTATTTGAGCTTCCGTGAGTTTACGATTGTCGTGACGTTTATAGTAAACTTCTCGGTTTTATAAATGAGACAAGAGTTTGTTTTTATTGTTCCGTACCAAAAGAGTAAAATGGGACCCTATTACTAAGGCCCGTCCGTTCGTCTGTCTATCTGTGTGTCTGTATACCGTTGTGGTCTTGTGTCAGGGGTGAGTTAATTGATTTCGAACTGCTAAAACAATTGCCATCTAAATTGTACTTTTCACTACTACATATTTTTAATACTGCAACTTCTACCATTTTAACTTTAAAGATCAAAACCACAAATTTTCACAGTTAGAATTTTTACGAATGCAAACATTAGAACTAATCGTGGGCTTAACGTACTATTTACTCAGCTAAATGAGGCACTCAAACTCGGTAAACCACGGAGATATCTGTTTGTGGTATTACATAACTTCCGGTACGTCTCTGCGGCTAGAAGTCGCGACACACCTCGTGTGGTAGGTCTATTTAGGGATGCCCGTTACGATACGATATATCGGAATATCGATACAGCACTATACGATATATCGATATTTGATGCGATATTTTGACCATACGATACGCTTCGATATATCGCCTTCTTATAAAAATATCGCATTACCATATCGTATCAAACTATGTCGGTGATTAATTTGTAAAAAATTTAAAGTACTTACCTATTACATCATCACTAAACGATAATAGACAGTGCCATTGAATATATTGTTATTAGTAAGTAATAAGAGAATGATAACGTCGACAAAATTGTTTATGGAACAAGAACAGCCGGCTTTTATTTAGACTTGGAGGTAGATTTAAATAATCTTTGATCTTTGTAGTACCGTCAAATATGATTAATAAATGTTTAGTATATGTTCTCCTTTGTCATTCCGTTCGTAGCTGGGCACACACTTTCCGAAAGCCGTAATAGGTTAAATCCACAGCGCTTATCCAAATTATTATTTTTGCGTTGTTTAAGTGCTGATCAATGGCAATTGTGATTTTTTTTTGTTGAATAAAACTATTCTAAATACATATAATTATTTGTTTCTTTAAAAAAATAGTAATATAGTAAAACTACTAAAAAAGATAACCCTTTGCACGATATACATTTATTATATCGCATATTAAATGAAAGGCATGCAATACGGTTACGATACGATATATCGATACAAAGGAAATCGATAATATCGCGTATCGATACAACCAAGTTCGATACAGTTACGATGCGATATATCGATACAATACATTTTTTTGGGCATCCCTAGGTCTATTGAACCGAGCTCAATGACCATTCAGAAGCTTGACGGAGTGCCGACTGATGAGTGACACCTCTGGAAAGTGACGACCTCATATCCATAATGTTACGTGAGAACAGATACAACGAAAACATTGAAAGGGCACTGATGTTACAGGTTGCAGCCTCCATTGTTTGGATTACATCTTCGCTTATTATGTTTGAGCAAACAATTGTTAGTGTGTTAACTAGTTTTGTCTAAAGCTAAATGAGAAGAACAAGACGACGATAATACAATATAAGACACATTGTTGGCTTTTCAGGTCATTCATATACATACTCCTTGTGAATTAAATTATAACACTGTGAACTGGGATCATAATGGCCTCGTGGCTCAGTGGGTAGTAGCTCTGCCTGCGAAGCCGAGGGTCGTGGGTTCGATTCCCACCCAGTGCAAATATTTGTGTGATGAATTCAAATGTTTGCACTGTGTCTGGGTGTTTCTATTTATAATAAGTATGTATTTAAAACTATATATGTATTATATCAGCTATCAGCCCGCCATACCACAAGCTTTGCTTAGTTTGGGGTCAGATGGTGTTGTGTGTGAATTGTCCACCAATATTTATTTAAAAAAAAAAAAAAAAAAAAAAAAATGACACAGCCGTCGAGGAACTTTGCTCCCTGTAATATGTCTGTGTATTCAGTGTTTACGCAATTAATTGCATCGTGTCGACATATGCTCCATTATTGAATAGTTGTTTTCAGACGAATCATTAAAAAGATTTAGTTTATGGAACTAATCTAACACTTAGCATGACGGGAAATAAATTTTCCCAAATCAAATTTTTTGCCCATGTCAATGGAGCTGATTGACGTATTATATTTTATCATTGTCCGTTTGCAAGATTGACATGTTTGTTTTGGCGTAGCTGTGTTTTTTAACCGACTTCCAAAAAGGAGGAGGTTATCAATTCGACCCCTATGTTTTTTTGATTCTTCTTGATGCCTGATAACATTTAAACACGCCAAAGTCATGAAGCAATTTATTGTAAAGACTATATATTCATTTAGCTTGCTGGTGTACACGCCAACATGTAGAGTGACATGCAACATGTATGCTAGAAAATTAGCGTTATTCGAAATACCTTCTTACCTTCAAAGCAAATTGCATACGCTGTAATTAACATCTACCAATTGTGTCACTTTAACTAGGCTCTTATCTGAAACTAGTCTGAAAATGGCATGCTTCAATGCAAAACCCAATTTTTACCCCCAGACACTTTACCAACGATTAATTTTCAACTGATCTTTCGAGTAACTGTTAAGTTATTTCTGTTATTTTTTAACCGACTTCAAAATAGGAGGTTTTTCAATTCGACCGTATATGTGTTTTTTTTATGTATTTCGCGGATAACTTCGTCGTTTACGAACCGATTTTGATGATTCTGTTTTTGTTGTAAAGAAGATATTCCAAGGGTGGTACCATGATAAGGAAACCAGGATCTGTTGATGACATCCTAGAGAAATCAAGGAAAACTTTTATACTTTATAAGTTTTCTGTTGAAAGTCGGTTCTTTTTTGTTAAAATTATTTATTAAATCCGGTATTTATACCAAAAACAATCTTATATCTTTGAGGAAAAAGTCACAGTCTGGTATATACTGGGTATAGTGTGGCAGTATACTCTATATATAGACTTATAGATAAATCAAATCAGGAAGGGAGCGAGACTGCAGCATCGCTTTAGCAGATGGCACTACAGTCTTGAGTAATCCCTGTCGACAGATTCTCCGTCTGTTACTGAAAAGGCACTTCCTCAAACCATCTCAGAGATGAGAGATACTATCAAGCGGTGCAATAATTCTATATCTTTGTGGTCCATCGCGTCTTGAGCGTTTTAACAACATGACTTAAAAGCCGTGCGATGGCACATGATAATACGTAACAATCATAATATTTGCTCATGTGAAAACCGCTAAAGTTTGTCATCGGAAATCGTTCGATGTTTATGGGATGAAAACGGATTTTTGCTATGGGTAAATCAACACTATAAACCGGTAACGCCAAATCAAATTATTGAACTTGTAGTCCTGAGTTACAAAA